>VXAX01001324.1:904524-1033339 GCA_013399835.1 Leptocoma aspasia | reverse complement strand
GGGGGGAAGTCGTATTGTGGAAAAAAAATGATTTTCACAAGAATATCCTCTGATTCAGGGTAGAATTTCTGATCTACCACATGAAATCTACTTTGTGATGAGACATATCATTCATCCTGATTTGTGAAAAGTCCTCAATATTTAGCAGAGATCCAGTAAAGTAGGGATTTTGACCTGTGGCACTCCAAAGGCAAGATAAACAGTCTAATAATAAGGCAATTAACACTTATATTGTGTTATCAAAAGCTGTCTTCCCAAAACGAAATTTCATTGTGTTGGGAAGCCAGCAAAAAAATAAAATAGAAATTTGTCACTTTTTTTCATTAAATGGGGATCTTATTTTCTTGCACTGTATAGACCTGAGCACAGAATATCTTGTCAGAAGCCTTCAGTGCAGGGGCATAATGCTGAGTTGTCTTTACACATAGCTACTGAAAAGTGTAACTCTTCCCCAGGGAGGGGCAAGTGGAAAAAAGTGAAATAAAAAAACCCAAGCAAACACTGGCTGCCATTTTAGTAGTGTAAGTGTAGGACAGGCAACCACTCCAAGCACCAAAGTTCTTCCTATTTTCCTTACCACCAGATTTTCTGCTTTTGTGAGTCATGAGTTCATGTTGCTGCTATTTTCATGGCTGAAGAATTACTCTCACTAGGTTTGTTCCCTTCATATCTGAAACTCTATTAGGTCTCCAATAAGATGTCAAATGAGGAGTTTGCATAATGAGGGCTTCATGTTGTAGCTTGCAGAATCACAGAACGGGTCAGTTTGGAGGAGACCACAGTGGCTCGTCTGGTCCAACCTCCCTGCTCAAGCAGGGTCATCCCAGAGCACATGGCACAGGATTGTGTCCAGATGGTTCTTGGATATCTCCAGTGAGGGACACTCCACCAGTTCTCTGGACAATCTCGGGCAGTTCACAGTCACCTGCAGAGTTAAGAAGTTCTTTCTCATAGTCAGGTGGAACTTTGTGTGGATGAGTTTGCAGCAAGATGAGTGACCAGTCATTTTGACTACATAAGGGAGGAAACATTTTTTAATTTAGTGAAAATGAAAGAAATGAATAAAGGGAAATAAAAGAGGACAAGTGAGGGAAGAACAGTTTTCTGAAATCCTGTTTTCTGACAGGTGTCTTCATACCTTCATAAATGTGAAACTGACAACCCAAGCTCATCAATTGCATATAAAGAACAAATGATATACAGCTTCATGACTTTTTAATCATTTTCAGTTGACTCATCCTTGCTATGGACTTGTTTCACTCCTCACAGCCCAGTTGTGATTAACCTGCAAGAAAGTAAAACCCACTAGTCAGAGACACATATTAGAAAAACTCTAAAATCAGCTCAAACCATTAAAATCAGTGCATTTGTACACTTTTTTCCCCAAATATTTTTAAGCTATTAATTTCTGTGTTTTAAAAAAGAAAATTACAAAGATGTGAGACCATCAATTGCCAAATTCTCTCTCACCCTGCACTTTGCATTTCCTCCTTCCCAGGAGCCAGCTTTGCTGGTTTTTGCACAAACTCTTTTGGGTGCTCTCTCAGGTACAGAATAGAGTTCACGTACAATTTAGACTGTCAGGGAGATAGCTATCATCTGCATTAAGGTTTCTGGGATGTAAATCTCTACCTGTTGGAATTGAGAGTAGAATCATAGAGAAAAACATCAGGTGCTGATGGCCTGACACATATTCTTATTCCCAGTATGATTTATTTTTATTTTGGATTAGTTCTAGTCTGGTCCTGTGGTCTAAATTCCCATTTACAGATGGAGTGTACTATGTGAATTCTTGAAGATTTTATTCCAGTTTATTTTTTTTCTAAAAGCAATTCAGTTCATGCACTCCAAATATTTTCCAGCACAATAAATGGAGGCCCTGGGACAGTTACTTCAGAAGTGTACTTCTGCTTGCCACTAAAAACATAGTATGGATAACTTTAGACAATGTATAGAAAGATGTATGTGTATGAAATCTAGCAAAAGAAAACAGTTGAGCTAAGTCACTAAAGCTAAGGTTGGAAAATATTGTACTGAGGGTTGTGTCTTAAACCTCATAAGAATTGCAATATCTTAGTTTGATGTTAAGAAAGAAATTTACAACCATTTAGAATCACAGTGCATTATAATTTCCTCTAAACAGAGGTGTGTTCTCAAATACCTAGTAAACTGTTTGTCTTAACCTTATATGGTAGGTTATAAATTTATTATTACACAATATCTAAATATTTTATTATTTAAACAGTAGGTGTGTTTTTGTGAATTAAAGACCTGTCTACATCCATGTATGACAAGCACAGTTAAAACAGAAAGCAACAAGAAAGTAAATTATATGAGCAAGAAACTATTGACTAGAAGTCAAACTGCTCTCCTACTTGACTAGTTTGTGCTAAGGCTCTAAGGGCATTAACAGGTTGGCCTACATCTGACACCCCTTTATAATGAAGCTTACTATGAAGTAAGCTTCCTTTCTTGCTCATTTGTGTTTTCTACTAATTTTTAAGCTGTAGAAATGGTAGAGGAACGTGTGTTCCACCTTCCAACATCATAAGATGTAAATTGTAAATCAGAAGCCTGAACCTTTGATTCACTGCTTACGGATCTGAAAGCTCTTTTGCCTGGGGGTCATGCTGCTGTTGCTGTGCTCCTGTGAGGCACTTTGAGAGCATTTCTGTACTCCCAGCACTTCCTTAAATGTCGTGTTGGATGTCCATCTGCAAATTTCCTCTCCTGCTCTGACGTTATTAGCCATTAGGTCTTCAAATCAGGTTGTGGTACTCATGTTGCAAGAAAAGCTCATCATAGGAGAAGAACCCACTCCCACTGGCTTTTGCAGCAGCTTCCGAGCTAGAAGTGTTTCTCTGGGAGAGCTACAAGACATCTTATAAGAGCATGTCATGAGAAAATCCAGACTTCTTTACAAAGTGCGTGAAGTGCTTATTACTTCTTTGCTTATTTCCCCAGGGGCCCATTTTGTACTTGGGGATTTTTTAGATGGCATTTTCTCCCTCATTGCCAAAAACCACATTTTATTCTTCATCTCATTTCATGCGCAATGAACAGACAGACCTTGGCAAAATGAACATTGCTATTGACTTCACATGTAGCATAGATATTTGAATACACACAGCTAGTTTTAGCCCTTCTTAAGTGCCTGATTTTGAAAAAATGGAAAGTGACAACATTTTTTCAACCATCTACTTTTGCATTTCACATATTTCAGATATTATGGGAGAGAGAGTACATTCTGTCCTGTGGTACCAGCAGTTGGAAAAATTAAAATTGCTGTTGTGTCAGAACCAAACAGAAGCTTGAAATAATTTGTTAGCTTTAGTCAATAGAGCAAGAATTTCCATGTCTATATACAAGCTTATGAAGCCTGTGGGCTGAAGGAGACTTGGAAGAACTGTGTTCTAATCCTGTCAGCTCCTTGTGTTAACCATGGAAACATGGCTTTCATCCTTCTTCTTCCCACTTGGTGTCTGTTTTGTCAGAATACAGCTTTAGCTGTCTCACAGCAGAGGCATATTTGAGCTGGCTCAGAAACTCTTGGTGCTATAGCACTATAGAAAAACAAAGACATGGAAAAGTGTTGGGAATTGTATGTGCACTTGCAAAGTGAAAACTTGGCTTTCATCTCTTCCTTCTTTTTATCAGCATACATTAGCCACTATATTCAAATAAAATCATGAAGGGGGAAATGAAATTAGGGATATAATCTGTACTTAGTATTTGACAATAGATTAGTGTACAAAATGATTTGCAGGTTGCAGTTCAACTTCATTTAACAGTGAACATATTTTAGAGAAAATCCTAATGATGGTTCAGGGATATTTTATCCCCTAGCCTGTCCTAAACTCTACATTTGAAGTCTTTATTCTGCTATCTTTAAAAATCACAGAATCATTGAGTATCCAGAGTTGGAAGGGATCCATAAAGAAGCATCAAGGCCAACTGCTGGCCTTGCACAGGACACCCCAAGAGTCACTCCATGTGCCTGAGAGCATTGTCCAAACTTCTTGAACTCTGTCAAGCTTGGTGCTCTGACCACCTCCCTGGGGAGCCTGTTCCAGTGCACAACCACACTCTGTGTGAAGAACCTTTTTCCTGATATCCAGCCTAAACCTCCCCTGACACAATTTCATACCACTTCCTTTTTGCTTTTTAACAATGAAGTAATAAGGTGAAATGTAGATCCGGCTGTTTGTGAAGACTGCTTAATTTTGTTCCTAGGCCAAAATATAATCACAAGGAAAACCAGACACTATTTTCACTGTTTCTTTCTTCCTGTTATAGACTTGGTTTTAACCTTCACAGCTTCTGGCTCTGTGGATTAACTATCAATGAAATTCATGGTAAGTAGAAAATAAGCAAAAAAAGCATCACTGAAACAAAATGGATGAAACTGAGAAAAGGTGTCTGGTCACAGTGAGGTAACTAAGCAACAGTGAAACATTTTAGAGATGATGACTTCAAGAAAACAGGGAAGATCTGAGCCCACATTGATCCTTTTACATTGCAAATGCCTATCCAAGGGCATGGTTTATCTTCCCAGGTTCTCTAAAGTCCCTTTACAGCCAGTCAGTGCAAGGAGACCACCAACATGGCCAGTAATTGTGCCAGGGCCCTGAGACATGAATAACTTCTCTGGGTCACCCAACACACACCATGGTGCTCTCAGTGCTTCCAGAGACTGCTTGTTCTCCAGAGTGTGATCAGTGGGAGACAGTGAAAAAGACCTGCAAAACCATCAAAAAGGAGTTTTACAACCCTCTAAGTAATTCAATACTTACCAATTCTGATATTTCAAAGGCTCATTGAAATTGCAAAGAAATTTCAGGACAGGAATTGAGGTGCTTTTTTTTGGGTTTTTTTTTTTTGTTCTTTTGTTTTGTTTTGGCAATTCAGTCTGTCATGTTCATGAATGCTAGAATTTGTTCTTCTCTAAACAAAACATTTCAAAAGAGGAAAAAGAGACTACAGAATGTCTTTAATGACCTTGTGCTAACAGAAGTATTGACATTTATTAGTCATCAAACAATAATTGACACTCTTCTTCCCTTCTATTTTCTATTCTATATGAACATGCTTCTTCTGTTTTACTGTGAAGAGTTTTCTGTGATTTCTGACAAATAAATGAAGAGCTGCTTAGTGTGAATTTAATTAAAATTAGTGTGTTGATAGCACAGGAGGATAAAGTTTAGATAAAATTAAGTCACAAAAGTTAATGGAGCTTAAAGATCAAACAGAAAAGATCTCCAAAACCTTTGCAGACTAAACTCACCTGTAAACCTTTGTTAAAATCTCCAGTCTGACTTCCCTTCTCACTTTTTCCTTAGCCATAACAGATACCATTAATCATGAGTAAGGGTTGTATATTTAGTTCTATTAGTAATTCTTCAAGGAAAAGTGTTCCAAAATCACCCTAGTATTAGACAGGACTGTTTTTTTCATCCTCATTATGAAAAAATAGTAAATAAATGAACAAGCTCAGGTTTATTAGGACACAGTTCAAACAGTCAGATAACCTTTCTAACACTCCACTTTCTAACACTGTGGATCTTGCTTACTATGGTTGCTTTTCTGGAACAAACTCAGAATAAGTTTGTCAGGAAGTGTTTGAGGTCTGTAAGTATCAGGGCAGGTAGAAGAAGAGCTGGATGGATCCTTTGTAGTAGTACTTCATGTTCTCCCTGCACATGGGGGACCAAAGGCAAGTATTGACCAAGGCTTACATTGTCCATCAGAACCATGGACCAAAAGCTACCCAGCTTAAGCACTCTGTTAAATGAAGGAAGATCCTAATGCTGAAGAACTAACCAGTCTCAATGATGGAAAGCACCTGCCCTTCATTAGCTGTGGCACTGTATGTCATCATTTGATGTCTCAGGTAAGCACAACATATGTAGCCTGAAAGGGTGCCAGTAACTGATTTGAGGTGTATTGGGGAAGGTACCAATTTTTAAACATTTTGGGGGGGGGTTATACTATGAATCAGAGCTACTTTGGATGTCTTTAAAGTTACCAACAAAAATATGGAAGCCATACACAGGTAGCTGAACTGCCCTCTGATTTAGACAATGACTTGTTACCACTTTAGTCCCAAATTAGAAATGCTGACATCTGGTGGCTTTTCAGCTCTGTAAATTCTTGAACAGTGCCTGCAATACAGTGCTGAAGGGTGTCATTCCTTCCCTGTGGGACACTATACCTTTTGGTGCCTTGACTTGCTGGAAAGGAGACTGGGGGCACACTGTGCAGAAGGGAAGGCCAAATGCTCCTGAGAGAGATGTCACGTGGAGCAAAGGGGGAAAAATACTTTGGTGTGAGATTAAGTTTCAGCATAGTCTAACAGACACCTGAAGAACAACAGGAGAGATGAGATGCCATAGTGCAGAGGACATGTGAGGCTGAGGTGCACAGGCTGCTCTGTGTTATGACTTTCCTCCTCAGCTCTTTCCAAGACCTCTGTAGCATGGATTCAAGGGATTTATGTTTTCTCTGATCATGGTATCCTGCAGGAACCAGCGTTCCCTAGACACAGTCCCCCCTGGTGCGCCAAAAGTTTGAAAGACAAAAATTTAGTAAGGGAGAACAAAATAAGTTTGTACATCACAGAAGGGTTTATTTACCAATTAAAACAGACACACCTCATCATGAAAAAGTACAGTAAAAAATAAAAATAGCACAAGTGTTTAAAAAGTAGTTAGAAGTAAAAGTTGAGGTGTCAATACCAATCTCAGTTCTTTCCTGGAATGCTTCAGGCTATTTTATTTTCACAGTGTTAGAGGTTAGGAAGAATCTGTCTTAGCAATCTATATGAGCATGTTCTGCTGTTTAGACTTCTTGTATCTCTTGCTTTGGTGTGATTATTGACCTTTGTCAGACATAGGCATAAAAATGCAGTCACTTGTGCTGAATACATCACTGTACAGAAATATTTGATTACATGTAGTTTCTCAAATAAAGGAACAGATACTATGCTATACTGTACTAAGACAATGACCATATTATTAGTAATCAGGACTGAGGAAATCTAGTTTAAAATGTAGTGCACTAAAATCAAATGAGAAAAAAATAAATATTTCATTTTCTTCCTCTCAATTTTTAAAGGAGTTTCTCTATTAGAGAAAGTACATTTTGACCAAAGGATCAGTCTGCTTCATTAGCTGTCCAAGTATTGGAACAGAACAAATAATTTCGTTTTTATGGGCTACTCTGACTAGGAGTGATATGGAATGCTCACTAAGAAATTTGTATCTGTCTTTATTGAATGAACTGACAACAGAACAACATGGGGTCAGGCTGAGTGGTTTGTGATCATTCAGCAATTCTGCCACAGCTCTGTGGATGAAAAAGTGACCAGATGTGTGTTGCCTCTGCTTCTGATTAAGGAAGGATTAACCAAAGGAACGCAATGGGCATTTACTTAATCCTCAGCTGCAGTATCAGGAAAATGGATTTGTGCACTTGCTCTTCCTTTGGTCGGTTTTAGCTAGGAAAAGTGGAGAAGGAAGAGATCCCTCATCATTTGTCATAGAACTGTAATTTGGCCAGTCAAAACAACAGCCTGTCGTATAATTAGGCTCTTCTGTGATTAGCAAGGAGAGACTGGAGAGAACAACAGAAGTCTTACGTGTATCTGAAAGAAGAGAAGGACCTTGCATTCATCTTCCATTCAGGATTAATTAAGCATATTTTGATCCCTTGAAAGGTCTTTTGTGAAGCTGTCCTGCATCTCTGTGACTTCAGATAAAATGTCTGTCAAATGTTGGTGTTAAAATAACTGAAAGAGAAAGTAATGAGCAGCACAGCCAGCTGCTCCCTGGGAGTCAGTGTTGTGGTGGTTATATTAGGATCATCTCATTCACAGGCTATGTCTGCACAGCTGAGCTGGGTATATCACAGTGCCTTCCCAGCACAATTAAACTGACCATTCTGCTGGGATAAAAGCTCAGTTGGGCACAGTAATACAGCTGGAGTAAAAACTGACTAACTGGAGGCATAAAATTAAGTCCTATAAAGGAGTGTGGATAGAGTGTTAGCAGAAAGCAAAGAGGGTTTTCATTCAGTTCTTGACTGAATCATTTAACTTCAACTGAAAGTGGTGTAAAAAAACAGCAGAAAAGAGTTGAATAGCCTGAACAATTAACCGAATTTGCAAGTCCTGTCTAAAATCATTGGCTTGCTGTGCATTTGTATAGCCAGAACCTGATCTGACTTATTTTCATGCTCTCAGCTTTCTCGTTAGACTTCCACATGCCTTGAGTAAATGGGATGGAGAAGAGGGAAAGAAGAAATGAGGAATGTGTTCAAGAGAATCCTGCTTTTAGAGTTGTTCCCAATCCCTCTCAGGCAACTTGTGCTGTGCTAATTCCCATACATTGGTATACAGAGGCAAAAACCCCAGCTAAAGCAGATGCATTTCAGCACTCATGCTCAAAGCACCTGTTCTCTGTGGCTTCCCATGCACACACTCTTCTAAGTGAAGTCTCCTTGGCTGGATCAAACAGGAATTAGTATCAGAGGCACAGCTACTCAATCCTCTTTTTAAAATAGCTTTTGGACTAATTTTACTGAGTCTGCTGGTGAGATAAATACACTGTGGATATAGGGTTTGGGTATCCTAGAGGTCTTCTTCATCTGGCCAATGTTTGGGACCTTTGAGCACTTTCTGTCTCCTAACATTTTGTATGCTCTCCAGTCAAGTTCTGGCTGTGGCTGAAGAAGACTCCAAACCATAAAATTTTCCTTCCTTCTTCTCATCTCCGGGAAACTGGGCACATGAGCTCAAAAGAAATCATGATACCTTTCTTACCTGGATTACCAGAAAATTCAGTGTTTTGTGTATGCATGGGGGATGAAGGACCCTCTTATACCAGTTTATACCCATCTCAACCTCACGTTGCTTCTGTTTTTTTCCCCCATGGGCTATGACTCAGTCCTTTCTATCTGTCACTCTGGATCATCTTTTGCAACAACAAACTGCAACTTCTCTCTGTGTGCCATGGCTTAGAAACATTTCTTTTCTTCAAACCCTTTTCCCTTCTAGGGACCATTGTTCCTGTTGTTCCTATTGCTATGCTTTAAAGACCCTGGTTCTCCTAGTTGGTTTGCTGAATAGCCACAGTCTCTATTGTATAGATTGTCTTCCTAAAGGTTAAAGAGGATAGAGAAAAAAACATTTCATTGGCAGCTAAATTGCTAGTTATAGAAGCAGCTAAACAAAAGGGAGACCCAAAAATAAAACCACCAAGTAAGGGGAAAAGATGTTGATGTAGTTCATGTACAAAACCATAAATTTTAAGGGTGCAAAATGAAATCCTATAATGAAACTATATGATTTTGCTCCGTATGAAATCAAACTTGGCTCTGAAAATGGGAAATTGAGGTAGAGTAAAATCATTGGCAATGTAAGCCTGGAAATACTGTGCACCAAGACAGGTAGAGAAATATCAGCTAAGTTTTGACAGTGTTTCACTTAATATTCACTTCTACTGGAATCTGCTGCATCTCTTCTTCATTCTGCTAAAGGCAGAATCTTGCTGAGAGGTAAAATACAGCAGGTTCTTCTTGCAAATTGAGACCTTATATCAATTACATATGTAAACATTTTATGAAAGTATGTTTCTGCCAACAAAATTCCATCTGGAATGAACCTCTGGGGAGGAATCAAGCAACCTGATTCAGTTATTATATTTTTTTCCCTTCTGCACTGTGTTGGACTCCTGAGGGTATCTTCCCATAAAGAGGCTGTTTTCCTTATTTATTTCTTTGTAACTTAGATGTTGAGCATCAGCAGCTGAGGTCCCTGCTTGTCTTGCCATCCCAGACCACTCTCTTTTTTTTCTATTATATCTTATCCAGTTAGCAGTTGCTACCTGGACTACTACTACAAGGGTGGCCAGGCAACTTATTTTACCAAAGTAACATACCTGTGGTCAGTTATGTTTCTTGCCTGTATTTTTTCCTTGACATTTCTTCCTCAGTCACCTGCAGAACTCTCACCACTTAGAACAGCTGACATTGGTGACGTTGTCCTTCAAGCTTTCGTGGAGCCTTGACAAAAATAGGTCACATGTAACCAGCCTCTTAAATTATTTTAGGATTAGGAAGCTTCAGAATATACACAGAAGCAAAAGAGTCTTCAAATACTTGATATCAAAAAATATTAATATTTTGGAAATAATAATAATATTAATATTGTTGAAATAACTAAAAAGTTAGGGAATTCCTGTGCCCACCTATAGAGAATGTCAGGTGAAGAAGTGGCAGGAAGAACCAGTTATTCATATTCTCAGTTATTTGAGATCTATGAAGATCTCAAATTTCCAAACAGCCTTTGCTTCAAGATTTTGATATAATAATTCAGATCTATTTTACCATGAGGGAGTGAGGATTCTTCAAGAGGATTAATATTCATATTTAGGACTCTTTGGATATCCAAATGTCATGCAATAGCACACCAGTTGGAGAGCTAAAAGAATATTTATTGTTCAGCAAGACTGAATTTATAACTGAATTTACTATCTTTTGTGAGAGAAGTGGAAAGTACTTATGTCAAACACTATAATTTTTAATTAATTTTGTAGGTATCTTTTCATGACTGGATGAAATGATCTAAACAAACATGTTAACAGTCGCCTGCCATATGAAGTCAAGTCACATGAAGATCCAAGACAGTCAAGTTTAACCTAAAATACATGGGAATCTTGTTTTAAATTAAATATTATCTACTGGAGAAATCTCAAAATTTCTTGTAAATGACCAAAAAAAAAAAAAAGTATCCCACATCCTCCTCCTGTACAGGAAGTTGGTGTTGATATCATGGAGAGAGATGTGTTTCAAGAAAGTTTCAAGTATGGTTTATTTTGTGAGTTGGCTGAAAAGCAATGAATACCATCATGTGGAAATATGGGACTCTTGCCTGTCATGTTCAGTGTCTGACCAGGCTGAGTCTGACATGCACATGCACACACATGCCATGTTCATGCTTTCGTCACCTGCAAACCAACAGCTGGGGACCTGAATGTGGTGGCTCACCTGAGAAAGCCCTGAGAAAGGAAATTAAACAGAATTTTTTTGTAGACTGGTTCTGTAGAGGCCAGGATACAGAAACTGAATTAATTTCAAATTAATTTACTGTGCCAGGTTAGTTTCGAGAGCAGTATGCAGCTGAAAACTCAAATCGTTTTTCAGATTGCTCTATTGATTTATAAAGCCAAGTACCATATGGAACTGAAATGTGTATGTATAACTGTATAGTATCCTGTATAACTGTATAACTGAATTAGTATCCTGCAGAAATACAGGTAAAATGCAGAAAATATTTTATGGTTGGATGAATTGCTACACCTGCAGGGATATTCTAATTTATTTAGCTCTCTTTTATAATTTTGTTGTTGTTGTTGTTAGCAAGGTAGTTGTCAGGAATTTTCTTTAGATATCTTATTTCTCCTACTCGGCTTAGAAGAACAGCTAAAAAAAGACACCAAATTTATGGTTGTAGGATGTGCATAAGGTGTGTGGTAAAAAAATGTTCAGATTTCCTTTCTTTACATTCCTCTTAATTTATTTAAAATTCTAGAGTACATAGTGGGCCTTGCAAAGACCACAGCTTTAGTCACTAAACTTTGCATAATTCTACAAAAGAAAATAACTTCAGTTAAAGATGAGGATTCAGTGAGGCTCTTACTAAAGAACTAGGAACACAGGTTTCCCTCAAAGAACTTAGAATTAGATATGTGCCAAAGAAACCTAAAACACATTTTAGGAGTCTAAAAAGTAAAGAATTTTTGATGTTCTGTTCCTCTGAGTATATCACTCTTCACCATTTTATCTTCATTAAATTGCAATTTGTTTTTATTTGAGATTTGAAATTTCTGCTTTTCCTTACAATGAATTCTACTTAGTTTTGATATTTTCTTTTCTGTCACCCATTCATGTGCCTTGTGGTTTTTATTCCAGTGCAGAAAAAAACCAGTTAAACTGATATTCTCATTTCAGTTTTCTAGTTCAGAGGAAATGTCCCATGATTTTGATTAAGTGTTGTCATGATGGAACAGCATGTTGTTAAATGCTGATGCGATGACTGACAGAACAATTTGACTTTGTAGTCACCTAACACACAATCCTGGTTGTTAAAATTCTCTTCCTGACCATTCCTAAGACCCATTTTATCAAAGCTCACTGAAGCCATCCCTGTCTCAAGACTAAAAGCACAATTGCCTCCATGCTCCAGGTTTTTCCTTGCAGGACTCATCCACAGGCATGGTCTGTTGGCACCTGCAGCACCACAGCAGCTGCTTTCATCCCGCCTGGCAGAGAACGAGATGGGATCTGGTCAGTGTGCCACGCAGCTCCATGGAGGGGAATCTGGTCTGCACAAAAAGGATGCCTTCACACTCAAGAAGTAACATGTTAAGGCTCTTGTTGAAATTTTAGAAGACAACTAAAGAAGACAACAACCTTTCTTGCTCCTTTTCCAGCTTGTCCTTGTGAGTCTAAATTAACTTAATATGGCTCTTAGGAAGCTTAAAGTGTTTTGTTGTATTCCATACATTAGGAGTATGAGATAAAAGTGCAAAGAATATTTAAAAACATTTTAAATCACTGAAGGAGTTTGGGTGTAATAAAGAAAGAATATTAATTATTTCAGAAGGTTATAATATTAAAGTTACATTTTTTTTAAAAGCAGGTCAGAGCAATGTGTTACATAAGTGACAGACACCAGATGGCTCCACCTCCTTAGAAATCAGATGTTTGTGTAGTTTGAGCAGGAAGAAAGGTGGGCCTTTAGGGAGGGACTGTGGTGAAACACTGCCTTGGAATTAGGGTGGAATAGACTTGTAAAATTGATTATGTAAGTTCACACTTTGTTATGTATGCTTCAAATCATAGCTAGGGGCAGGGCATATAAAAAATGAAGCACTGAAATTAAGAGAAGAATGTAAATTGATGGCCAAACAAGATAAGAAATTCAGTTACAGGTCAGAAACTACAGAAATACGGAAATTTCTGATGTAAAAACCAGATTGGACCTACTTGATCTATATCTTCCTTGACATATAAAGTCTCCCAAAATAAGTGTTTCTTCATTATTATTTTTAATTTAGCTTTTATGCATCTGAAGACATCTGAGCATGAAGTACTCTTATGCAATTCTATTAACTCCCAAGAAAAATGGTACAGAATATGAAAAAGAGTAAAAAAGCTAAATTATTATCCTGATGGTATAACAAATGACCAGCTTTTAATATGTTCTGATGTCAGGGACTAAACCAAACATTTATTTATGCATCTTATAGCTATTCTGTTTGTTTCTTCTCATTATGTAAATGGAGGACAGGGAACATCATTGCAGCCCATTTTGTTGTCATTGTGCTGTATTCAGTGGGTTTGTTACACACAGATACTGAAAATCTAGAGAAATACACCAAGGCAATAGACTTGATAAAAGTACATGAAAGGAATGAAGAGTCCCAGGGAAACACTGTACCTGCAAATACAAGGATGCTCCTTGGCTGAAAACTGAATTGAATGATAGAAGACATTTGTAAAAGAACAGATCAAGTACAATTTCAGTGTGAATATTTCACAGGTGGTGAACTTCTTATGACAAGTTCATACCTTTTAATTTTTAAGTACTAACCACCTGCATAGGAATGATATTATATGTCTTATTAAAAGTTTCCTAGGGCACAACTCATCCAAAGCTTAGTAGTTAGTTCTTCAGAGAAGAGTGAGGGATAGAAAACATCCTCATATTAGAGAGATCCAAGGGAAAGGAAAAAAGACAATTAAAAAGAAATGAGGTAAATCAACTGGACCATTAAATTGAGTCATTTTGTATTCACTTAATTGAATCAGCTGGCAATTGTCCTAAAATGCCCCTCATTGATAATGCTCACCATGACCCAGGGAGCTTACTTGAAAACCCATGGTCTCAAGGACAGTGGCTGGGAAATGGAATTAAATAGCTCAACCCCACAGCTAGCTGCAACTGCCTGTTGCACAGGAAGTCCTTTATACTCTGTCAGTGAAAGCAAAAATCAAAATGATTGCCAAAGGAATCTGTCTGCCTATGGCAGTTTCCACGTATATGAATGAGATGCCTGCCCCCTCAGTTAGGGCAAGTAATAAAACCAGAACAAAAGGCTGTTGTGTTCAAGGTTACTCCACTGGAAATGGCACATTTCTGAGTAGAGTCTAGTTGGTGTAATACAGTTACATGTACATGGTGTAATATAGTTACATGTACTAATTATTTAGAAATATTGGCTATTTCAATAAAAATGCTTTTTCATGAGCTGTCGAGATTGTGCAGGGGTTGCATCTGCTCCCAGCTTGGCTCCCATTCCTGCTGCCTTGGCAATTTTTTGTCATTCCTGGCAGTTGGGTTTCTCTTGCCCTGGCAGTGGCTGAATTTACTAATGATCCTACCATTCTAAGCATTGTGCTAGCTTAAAGTCTGCAGCAGACTTTCTATTGTTAGGATGAATACTCAAGACACAAATAAAAGGATTCATTTTGAAATCTGAGACTGGGATACACATATCAATTAATAGAAGGAAATTCTAGTGGTTTTAAACCACACAAATTTGTATCACAACGATATAATGTCCACCCTTTTTTTTTTGTGGGTAGGATTAAGGGTGGGGAGAGTACTGTTGTACAGTTAAAGTCAGGAAATTAATTATATTTTACTTTAAAATGGAAACAATAATGTAAATATATTTTTCTGCTGCAGAATACCTGGAAATAGCAGAGCCTTCATTTTCTTCCTCTTTACAAATACTTTTGACTATGGTCTCATATGTAAGGTTTAAAGAGCAGAAAAATTAGATTTATATTCTTTAATACTGATGTCAGAAGCTGAAATAATAAATAAATTATTATAATTTTAACAGGCACGTTACAAGACAAGGTCTCTCAACCTTCCTGTCTGCATATAAAACAACCTCTGAGTTTAAAGGGAATTTGAGGCTGACTGACAGGCGAAGCACTCGCCCTGTGTTTCAACAGGTCAAACTCAGATCCATTATTCTCTTTCTATGTTGGCTTTTAATGCTGTCTCTTCTGTATGTGACCTGAAGAAGGACACATGCTCCTGCTAATGTTTCAAGCCCCTACAACTCTTTCAGTCATTTAGTAAAAGTTATTTTTGCCCTTCAAAAGTAATCTTATGGATGTCTCTAGACTGTCATGCTCAGAACAGGACCATCTCCAAATTCTCTGTTGTTCATACAACAGATGCACTGACTCCTCGTATAAATAGGACTGCAAGTCTTCAGAAATCTGCTGAAAACACCTGGCAGATCCCAATCAACCTCAGTGAACTTCTGTTTTGTATGAGCAATTTCAAATTCTTGTATTTAAAATACATAATAGATGTATAGTTGACTCTCATAAAGACAGGCATCTGGTGACAGGGTTGTGAGTGTGTTCTGTAATTCAGTGGTATACTTCCTAATACAGAAAGGAAACCTGAAAAGATGGCTGAAAAAGATGTAAACCAGCATATAGCACAAAATTAATACAAATTACACTCCCCAGAAGAGTATGTGAATAGGCAGATGCTGTAGAGGGCAACTCCATTGAACTGCTTATTACAGAATAAATGATAGCATCAAAAAGTAATACAGCTCAACGATACAGGTCATTGACTTAGAC
Organism: Leptocoma aspasia; assembly: GCA_013399835.1. Lineage (NCBI taxonomy): Eukaryota > Metazoa > Chordata > Aves > Passeriformes > Nectariniidae > Leptocoma > Leptocoma aspasia. The sequence goes on along the minus strand of VXAX01001324.1, from coordinate 1,017,667 downwards.
ATCTCTGCTGGGAATGATTAAAGGGGCATTTAGCCCTACTAGTTGACTCTCTAGGGTGCTGAAAAACATCACATCAATACAAATCTGCTTAGCTGCTCACAGAAAGAATGACATCATGGAAACATAAATAAGCCATTGACTCCCAGCTTGAGGAATAACAGCAGCATTTTGGATTTCAGGAAATAATGAATAGCACAGTTGAAGACAAAACAAATGAGCTAATCAGGCCACCTCCGAATTATATTGCATTCAGATGTGCTCTCTTGCCAGGCACTAGAGTCTCATTTTTATGCATGGCTGAGGAAGCAAAACTGCTGCTACTCAGAACATCAATTTTGAAAAAGTCACATATAAAAAATAATATAAGCGATAATACAGGAAATGCTAGAGTGGTCTCTATAGTTATCTCATGTGCAGCAGGGAGTATTGTTAGGGCTTGTTTTTCCAGTAGATACATAAGCAGTGTACACTGTATTTAATGGAACATTGTTTCTGCTGCTGCAGGAAAAACTGCACTATAATTATCAATAATTCTGAATGGGTTGTTTGTCGTCAGGCAAAGGCAAGCTCTAAGACCACTCAGATACTGTAGGATACCATTTCCAGTAAGAAGATTCAATGGAACTAGGAACTAAATTAAACCTCTGGCCTCATCAACTCTTTTTGTAGGTGGATTTTGGACTAAGGAACACACAACTCTTTTTAAATGTTCCAAATCTAAAATACAAAAGTTCAATGAAGTGTGCCTTTTTATAAAATCAAAATATTTTATTTTCCTTTGTTATCCCTTGGGGGAAAAAACCCCTCAAAACTAAAACCGTATTTTCTTACTTTAAAGTCTGACTTACTGAAAGGATACTATTGGCTTCTACCACGTAACAGAACTATATTTTCATAGAAGCATGGAGTAAAATTCTATGGGTCTTACAAACCATATACAAGTATACCTATGCAACTCAAGTGTCCTTAAGAAATCAGACACAATTTTTATATCTGGGGAGAGAGGATACTTTGAAAATCACTCTAGGCAGATTTTTTCCCCCAGGAAATATCTAAAGTCTTACCCCTTTCTTGTGGAATCAGAAAATTGAATGGTGCTGAATTTTTTTTTTTTATGTTGCAGTTAAAAACCTAAATATGCAGTGAGATAATTTTTACCAGTAGTATATATTGCTTTTGCATTTTCTCTAATAGTATAGGGCAAAAATAGTAGCCAGCTGGCAAGTAACAAGAAATACTACCAAGGCATGGCAGTTTTTGAATATAAGATAAGCAGTAAGCAAGAGTTAAATATAGGGAGTATGAGTTACAAACTGTGAGGCAGGAATTATAGCTTCTTGTACATAAAGCTTTTTGCTGTCATTGAAATTTAATTAAGATGTGAAAATGCAAATTCTTCTACACTTGAATAATATCAGATTAGAGGGATGACATCTCTACATAGGTTTGTTCAGTACTGATATTGTAATTCTGCAGTGGGTTAACTTTAAAGAAAAAAGGAAGCCTCATTATTGCAAGAAATGTTTCTAGATAATTTGAAGGAACTAGCATCCTTAGGATGAGATGGGGAAAAACCCATACATCTACAGAGAAGTCCTGTCTATGCACAGGACCCCCTATTCACTATAATCACTAGCGAAAATGCACTGCTTCAGGGATCTTCTGTTTCATCTGTCTTGTGTAGGGTTTCAGTGTGAAAATGCAAAAAATATAATGATCCTACTGCCTGTGCGGTATATCTGATATTTCATAATAAAACTCTGAAGACCTTTTAAAAAGTTTATAATCCAGACTCCTTTAAATTATCTGTAAAGTCATGTCAAAAATGATGGGGAAAAGAGCACTTCAGTATAATTGAGTCCTCTTTATTTATTTATTTAGTTAGTTATTATGAAATGTTACTTTTACTGTGCAAATTCTCTTTATTAGTACAACAAAGTTTTTTGGAAATTATGAGTGCTTACACAGCAGAAGAAATGCTGTGTTTATTATCCTCACAGACAAAGTGTGGTCCTTTATGACTTAGCTATATGGCTATCATTGTCTCAGTTCTTGTGTGTGAGGGCTGCTGTTCTTCTGATTGTAGGCAGGAAAAACAGTCACAGGCACCAGCTTTTTTATTTGAGCCTTAGAGATACCTCTTCTACTCTACTGATTTCCGGAGTTCTTCTTCTCAGGGAAAATTAATGCATTTCAACTAGATGAGAGACATGAAAAAGCAGAAAGCATCTTCTCCACATGTATGTCCATGGGAAATTAATGCTTTTGCCTGAATAGGTAGGTGGGGAGAACAGGAGAAAATTCTGCTGGACTGAATGTGTACAACCTGACTTCAGGGAGAGGTCAGAAATAAGGACAGGGATGAAGCATACCAGATGTGTTGTTTTTTTGATCAGATAGATTAGGAACTGTTGACTTTCCTCTACTTCACCTGCCCTTCTGCAGTGCAGCCTCATTCTGAAGCGCCGTGCGCTGTTGGCTGTAAGTTCTATCTGTAAGTCTTTAGGGGTAATGAGAAACTATTTCCACAATTGACTGCTGTCAGCCCCAGTAAGTGTGCAGGACAGCTCTAGTCTGTAAAACAAAACATTACCTTCAGTTGTAGTGGGGGTGATACTCAGCTCACTCATTGGCACTGAAATGACAGACAAATTAGTCCGTGACAAAAGTGCATCGCATTTCATTGCTCTTTCATTTGCCTGTTCAAAGGATTCAGTTATGCTGCAGTGAGATCAATGCTGAATTCTAATGACTTCTGTATAATAAGGGGATGTTTTGATTAAGTCTGTCACATGCGTTTCTTTCGGTATATTTAGCCTAATAAAAAACTATTATTGCTGTAATTAAAATAAGTTATTTGGAATAAGCTTTGCTTCAACCCTGTGGACCTTGGATGTATTTCTCTGAAGGTAAGCTTTAGCTACATCAGAAGAAGCTGAAGCCTCTTTGCTACCAACACCTGTGCACTTGTTCACTTGGTTTTCAATATTGTTTTATTTTGCAGTTGGAAAGAGATAGAACATTATCTGTGAAGTATAGTGAATTAGCTCATGTCAACTGACAGGGACATAAACCTAATTTTTATTCAGATAGTATCCTGATTGAGCAAAACTTGTAGCTACAAGAGCTACAAGAAAGCATTATTTGTGAAAAGTCATATCTGAAGTATTATTGGGTTTCAATCAGATTCAGCTAGTGTAAGTCTAGATGAAGTTTCACATATCCGTCCATCTGACTTCTTAGCTTCCTATCTGCCAGACTTTGTTGAAGCATCACTTTACCACATTCCTCAGCACCATCACTTTTTATTACATATTCTCATCTATTTTCCTTGATGGAAATGAAGGTAAGTTTTAATTAGTATTGAAATACAATTCCTTTCCTAAACAAACCATACCATTGAAAGTATAATACTTAATTTACTAGATAAGCTACCTAGTGAGGAGAACTGATTGTCAAAAAAATGACAATATGGAAAGTGATATTTTTCAGCTCAGACTTCCAAACGAAATATTGTACACAAAGAGAAGGCAGAAGAGCAGAACAGCAAAATTGACTTTTCAGACAATAGATTTAAAGTATTATTCCAAGGTAATTTTCATTCCATAAGTTTCTTATCTGGCAAAGGATTGTGCATCTTCTTAATTTTAAATATAAGTAAGTCTTTTCATGATCTTGGCATTGAGTCTAAGCAGAAGACTTAGAGCTGTTTAGAGTATAGTTCAGTGCTGTTCAAAGTAAATATTTAAAAAACTGAAGGATAATTTTAGGATCTATAAGCCTTTTATGGATAAGTATACACTACCTAATACAGCTTTACTGAATTTTAATACGTGTAACTGAATAACACCTAGTCTTTAAAAATTCATTAAAATGGCAAGAAACTTGAATAGCAATTGTAATTTAGCATTAGTTCTGTCTCTGTATCCTTATCAAGTAGTTTATTCCCTACTTCTCTGTACTGTTCTCCTAAGCAGTGAGAATTTATGCTCTCTGAGCAGCAGAAGTATTAGTTTCGGATTTGACAGACACACTCTCTGGTGTTTATCACAAACATATCTCATTGAGGATTGAATAATTAATTCAAGCCAGGGAAATTACAGGTTGAACTCTGATCTCTTTTTCATATTAGTGAAGCATAACACTTTCATATAAAAAGTCAGAAGTCTTCAGGCTTTTTTTTTAATGATTATAGAGATTATAACCTCCCCTCAAAAAGGCAATCACTGTAAAGAAATGCAGAAATTCACCAGAGCATGCATGGTTGGAGAAAATACTTATAGAATGGAAAAACTGTGAACAGATTCTTTTGCATCTGTGTTTATATCAAAGCGCTGTAAATAAATGCAGGATACATTAATTCAAATATGCCAGTTTGGCAGCCTGCAGGATGTAGAGCACTAGTTTTAAATCAAGTTTAGCTGACATTGCACAGAGTCAGCCAGTGCAGAAAGTTGTCACAACAGGAGAGCAATTAAAGAGATTTATAGATCTGATTTCCGATCAGGTCAAATGGTAAGATAAAAAAGGGTCAACTTTACTAAACCATTTTCTAAACACTAGGGTAGAAAACGCTGAGTTAATCCCTCTACCAACACTGAGAATCTTGGATGTAAAGATCAGAAATTGCCGTTTCAAAGGGGAATAAAGAGCCTCTCTGATGTCAGTGCAAAGAATCCACGTTCCTTCAGACTCAGAGTGTCATGGCAGTGTTTTAAGAAACAAGTGCATCAAGTTTGCCTATGTGGAAAGACAACATATGTCAGTTCTACCTCTGCATTTTGTGGCTACTCTCATGTACCAGTGCATGGAGAGGGCTGACAGGAACTGACTCTTTATCTGTGAGAAGGTTGTGCCCTACTGCAGTGGCCTGGTGGGTGCGGCAGGTTTGGGCCAGCTTCTCGTATTCATTTTGCATCTGTGCAGATACACATGGGCTGGCTGCTGCAGGTTTAAATCTACCTTGGGTATGTCTTCATTAAGTGGTGGTCACAGTGACTGGAATTCATCCTTGACCAGATATTGACACCTGCATCTGAGCTAATCTCTTTGCACTCCCTTGGTTATCAGTCTCCATTAAAGTCAGTGGAGAAAAATGGGCAGCTTTAGAGTAAAATTTATCTTATGCTAAAGTAGGCATTGGAGATAGGTGAGATGAATCACATGCTGTGAGTGCCTCTTTGAGTCTGTCAATTAAAGCAGCCTAGGTGTGAGCATCGACCCTGACGACTTCTTGAAGCGGGTGAGATGAATCTTCCCTCCCAGGCTGCAGAATCAATGTACTTACAATGGAAGAGTGCCTCCTGGAATTTTTGAGTGGATTAGTCTCCTTTTTCAAGACCAGTGCAGGACCCTGCTGTGTTTGTTTTAACAAGTTAGTTTTCCTATGTGGGCAAAGCACAAAGTTGTCTGTCAGAATGTCTAACCCACAGTGCATCAAATGCATTGACACTAGGAAGCAAGAAGGCATCACTAGAGACTAATGTTTCATTGAGGTACAGAGCAGCTGAAGTGACACTGAGTCCCTTAGACTCCTCCAGTCTCATCAGCAGGCACATAGGGGTAAACAGTTTTGTATGGTCAGGTGTAGGCTATACAGAAAGAGAAAAGAATGATTGTGTCAAAGAAGAGAGGATCTTTGTTTTTACCTTCCTAACACACTGTTTTATACCTTTTTCTGAAGCATCTGCTACTTTCTGCTGTTGGACAATGATCCCAGACAAGCCTAGGATGAGAGATCCTTTTAGTCTGATCTTCAGCAGAAGAGAACATCTTGCATATTGTCTGAGGAGCAGTTTCTTAAAAAAAATTATGCTCCTGAGCTCAGCTATCTCCACTCCTCACTAGCTAAGAGAGCTAAGATTGCATGGGTATCAAAGGGTCCACACACTCACCAGCTTTGCTGTGCCTGTGTGGGCTGAATGGCATGAAAATATTACCCCTTCTGCACCGCTTCTCCTGGCTGCTGAGGCATTGCTCTGCATGCATTTACCCTGTGTTTGCTGCTATGTATTCACAGACAAACACATGAAAGCACTGTTCTAATTTCAACTAGTTAATCCAGAGGTCAACTGCACAAGAATTATCCCCATTTGAAAAGGGAGCTTAGGGAGTGTGTACAATAGGTAAAGCTCAGCACAAAGTTTTTCTATTTGGCACCTTCATGAAAGATATCTAATGCGAAAATTGCAGACAGCACAATACTAGAGGAAGAAATAGTTACTTGTGTGAAAGGGGCTTTAATTCTAGAAATATGTATATGCATATTTTGGAGCACAATCATTTAAAGCAGAAGGAAGTAAATTTCAGTGGAAATATTTTAATGTAAAAATACAAAGTATAAAGGCAAATTCCAAGTCTCTGCAAATGAGAATTGCACTATCCAGTTTACAGTTTTAGCTGTAAAAAAAAGTCAAGGTTTCCTAACAACTGTAGTAATGTGCTTTTGGGGTTTATTCCCAAAATCCTAGTTCCCTCCAGTTTCTCCCCTGTGGTAAACTCTTCCCCCTCTCCCCACCCAGATAACAGGCCAATGCACAAAACCTGTCTGGCTTTTGTTCCTCTTATCTTGGGACATTCCAGAAGGGCATGGTGTGAATGGTCAAGTTTCAAATAATGCTGCTATAATTATTGGGCCACCCAGGTGTCCATCTCCTCTCAGAGCCCGCCCTTCTCCTTACCTGGTTGGTGGGCTACCTGTTCCTTCCCATGCCCCTTCCCCCAGGATAAAAGCATGAACAAGTGGTTTATCTAGTGGTGTATTTTGGAGATGTTATGGCCAATGTTTTCTTTCTATGCAAAAATACATAGATAGATAAAAAAGAAACTAAGGCTTTGAATCAAGCATGGTATGAGACTAGGGCAGTTCTGAGTGCTTAACCCTGGTTAGGGCAAAGCACACAACACATGAGAATTGTTTCTTGGTGGTGAGAAATAATCCCCTACAATGTTTCTTTATAGTGGTAAATATTTCTGAGTCTTTAAGTCTGCTAGGCCTCCTTAGATTTCATGTTACTTTAGTCTCTTCAAAAGCCTCGCTGATCAATTTTCAACAGTCTTATCCCTGCCAAAATCTGTAAGATTCCTCCTCAGTGCAGAAGAGTGTGTTGTTTTGTTTAAAAGGAGGGAAATTCCTGGTTGCTGTAGCTGAGTGAGGCATCCCGTGGTCCCAAGGGTTTTTATTCCTCTAACTTCATGGTCAAACCCACATGACTGTGCTGGAAAACCAGGATATCTGTTTTACTGTAAGTTTAATATTCTAATTTGCCTCAGAGGAGTAATGTTGCCATTACTTAAGAGAGACCTCCCTTTCCTGTCCCTCTCTCTCCTATCTTTCTCCTCTCTCTTCCCTCCACACCACTGACCACTTTCATAGCAGTCAGCTGTTTACAGGGCCTTGTAGAATCTGTTATCACTAGAAGGGCTTCCATGTCTTAGAAATTAATCTGTCTTCAAGAATTATTTGCATAACAGCTGAAAATATGGTTTGCTTTCAACAGAGTAATTTATGTTCCTTGCATATTTTTCCAGCGTCCTCCTTCCATCCTTTGTGGGATACTCCCTCCTCATTTCTGCAGTTAGAAACATAATGGAGAAAACCAGTCTTCATCAGGGTGGGTTTGACCTGCCTACTTCAAGTAGGCCAAGCCTGAGAGAACAGTAATGAAAAACATAAGCTGTATTCTTGTTGTGATTTTCGTGAAACAGACAGTAATATGGGATAGTGTCTGCAAAAATCTGGTTTTCAGAATCAATAACTTTCAGATTTTATACAAATGATAAATGCCCTTGTTGCACACAAATAAAAAAATGACTGGTGATTCTCCAGAAAAAGCCACTTTCATTTGATATTTACTTGTATAAATTCAAATTGCAGTTATAAAAATCCATGTTTGTTACGTATGTTTATTATCCTGGAATGCTTTGATAATTTCTGGGGAAGGTCTGTCTGTGTTCAGAGGCTTGCTGTCATCCATCTAAATTCTGATCTGCTTCTGTGTGAATAACCTTATGCTCTCTGTCCTAGAGTAGCAGGACCAAATACCATGTGGTAACTCTTATCAGCTGAACCTTTGGTGGCCTGCATTCCTCAGCATCATTTAAACCACAAAGGCTTCCTGCAGGTGATTTTCAAAAACCATTAGATTGACTCTTATCCTCTTACATTCACAGCATGACATATGCCACAAGAACACAGTTCTGCAAATGTGCCTCTAAAATTATTCCATTTTTCAAAATTTTCCCTCAGCTGTAAAACTGAATGCCTTCATTACCACATGGCTAGTTTTGCAAAGGCAGCAATAAAGGTTTCTTAAAAATAATCCAAAGGAGATTGCTATATACTAAAATAAGCAATGTATTCAGTCTCTTTCATCTTGGTACTTTGATAGACAGCAGTGACTGATGTGTCTCATTGGGAAGCTGAGAAAATCGCTTCCCCAATAGTTTAAAGGTGCTATTTGATATTTTATAGTTCTCTGAGATATCAGTTTTTACATTCAGATACTTTAAAAAAATGTTAAAAGGAATAACTGCTTCAAAATAAAACCTTACTTTCTTATGTCTTGATTCAGTGTAATGGTTCAGGGAAACTTCAGAACTTTTCATGACAAAAGAAGGAATCAACTTTGTATTTTAAATATAACAAAAAGCGGTTCAAAGCTTTGAAATGTCAATGAGCTGCAGGGGAGGGGAATCAATGAGCAAAGGCCAGCAAGGATGGGTTTAATGGTAATGAGTTTACCCTATGGTTCTGTGTTCTTTTCAGTTTCCCATCTTCTGTAAAAAGACCAGAAAGCCTCCAAATAAATCATAATATTACATAATTAGTGGGAATTACTCCAAATCAGTGAGAAAAGGTACAAAGACCCCAAGTTAAAATGTAATGTTGAAAAATGAATTAAAATGTTTTAAAAGATGTGAGCTTATTTTTCACTATATTAAATTAATAATTTCTCCTATTATTTTTTTCCAATACTGAAAAATGTCTTGAGTCTTGTTGACTTCATGTATTCAGCAGTGAACAACCCTGATTTTGTAACCCAAATCTGTTCAAATCTCATTTGATTGCCTAAATGAAATAATTTAGATGGATAAATGCTTCAGCTCTTTTCCTGAAGGGTCCACTGTGGGTAATGTTCAGGATGGAACCAGAGGTGCAATATTGCATCCACATGAAGGATTGGCCCTAAAAGCTGTTTGCTGTCATGAGGAAAATCACTGAGAATTTTTTCTTTTGTGACATTCTACAGTAGAGCTGACCATGTCCTTCTGTGATATGACTGTGTTCTTAGGAAACAAAAATTTTTTTCTATTCACAGCAAAATAATGTTTTACATTATCTAAAGAGGACTTTGAGAACCAAATTAATTTGGCCTAATGATAGAAGATTTTGAATGCCACACAGAAAATGTAGCCCCTGATGCAATATCCAGGAAAAGAAACTACATCTTTTGTGTGTCTGGAAATCTGCTGCACCTTTGGAGAGAAGCTACTGCATATTTCTATAAAGAGGCAAATAAAAGAATGAAATGCCACATTCAGGACTGCTATGGAGGAAATAGCTTGATAACTGACTTTTGATCTGCAACATTTTGCTGAAAGTCATAGTTGTCTGCTGCCTATAAAAAAATTACTAAAAACATTAACAGGTTCAAGAGGTGAACTATAAATACTGATGTACTTTCTTACATGGTTGTATTGCCATGTAAAAAAGGTAAAGGAGTTAAGTGGCTCCTTAGAACATCAAAATTTTTCTAAGAAAAAAATAAAATAGGAGTGCAATTGCTTGTTTAAAATTTAGACACACTGTGTGCTTCCTCAGAGAAGAAACTAGGGTTTTAGAAATACTGGACTAGAATTTTGCCCGTGTTGATACCATCAGTCCTTTCTGAATGCTATCAAATTCCAAAGCAAGACATATTTTGCATTGTGGGACAGAGCAAGGTTGCTAGGCACCCCTGGGAATTTATTTTATAATTATGCACATCACAGGGTCATTTGGGTATATAATTTCCAAAAGAAACAGCAAAATAAAAAACTCCATATCTGTCAGATTAAATTCCCAAAGTGTATTAACCTTTATTTCATCTAAGCAGAGAGTGAATTTTAGTTAAACAATGAGGGCCATTCAATACTGAGCATAGGCTTTCTGAGTGATTTACGCTCTGAAATGGAAAAAAAAAGGCTCTCCCTCAAAATGAGACATTAAGCCCTAGAATGAAATTTAAAAAAAAAACCAAGAAGCATGCAAAATAGAGAAAACCCGTTAGGTAGGACAGTATAAAAGAGCTGCAAGGGGAACCCTGACTTGAGTCACCCCTAACATTAGTTACAGTGTGGTGCAAGGAATGCAGTTCAACGTTGGCTGAAGACAGAAATACAAAAAATTTAGAGATTTTTATATATTTCTGGTGGGATGGACCACACTGCCCCCAAGGTAAGAGCTGCTCTGTTTACTGTGCTTTCCAAATTTTGTCAGTGCAAAGAGACTTCTACCACCTTTGGTCTCTTATAAATATACATAAACAGTATAGAGATAATTGTTTGTTATCAGTTCACTTGGTCGGTTTCTGTGTTTGTTTAGTTTTATTTTTGTTTTTCCCAGGAGAGGTGTCCTTCACATGAAGGACTATTTTTTACCTTTTCAATGAGGCCTTTTAGAGCTTCACTGCAGTATACATACTATGTACCTGGCACAGGAGCAGTGCAAACAGCAGATCCTGAAATGCAGACTGGAGGTGGAAATATGCAGCTTGCCTCTCTGTTTGCTGCAATGTGTTTCTGTGGCAACCGGATGCTATAAAAAGGTTTTCTCTAAATATATTGCATGTGCTCTTCTTATTTTATAATTTTTCCTTGCTAGTTATCAATTTCTATAAAAAACAATGTCATGATGTTTTGTTTATTCACACTTATGAAAGCAGTTTTGTATTTATTTTTTTATTATTAGCAACATCAATTTTAACAGCTTATACTACCAGAGAAGATAGAAAGGTAAACCATGAGTCACTGTGGCAAATAAAAATGTAAATTCTGCCCATGAAAAAAAAGTCAAGGTGAATATGTAGATCAGTTAGTATCCTACAGAGATGTTTTTGTTCATACAGATTTATTTTTCATGCCCAGCCCACCATTTGCTGTTAACTGCCCTCTGTGATCCTAGTTTAGCTTCTATTCAGAGACTGCAACATAAATCAGATGTGGCAGAGAGCTTCACCTTTCAGTGCTCTGTGCTGCATGTGAGAGCCTGGATGCTTCCAGGCAGACAGCAAACAGTGGCAGTGTGAGCCAGATATGACCCACCAACTGAAGTTCAAGCCATTCAGTTGTGCTCTTTAACTGCTAACAAAACAGCTCCACTGGTGTGCCAGGGCTTAGCCAATGAACCACAACTGCCTAGCTGACAGTATCCAACTCTGCTGTCCTCATCCATGGCACATCCTCAAGCACCAGCACTGCCACGTGCTGGGGATGAAAATCATTTAACAAAAAAAAAAAGAGCGGATTGCAGCTGGAGTCCCACGCTGCCACGTGTGGCAGCCAAACCCAGCACAGGCATGGGACACAGCTTCCTTTTTTCTCATGGAAGTTGTGAGTTCCGTGCATGATTCAACAAGGCTGATATACAGAGACTAGTTACAGGGCCCATCACCTAACTTTCTGCTTCATATCACTGAATCTGGGATGGCAGTGACAAATTTGTATGCAATGGAGATGATGTACATGAGTCAGCAAGGCAGGCTCTACTTTCTGGTTTATTCTGCAGCTGAGTGGTGATGTGGCACAGACAGGGAATGATGATCCTTCTAAGATCAACAGAGAAGACCACTCACCTGTCAGCTCAAAGACAAAAACTCTGTCCCTCTAGCACCAACAGTCAAATGGCAGCTGGGAAAGAAAAGGTCCAAAGTCTCATATTCTGTGAAGAAGAAGGGAATGGCATGAGAAATTTGCTGCACTACTGTGACTAGGTACCTTGGCCATCACTTGTTTGAAGAATGAGTTAGGAGTTTATCAACTCTATGCCAAAAAAGGAATATATATTCCATTGAAAGAAACAGTGTGTGTGTGTAAATTGCCATGATTTTTAAAAATTCACATAGAACTGGGAAAGTAATGAGAAAAAGTTATGGAAAGCTTGTATGCAACATGTCTCCTAAAAAGAATGGAAAAGGATCCTTAAATTTCATACCAGACACTGTATTCCTTAATGATTGAACAAATGGTAACAGAGTATTTGACTATGTGAAGATGATTAAAAGGTCCCCAAAACCTTTCCATTATTTTCTTCAGCTTTAAGTAGGACCTAAATATTTGGAGAACAGGGAAAAGCCTCAGGTATTACCCTATTTTCCCTATTCCATTTGTTTAGGTCCCCTACCATTCATTCTTCTTCAAGAGCATAATAAGGTAATGTAGGTAAGATGATAAATCATCTATTACAGATCCTTAATAATAGAAGTTACATTAATATTGTGTGAATTATCTCCAGACTCAGAAATTAAACTGTTTTTATTGAACTTTTTATTGAACAATTGAAAAAGGGACAACACTCCTGAACAAAAAAAGAATTAAAATACAGGCTGGTTTGCATATGATTTAAGAAAAACGGCTTCAGAAAATTTTTCACATCCTTCAACAGTGCTTGAAATGTGCAGGAGAAATTGTATCTGACCAAGAAGTTGGACCTACACCATGGTGTTCCTCAGGGTTTTGCTATTGGAACCAGCACTGTTTAACATCTTTGTCAATGGCATGGACCGTGGGATTGGGTGAATCTTCAGCAAGTTTCCCTATGACACCAAACTGGGTGGTGTGGTTGATGTAACTGGAGCAAAGGGATGCCATCCAGAGGGACCTGGACAGGCTTGGGAGGTGGGACTGTGTGAACCTCATCAAGTTCAACAAGGCCAAGTGCAAGGTCCTGTATGTGGGTACAAGCAAGCACAAGCACAGTACAGGCTGGGTGGAGAATGGATTGAGAACAGCCCTGAGGAGGACTTTGCAGTGTTGGTGGGTGAGAAGCTTGACATGACCTGCCAGTGTGTGCTCACAGCCCAGAAAGCCAAACATGTCCTGGGCTGCCTCAAACGACACATGGTCAGCAGGGTGAGGGAGGCGATTCTGCTCCTCTGCTTGGCTCTGGTGAGGCTCTGCCTGGACTCCAGCTCTGAGATCCCCAACATAAAATGTCCCTGGATCTGCTGGGCGAAAGAAGACACAAAGCTGAATCAGAGGGCTGGAGCACATCTCCTTTGAGGACAGAGAATTGGTGTTATTCAGCCTGCAGAAAAGAAGGCTGCAGGGAGGTTTCATAGCAGCCTTCCAGTGCCTAAAGGGGGTTGACAAAAAAGCTGCANTGAACAAAAAAAGAATTAAAATACAGGCTGGTTTGCATATGATTTAAGAAAAACGGCTTCAGAAAATTTTTCACATCCTTCAACAGTGCTTGAAATGTGCAGGAGAAATTGTATCTGACCAAGAAGTTGGACCTACACCATGGTGTTCCTCAGGGTTTTGCTATTGGAACCAGCACTGTTTAACATCTTTGTCAATGGCATGGACCGTGGGATTGGGTGAATCTTCAGCAAGTTTCCCTATGACACCAAACTGGGTGGTGTGGTTGATGTAACTGGAGCAAAGGGATGCCATCCAGAGGGACCTGGACAGGCTTGGGAGGTGGGACTGTGTGAACCTCATCAAGTTCAACAAGGCCAAGTGCAAGGTCCTGTATGTGGGTACAAGCAAGCACAAGCACAGTACAGGCTGGGTGGAGAATGGATTGAGAACAGCCCTGAGGAGGACTTTGCAGTGTTGGTGGGTGAGAAGCTTGACATGACCTGCCAGTGTGTGCTCACAGCCCAGAAAGCCAAACATGTCCTGGGCTGCCTCAAACGACACATGGTCAGCAGGGTGAGGGAGGCGATTCTGCTCCTCTGCTTGGCTCTGGTGAGGCTCTGCCTGGACTCCAGCTCTGAGATCCCCAACATAAAATGTCCCTGGATCTGCTGGGCGAAAGAAGACACAAAGCTGAATCAGAGGGCTGGAGCACATCTCCTTTGAGGACAGAGAATTGGTGTTATTCAGCCTGCAGAAAAGAAGGCTGCAGGGAGGTTTCATAGCAGCCTTCCAGTGCCTAAAGGGGGTTGACAAAAAAGCTGCAGAGAGGCTATTTACAAGAGCATGTAATGCTAGGACAAGAGGGAATGGCTTCAAATTCACAGAGAACAGTTTTAGATAAGATATTAGGAAGAAATTTTTTTTTTTTGAGAGTGGTGAGACGTTGGAACAGGTTGCTCAGAGCAGTTGTGGATATCCCATCCCTGGAAGTGTTCAACACCTGGTTTGAAGGGGCTTTGATCAGCTTGGTCTAGTGGAAGATGTCCCTGCCCATGGTAAAGGCTTTGGAGCTAAATGATGTTTAAGGTCCAACTCAAACCATTCTGATTCTATGATTCATTCTCATTTAGACATGTTGATTGCATGAATTCACTTAGTAGTTAAAATGCCAGAAAACTACTATTCTTATTTGTTTCAAAGATTTTTCAGGAACAATATTTGCCTTTTTCTGAGGCCCCTCATGACTCCATCCCATACCTGAAGCACAATACTTTTCCAGTAGATTGCTGTGAAAATAAGCTTTGCTTCTAGTAACCAGTGACAATGCTCAAACATGCAATTCTCAGTATGTCACTGAATCAAGTCTATCTCTTCAGCAGCTGTCATGTGTAGTGAAATGTTTAGCTTTTTGTCAGTGTGCAAGAGGGATCTGTCAGACATCTCACTTCATTCAGCCACTGCAGTCTATTCACTCACACAGACTGCAGAAAATGGGTGTTCACGATCCCCATAGAAAGGCAAATTGTGTTGTGAAATCTGGTAAGACTACCATAAGGTCCTGACCCAGTAATATACCTGAGAACATGATTCTGTAGTACCCACACAAAGTGATTAATATGGGCTTAAACCTAGCAAGAGGAATGCTTAGATAATCAATCACTCTCAGATTTGTTTTCTGATGACCTATTTGCGTCAGGTGAAGTAATTCAGTTTTAAACCTAATGTTGAAATATTTCCAACCAAAATAATGGCCAAGTTTAATTCATGCATTTTGAATATCCACTAATGTAAATTGCTTCAATCCATGCTATCAGATAAAGTCTAAAACATATGTTCCTTACATATGTCTCAGTGGACATGAATGAGATGAGTGTCAGTGTCCACTAGCAGAAATAAGGTCTAGCAGAAAAATGACAAATAAAATAAATAGTGAGGTAATTGGTGTCTTCAAATGTCCATCCAAATGTCTTTCACTGGACATAACATAATATTCAAGGGTCTTTTTATTATTTTTCTTTCATATAAAACCTACAATTACATTATTGGAAATAAAGTAAATAAATGAATGTAACAAATGACAGCACTGGTCAATGATAGGGATAAAAGATCTGAAGCCCTGGGGTAAGCCCTGTTCTAACAAAGGGATCTAGGATGCCTGTTCTAACAAAGGGATCTAGGATGGGTATTGTACACAGTCTTGCTCCATGTCCTACAGATCTTGGAAGAATATAAAGATGAGATGAGCCTTTACTCATTCATTCTGTTCTATTTGCACGCTTGGTTTCCTACTATAAAATTTACTTACTGTCCCAGAGTCCAAACAGGGTTAGAGGTTACATTCAAGTGAAGAACTAGTGAGGAGTGTGGTCTCAGGGATAAAGTGGGGCACTGCCCATGGCAGCTTTTAGCCTCTCTGAAGTTGGGATAGCATAGCATCCCCAGAGTCTCCTCATGTATGAAGAAGAAAGTATTGCAGCCCCACAGCAGCTCTGGGTAACCTCCACNTGACCTGCCAGTGTGTGCTCACAGCCCAGAAAGCCAAACATGTCCTGGGCTGCCTCAAACGACACATGGTCAGCAGGGTGAGGGAGGCGATTCTGCTCCTCTGCTTGGCTCTGGTGAGGCTCTGCCTGGACTCCAGCTCTGAGATCCCCAACATAAAATGTCCCTGGATCTGCTGGGCGAAAGAAGACACAAAGCTGAATCAGAGGGCTGGAGCACATCTCCTTTGAGGACAGAGAATTGGTGTTATTCAGCCTGCAGAAAAGAAGGCTGCAGGGAGGTTTCATAGCAGCCTTCCAGTGCCTAAAGGGGGTTGACAAAAAAGCTGCAGAGAGGCTATTTACAAGAGCATGTAATGCTAGGACAAGAGGGAATGGCTTCAAATTCACAGAGAACAGTTTTAGATAAGATATTAGGAAGAAATTTTTTTTTTTTGAGAGTGGTGAGACGTTGGAACAGGTTGCTCAGAGCAGTTGTGGATATCCCATCCCTGGAAGTGTTCAACACCTGGTTTGAAGGGGCTTTGATCAGCTTGGTCTAGTGGAAGATGTCCCTGCCCATGGTAAAGGCTTTGGAGCTAAATGATGTTTAAGGTCCAACTCAAACCATTCTGATTCTATGATTCATTCTCATTTAGACATGTTGATTGCATGAATTCACTTAGTAGTTAAAATGCCAGAAAACTACTATTCTTATTTGTTTCAAAGATTTTTCAGGAACAATATTTGCCTTTTTCTGAGGCCCCTCATGACTCCATCCCATACCTGAAGCACAATACTTTTCCAGTAGATTGCTGTGAAAATAAGCTTTGCTTCTAGTAACCAGTGACAATGCTCAAACATGCAATTCTCAGTATGTCACTGAATCAAGTCTATCTCTTCAGCAGCTGTCATGTGTAGTGAAATGTTTAGCTTTTTGTCAGTGTGCAAGAGGGATCTGTCAGACATCTCACTTCATTCAGCCACTGCAGTCTATTCACTCACACAGACTGCAGAAAATGGGTGTTCACGATCCCCATAGAAAGGCAAATTGTGTTGTGAAATCTGGTAAGACTACCATAAGGTCCTGACCCAGTAATATACCTGAGAACATGATTCTGTAGTACCCACACAAAGTGATTAATATGGGCTTAAACCTAGCAAGAGGAATGCTTAGATAATCAATCACTCTCAGATTTGTTTTCTGATGACCTATTTGCGTCAGGTGAAGTAATTCAGTTTTAAACCTAATGTTGAAATATTTCCAACCAAAATAATGGCCAAGTTTAATTCATGCATTTTGAATATCCACTAATGTAAATTGCTTCAATCCATGCTATCAGATAAAGTCTAAAACATATGTTCCTTACATATGTCTCAGTGGACATGAATGAGATGAGTGTCAGTGTCCACTAGCAGAAATAAGGTCTAGCAGAAAAATGACAAATAAAATAAATAGTGAGGTAATTGGTGTCTTCAAATGTCCATCCAAATGTCTTTCACTGGACATAACATAATATTCAAGGGTCTTTTTATTATTTTTCTTTCATATAAAACCTACAATTACATTATTGGAAATAAAGTAAATAAATGAATGTAACAAATGACAGCACTGGTCAATGATAGGGATAAAAGATCTGAAGCCCTGGGGTAAGCCCTGTTCTAACAAAGGGATCTAGGATGCCTGTTCTAACAAAGGGATCTAGGATGGGTATTGTACACAGTCTTGCTCCATGTCCTACAGATCTTGGAAGAATATAAAGATGAGATGAGCCTTTACTCATTCATTCTGTTCTATTTGCACGCTTGGTTTCCTACTATAAAATTTACTTACTGTCCCAGAGTCCAAACAGGGTTAGAGGTTACATTCAAGTGAAGAACTAGTGAGGAGTGTGGTCTCAGGGATAAAGTGGGGCACTGCCCATGGCAGCTTTTAGCCTCTCTGAAGTTGGGATAGCATAGCATCCCCAGAGTCTCCTCATGTATGAAGAAGAAAGTATTGCAGCCCCACAGCAGCTCTGGGTAACCTCCACCTCAGGCGACCCCCTCAGGTCCTCTGCTGCTGGATTAGCAAAAATTGGGCAAAGCAGAAGACTTGGCCTCTTGAGGGTGCCACTAGTTTTGGTGTCAGTACTATTCATGTGATCAGCCTCTAACAAAATTGTTTGATGCTTTGCAAGTCTCTGGAACACACAGTGTAGGAGCAGTACTACCAAATTAGCAGAAAAATGCAAATTAAAGTGATTTTTTACTGTAGGTGGCTTGTATTACACGTGTTTCACTGCGAGAAAAGAGCAAATTATCCTATTTCATGCTAATCAGAACAAAGTAGGACAATCACTTCCTTCAGTTTAATGTTTCTAAATCAGATACTATACAACTAATAGTGAATTTTTAATAGGTATTGATTGAGTATCTAAGATTTAACTTCTCACATCCCTGGAGTAAATTTTCAACAGATACTGATTGAGCAAGACTCAAGACTGCATCACAAGAATGAATTCCATACCAGTATAATATTTACTTCCACGGAGTTACTGTAGGATGAAAGATGTTAAGTAAGGAATACAAATCTAAATAGGAACTTGGCATTTGTTAATGAAGTGTGTGCAACAACAGTGTGCTGTGGAGAGGTAACACCAGGTCCTCCACTGTGTCAAAGGAGGTGAACCAGTCTGTTCTAGCTGGCAGGAGGGACTACAACAGCTGTTGATAGGTGGCTGTGAATCCTCTCAGCTTTAGTAATC
The DNA here is from genome assembly GCA_013399835.1 of Leptocoma aspasia. Classification (NCBI taxonomy): domain Eukaryota; kingdom Metazoa; phylum Chordata; class Aves; order Passeriformes; family Nectariniidae; genus Leptocoma; species Leptocoma aspasia. Next base: position 999,099 of record VXAX01001324.1, on the reverse strand, counting down.
CAGAGTGTAAACTTCCAACATGAGTAAATGAAAGAGCGAGAGGGAGAGGCAGATGCTTTTCCTGACTGATTCATGCTACCTGAAGAAAAGGAGGATGAATTGCCCTTGGATGTGCTTTTCTTTCTCCTTGGCTGCATAAGGAGTATTAAACGATAAGTGTAGATCACCTACCAGACCTTTAGGTGTCCAGCTGCACTGCTGTGCAATCAGGATCCTAGGAATAATTCTGGGAGGCCTCTTTCAAATTTAATCTCTCCCAGGCTGAGGTTGGAACTGGTTTTAGTTAATTTTTAAATATTGTTGTAATTCAGTGGCAAACACCATACATTTGTAAGCAAAGATTAACAGCATAATGTTTGTGCCTTTTCATTTAAATCATTGCAAAAACTTCAAAAAGTTAATGAAATAATAACTCAGTAAGATTTGTTGTTATTCAGCTGCTATAGAAGTAGCATGTGCATTGTGACAGCTCCATTAAAAAGTGCCAAATTGAGTCATTATGGTAATTATTACCATCAGCTAACCACCCCTCAGTTTAAGGGCATGTTTAAGGTTATTTAGGTCAAGCTAATAAAGCACAAAAGTTGACTTTTGATGAAACTTTGGCTATATTAGTTAAGATGTTTTTAAATCACTAAAATTAAAATGTGTTGAAGTGGAAAATGGGCATTTTCTGTCTCTGCTTTTCCCTCAAATATAATTTAGATATATTCATTCAGTTATTTGTGTTTCTCAGTAAAAGATCATTTGAAGTGGTTTTACTGCAAAAGTGATTCTTTGATATTCTTATTTAAAAAATCCCAATAATTAAAAGTATCCCTCAAGGATCATACAGCATTGTTGGCCTTAGGCTTTCAACAGTCACCACCAAGTGGTGTTCTGCATCCACTGGTTCATACCAGTTGTTCTTCAAGGAGTCTGTGGGGTTATGTAAGTTAAAGTTTATTCAAAATAAAATCAGAGCCTGCTTAAATATCCAATAATCCTTTATTCTCCTCTCTTATTGGAGAAACAAATCCAAAGAGAAGTGCTGTCAAGAGGTGTTGTGCCTGGTACAGGACCAAAGCATGAACAGCTCAACCACCAGCTAAAGCTTCCACTTGGGTCCCAAAAAACCTCAAAATTCCTCATTTCAGCACACAGAGGTCTTCAAGGCATGGGACACTCTAGGAAATCTAGGAAATCTGGCTCCAGAAGGACAGGAGGTACAGAAGCAGAAGTGACAAAATTTTGAGGAACAAAGGCATAGAAGAGCATTTGTATAAAATGGGACTTGAGTCAGGAAAATGAGTGACTGAGAGAGCCCTACCCAGGCAAAGGCAGGAAGCAAGAGGTGGCTGGGGATCACTTGCTTTCTGCCAAAATGGGAATGATGAGGCATCAAATGAGCTAACAACAACCAAATCCCTTGTAGGATTACTTATGTGAACGGTTTCTAAATGAACCTTAATGCAGTGCCTTTATGGCTGCTTTTCTGTTTTTTATCCTAACTTCTCCTAGCAAAGTTTACCAACACATCCAAGCAGAACTAGGATCTGTCCCTGTAGGTGTTGGTGGATGTTAGTATTTATACCACGAAGGTCTCAGCAGAGGGAGTAGGTTTGTGCTAGTGGCCAACACAAAGGAATTGCTGCTGGAGAACAAAATTGAAAAGAAAAACATTGGAATCCCAGCATTTTGACAGTTTTTTTTGATGACATTCAAACTTCTGTATTGAATTTACTTATATTCCCCTTTTTTGCCTGAAAAGAAATAGACTAACTTATATAACCTGGTTATGAATTTATTATGTACGTGTATAGTTACAGTGCAAGCAAGACTTGATGCTCAGTATACACGATGTCTGAATTTGAATGTATCTTGTGTTTTTGAGTTTGCAGGTACCAGTTCAGGCAGGGACAAGAATCATTTATTGTGGTAAAAGTGGTATATATTAAGATTTTCTCCAGTTTTGCATGCTCCAGTTTGATCCTGGAAATACCTTGAGATAAGCTCTGATTTATAAGGCATGTTTAACCACCTCTGCTACCACCTCTGCAACCACCACCTCTTGTACTGAGGTGAGGAGCCTGCGGGAATTCAGTTCTGTTCTGTTCACTCTCTGAAATTTTACAGCTCAGAATAAAATGAACCTCTGTCTAACATCACAGTTTTCAAACTGCCTCATGCCAGAGGCTCTAAAAAAGTTCAATATCCCATCTTTCTTTTTCAGCCTTACAAGAACAGCAAGCACAAGTTGACATTAGCACAATGCACATTTTCAAGCATTTACAACTTTTTTTTGACTAAAGCTTCTATGTTCAATTAATGCAAGGTTTAGGATAGCTGCTTCTTCTCCCAAAGCTATAGGGAGGGCAAGCCTTGTTGTATTATGTAATATATGCGTTGTCAAGGTGGTTGTGAAAAAGATCTGGGTATCATCAAAAAAGTCAGAAACTATGCTCTGGTTTTTGCTGTTTGTTTGGGTTTTTTTCCCCTTAAAAAACAAGCAAAAAACCCAAGCCAAAGCAATAAACAAAACCCCAATCAAACAGAAAAACACCTACAAAAACCTAGATAAAAACCCAAAGAAAAGCCAAAAGACCAAACCCAAAACCTTGAGGACTGCTGGTTGTACTCTGTAGTTTGCATTAAGAGCATCAATTTTTATTCTTATTCTTATCAATACCTTGTGTGTTTCTGTGCATTCAAATTACAAGTAAGCATGTCAGAGGTTTTATACGCCTCTAAAGAACGTCTCTGCCTGCTGTTAGCCGGTCCGTGACTCCGGCAGGATCCTTTCTTTGCCCTTTCCGAGCGCTCTCCCTTTCCCCTTGTTGCCGGCTGGAGCGGGGTGTCCGTCCCAGCGCCGCTGGAGCTCGGCTGCTGCGCGCCCTGTGCGGCACCCCGGGACACAAACGCGGCACTGCCGCAGCAGCGAGAGCAAGGTGCCACCTTCTGATTGCTTCAAGATGTGCATCCCACGCGGAGAAGTTCTGAAATCCCCCGGGCAGATGAATCACCGCGCAAATGGTGTTGATTGCTCGTCTGGAAAAATTCACGGGACCTTCAGTGGCGGGGGCATCTAGATTTGGATAGTGAGAAAATCTCCTTTCTTCAGATGCAAGGCTGTTCAGAACTAACAAACTGACACAATTTTGAGTTACTCTTAAAAGTTTGCTGAATACTTATCCTTGAGTTTCAGGAATATTTCTAAAATTATGTATGAATTTATAGCTTTTTTATTTTTTGCTCTATTACCCTAAGTTACTTTTTTGACTTGTTTACTATAATTTCATTGAGCAACCATGGCTGAACAATAATTCTGTAGTAATGTTCTCTTTGAAATGTGTTAAGCTCTGTCTTCTGTGTGGTCAGGACTAAGGTGAAGGAGGGAATCTTGCTGGACATCCTCTTTTTTTCTCAAGCAGAAGTCATTAAATCTTGTTGTCCCTGAAGGCAAGATCATTTAATATAAATACAGCTTCTACCTGAAACTAATTTTGGATAAATTAACAACAGCAGGAAAACTTTTGCGTCAGACTCTGTAGGCATGAGTAAGCCTTTAACACAAGCCATGCCTAAGGGCTTTTTTTGGAGCAATTTGTACACTGTTTTTGAGTGCTAGTATTTGTTAAATATTCAGATATATGATGCTATCTGAAAGTGACAATATTACAAGGCAAATAGGATGCCAAATGTAAATATTCTGATGCAAAATTAAGAGTCAGCTACAAGCACACACCACACATGTCTAAATACATCCAGTATTTCGAGTTTATTTTTGAGAACAGCAGTTTCCATTCCTCACTTTTCAAAGGCTGTCATTTAAATAACCTTGAGATAAAATTACTGTGTTTTGTCATTCTCCTGCTCTGAAAGAAGGTGGTTACAGCTACATACAGCTCTTGTTGCCTGTTCCCCTATGGGGCCTGTAGCAAGGGGCAGGCTGTGTGATTGGGGTGGATTTTGAGAAACCCAGCTTCGTCATCACAGGAGGAAAAGTTTTCAGCTCAGAAGCACTGGCATTTTTCAATGCCTTTCTGCATTCAGCAACAAAACAGTTGTTCTGCCTTGCCATTTCCAGAGTTTCTTGTCCTCTTGGCCCTCTGGTTTCTGATTTGTGGTTTGGTGCTCTTGGCCATGTAAGGATTTAGGGGTGTGTGGTTCTGAGGTGTAGTCTACCCTGACAACATACTCTGCCTTAGGTTACTGTTACCAAATATCTACAGAATCAGATCTGTTCTGTTTTTTTTTCTCAAGGTTATAGCTTGTGCTATATGTGTGCATTTCACTCTTTATCTGAGTTGATAGGCTCTTCTATAGAGTGCAGTGCCATAGGCTAACGTCTGTCCAAAGTGACATTTCTCTGTTTTTCAGAGAACATTTGGAGTCCACACAGAGATCACAGGCAACCTCTCCACTTATGGGTCTCTGCCTTGTTGTCTAGTCAGTAAACAGACTGCTCTTTAAAAAGACCAAAAGTCCCAGCAGATAGACATGCTCTACCCTGTGGCTACAGACAGCTACTAATGTATTTAAAATAAAAATACAAAAGTGTCTTGCTGTTCTCTTGTATGAACATGCACCCCTCATAATGGAAAGCAATGTGCCCTTTGGACCTGTGTTCATCCCAAAGACATTGTCTGTGGAATTCCTAATCTTTCATTTAATCAGTTTGCTCCCATGTTCTTCCAGGTAAAATAATCGTGTGAAGATATTGTTTCTAGAAGCAGGGAGCTGTGCCTAATACAGTGTCTTCTAACAGCATTTTGTCATTCTGTGCTTGCAGACAAATTCTCTCAGTTGCAGGTATAGAAATGCATCACAGTTGTATACAGAAATATAGATAATACCAACCAAATCCCTGTCAGTCTAGGTTTCTGTGGAAGTTTGGGTGCCCTAGGAATACAAATTACTTCCTAGGAATTACTGTATACCATACCAGAACATTTATTGATTAAGGCTTTCTCTAAAACTGGAAATATTTCAGCCACTCTAAAAAGGAAATAATTTTCCTTTTGGGAAACCTTCCTTTGATAATAAGTCTAGTTCATGTTTCAATAGCATCAGTGTGTCCACTTCTGGTCTCCCCAGTACAAGAGAGCAGCTGGAGACCTTCCAACAAAGGGCCTTGAAAATAGTTAAGGGACTGAAGCATCTCTTCCACTGGGAAAAGCTGAGAGAGTTGTGACGGACTGTTCAGCCTGGACAGAAGGCTCAGGGGCATCTTATCAGTGTGTGCAAATACCTGAAGGGAGGGTGCAAAAAGGATGGAGCTGTGCTCTTTTCAGTGGTGTCCAGTGACAGGACAAGAGGCAGCTGGCACAAACCAAAACACAAAAGGCTCCCTCTGAACATTGAGAAACATTTTTTTAGTGCAACAGTGACTGAGCATTGGCACAGGTTGCCCAGAGATTGTGGAGTCTCAGTCTCCATTTGGAGATGGTCCTGAGCAATGGACTCTTGGTGGCTCTGCTCGGGCAGTGCTGTTAAGCAGATGCCCTTTAAAGGTTCCACCTAACCTCAGTCATTCTGTGATAAATGAGACAATGTCTTACATTTCTAAACATATACTGTAATTCTTTTTTAGTTTTTGCTTAGCTTTTTATTGTCATCACTCCACTTTTGTAGCCTGCCTGCATCAAAAGGGCAGTCAAAATCAACTTAAGAGGTGTGAAGCAAGAATTTGTTCAGGTAGAATATTTCATTCAAGTATATAAAGAAACATCATTATAAATGTCAAAAATCACTCTGTTTCTAAAAAAAAAACAATTCTCTATCATCAATTTGTATAAGTTCTGCTTTTGTGCCTTTTGTGAGTGCCCAAATGATTGGTGCCTGCTTTCAATGACCAAATTGCTGGAGCTGAGTTATGCCCATATGAGGACAGCAGTCTTTGTAACAGTGTTAAATCAATTGAAAGGAACAGGTGGGCTTTCCTTTGAAAACAAGGAATGCTCTGATGTTCTCACATTTTCAAATATCAGATTTTTGTCATGTAGGAAGTCATGACCTCCAGAAATAGTGGTCTATTATTTAGGCTAAGTCTGATAATGACAAAGTTCCAGGAGTGGAAGACAGTTAAACATCCATTAGTAAATGTTGACATTTACAGTCTTCCCTTGCACATCAATTATTTTAGACTTGGCCCATGTATTCTGGTTATTTCCTGCTCCTCTTTTTTCCACTTTTAAATTCTCAGTCTTGCCTCAAGAACTTGTTCACAATTTTCTGCTATGCATCAAGGCAATATTAAAAATTTCTGAGTAAACCTGGCCCTACTTTCTTCTTTATTGCAATCAATCTCAACAATTCCTGATCCTGGAGGGTTTTTTGTATATTTTTTAATGGATGCCAAAGTAGTAAGGAGTACTTGAGCCTTCATGTAAAGTAATATCTAAAAGACTACAGCTAATGGTTACAACTTATTTTTGATTAAGTTAAGCAACAAAATATGAACACCATTCAGTACCCACATGATAATAGAATTACTTCATCTTCTAGAGATATAATTATTATCACAGCACCTCCTTCCCTCTACAATCTGGTGCATTAGCAATAGACTAAACACACATATGTATTGCCAGTTGCTTTGCTGTTTGAGGGAAAGCTGCTCAGTTACCCAAATGATCTTTCTCTTCAGAGCTTATTTTCTGCATTTGCTGCAAAAAGCTTGGTTTAACTGCCTTTCAGTTACATCTAAAATCTTAATTTCTTTGTCATGCTTCTGGGCTTTGTATCTGTGTGCTAAATTTTGGGAAACTAAAAGTCAAATCAGGAGTCTTGGTCAAGTACTTTTAATGTACATTGTTAGTGCATATACATTTAAAAGAAAGTGACCTTTGTTTGCTACGTGTCATATAGCTAGATTGATTGTCTCTGGGCAATTTAAAAAGCATCCTTTGGAAAAGGATTGAAAGAACATTTGGAAAAGCAATGGACCATTTCTGTAAATTTTTCAGTTGTTCAAGAGCTGACTTGGATGACATATGCATTTATGTGAAACCTCCTCAAAACATTCATGAAAAGAGCAGAACAGAACAAAGATGTTAATTTTACAATATTTGAAAAAGTAAATTTGTATATACTGACAAGTTCCATTAAAACACTGACATTTTCAGCAAGTAATGTGAGTTTTAAAAAAAGTTAAAATTTTTCAACAGCTTTCTGCATACAGTCCTATGTATTGTGTACATTATTTTAATTAGAATCTGAGAATCACTATTTTGTGTTTTATTAATAATAAAAAAGTTATTGTTTGTCATACAAAGCTAGTATATGAATAGTGTATGAATGATAGTCTGTGCACTGTCACTCAGCACTTGACACACTGTTCATAAAGCAGATCATAATTTGAAATCATAATAATTTCATAATAATTGAGATCATAATAATTTGATTTAATGAAAAATAATAATTAAATCACACTTTAACAAAAGATGTAATTATATTTTTGAGGTTTCCCTGTGAATCTGTATTTATTTGTAAAGGCATCTGTCTTTGACAGTACATGTATTTGGTGCTTAGCAAACCATGAAAATGACAGACAGTGTTGAAAATCCATGTCAGGTCAAAAATGGTCTCTGCCTGGGACTTTGAATGTCAAGAGATGACTTTTATATTTGTATCACTGCAGGACCAGCCTGCAATATTTGGACCATGTTTGAAATGGTTAGAAGCTGTACAAACAAGGGATAGTAGGATAGTTCTTATTTCAGCCTAATAATAAAACCAGATAGATAAATCCATTCCTCCATTTATCACTTCTTTACTATGATTTCTAGTAGAAATTGACCCAGATGAACTTTATTTCATTACAAACTTGGACTTTTCATTCATATATTCATAATCTGCCTTTGCTACTTATTGTTAGGGGCAGAGATTGGACGTTTTATTGGATTACCATACAGTTACAGAGCAGTTCCTACATTTTTTCTTATAAGACTCTCATGCCCTGACTGTTGATAAGTCCATGTCTTTGAAAGGTTTACCTTCCTGATGGTTTAAGAAGATCTCTCTTGCCCTCCTAGTTGCATAGTGGTACCTGGCTGCCTTGTGGAGTCACTGTGACACAAGCGGACTCAAGTCAAATGAAATTGAGCCACTTATAGCAGGATAACTTTCAGGCTGAGATCTGTAATCTCTATAAATTTGTTTCCTGTGCTGCTGGCAGCCATGTGAGGTTAGCTGAAATCACAGTCCTGACTGGGTTTGCTTGAAACACACAAATTCCGTTCACTCCCTGTTTGAGACATAGAACAAGGTCTGACAAGTAGTGAGAATAGTTTTTCCTGAATCCGCTTTCCCCAAAAAGTATATTCTTGGTCCTTAGCTCTGTGTTTGCACTGAATTTGCTGTGGATTGCATGGAAGACCACAGAGGAGATAAAAACCTGCATCAATTCCATGACAGTTTTTGCCGGTTGTCACCTGTGCCGAGACCAGGCAGCAGCTGCTGGATTTGCTCCAAGCCTTGTTTTCAGATTCCAAACCCACAGGTGGGCTCCAGGTGGCAGCACGGACACCGTTTCCAGAGCAGGCAGAAAGGTTTGGCAGGGAAAGGGTTTGTTTCAAATTATTTAGTCTTTCCTGTTCCCAGATGAAACTTGCGATGGAAACACAGCCTGAAGTTTAAATTTTAATCATTTCTAGAGTTTTCTTAGTTTGTATTATTCTTAGAATAATTCTGTGGCAACTTTCATTTCTCAAAAGCATGTTTTCTCACTGAAGTTCTGCTGAAACAAACTGAGCTAAATCTTAAGATAAAGGTATTGTAAAAAATTTGTAATTACAAAAATGAATGGTTTTAAGGCAATTTTTTTAAAAAAAGGACTATTTGAGTTAAATCATAGCTGTTTGGTTTTTTTTTGTTTTTTTTTTTTTCCCAAAAAGTTCTAATCATCTTTCTGCTAAATGTAACAGTCCTGCTCATTGCAGAAACACAAGATCAGCAGAGAATCCCTGGGTCCTGAAACCCTCCGTCTGCAGTTTCAGGTACAATTACATATATGTCCTTAAAACAGCCCAGACTATTGAGTCATGAGGACCAAAGAGCCCTGGACATTAATTGTGGGGATATGACAACCTCAGCTTCAGGCACAGAGCAAAGGTCTGAATTGTGTTCAGATTGATGGGGATTAGGAAAGACAGTGACCAAAGGAAAAAAACAGCAAGGAAGTAATATAAAGTGTGTATATATATAGTAATCTGAGGAAACCCTGCTGGTAATGGCTGCTCATTACATACAAAAGACACCTGTAAGGTCACAGCCTTTAACAATGTTTTTAACACACTGAGAAAGGAACTCTGTATTTCAAATTCTTGTGCATATTGATTTGAACCCTACATGGTCTCATTCCTGATCATAAGTCTGCTTTTTACATGATATTGACTCCCTTTCAAGCACTCTACAGGAATCTGCTCCTCCCTGAGGCAGAATTTGCTCTAAATACCTCCTCACATCTTGCTATTGCCACAAGATAGCTCAGAGACAGAAATTCACATTTTCCCAAGTGTGCCTGTTCTTTCTCTCTATATGGATATAAAATCTGGATGATACATTAATTATTGAAAAGCAATGTCACCACTTTCTTGTTTCTGTTAGCATTAGGAGAGACACATTTCATACAATTTTACACACATAAAGTAAAACGTTACATAAAATTCAAGAAAGCCTTTATGTACATTTAGAAGAGGCAAACAGCTCTCTTTTCAGTTACAGAGAGAATCAAGCAGGAGAAGAGTGTCTGCTGAGAGAAAACTTTACACACTACAAGAGAGAAAAAATAGTCTTTCCTTGGTAAAGCCTTTAAAAGCAGTATAAAAAAAATGGAGATTAAATTAACAATACTGACTTTCCTATTAACAACTCAATTCCCAGTTCCTAGTTCCAGGTGTTATGATGCCACAGAGTATATAAATAATATAGACATGAAATCCTTGCAATTTCAGTTGGGTTTTTATTTTCAGGGCAAGTAGTATTAAATCAGCCGTCATGGGAGTTGAAAATATGAAGGCTAGACACAGCTAGTTGGAGTTATTTTTTCAGAAGGATACAATTTGCAGTCAAGTAGCCCTTGAATCAGGTTCATTAAATTAACCCATGCTCTATTCACTCATTAAACAAAGTAATGTGCTCCGTTTCACATATTGGAGCTTTTCCTGTTTCAATTTGGGGTAGTCCATTGCGAGGGCTGTTCTCTGATCTAACCTCCTGCATCATTATGGGCTTTTTTCACCTTCCATCCCCTGGAAGATATATCTGGATTTCTTCTGACTCTTGCAGATCTCTCCCCATGGAGAACTTTCTGTCTTAGTTACTCTCTCTCAGGATTAGTACTCAAATAAGGCCTAGGAAAGAGACTCCAATGGTTTGCTTTATCATCTGACTTGGTGATATCAAAACTGCTTTTGACTTTAGTAAGTAGATTTCCTGAACTAGAGCTCAAAGACTAAGCTTTATACCTTAATTCTGAAACCCTTCATTAACTAACTTCCTGGATGTGCAGATTAAGTATTTTTTCTTGCTAGCAGAGCAGAATAAATAATAAAAATTTGCTTTTCTGTGGGTGTGTGCTCCCAGAGCCTCTCTACGCTCAATTTCAACAAAGAATCCCCAAAATGCAAAAGTCAAACCTTTCTTTTGAAAATAGGTTTCTTGCTATTTCTCTCACTTGGGTTTCAAGCATATTGAATAGATGCACTATTCTTGCAGCAGTTTTGGCGTGAATTCTAATCAAATCCCATACATCATTTGAGTGAAACACGAGTGGAGGGCTTTTTGAAATGCTGTAATGACAATTGGGCAGGACGAAGGACAAAAATCAATGAAACAAAAGTGTTCATTCCCATTAAAGACCTGACATAAATATAGCCTAATTTCTTGCATTTCTGCTAAACTAGTCATCTTCCTTACCCACATCAGTAATTTTGCATGGGTTACAAGCAGAGTTTTCGGATTATTATCAGCAAAACACTGTTTCTCTTTTTGGATTGCAATGAAGTCAGAGACAACAAGGAAGTAAATATATTTTAAAAGCTTTAAGATTTTCTGTCTTTGTACTCCAGAGCCTTGGGGAACTGATTATTTTCCTGTTTCTTGTGTTTCAGGAAAGGCACGGCTAGTAGTGGCTTAGAACTGAGGATTGTTGGGACCAGCTGAAGGACTCTTCTAATGAGCATGCCTCAGTATGCACCTTGTGCTGTCCCTGTTCCCATGTCCTTGCTCTCCTACAGCCAGGGCACCAGAAAACTCCAGCTACACTCACTCAAAACCCACCAAGCAGCTGATGACAGGGTGACAGCTAAAACAACAGAAAACTATTGAGAGCATGAGTAAAACAGTTTTTTTGATCAACCTCATTTTTAGTGAAGGAAGGTTAAGAGATTGTGGCTGGATTTGGATGGAGATAATTGCAGAGGTGTTAAAAAAAACTACTCATATTTGAGTCATTTTGAAGTAGCAATTTCCCAGATGTATACAGAAGAACAATTAGCTTGCACAAAATGACTGTAAGTCATTCTGGTTTGCAGTAGCAGGGCATCAGTGGCTGTTGGGAGAGAACAGCTAAAACCAGATTTGTCAAGGAGGGAATTTTCACTCAAAGTGATTTTGCAGCTGAGAATGCTAAGAATACTGGAGTGGGAAAACTCCCATTCTTATGCCTAGAATTGTTCACCCTCTGCCTGTTTTGAGAAGCAGAATCCCTGTCTAGAGATGACACACTCTCACAGACAGGCTTGAACCTCCTGCTAAGGGAGAGAGAGATCATAAATGCACAGCCTTTTGATTTCATGTGTGTCTGAAGCCCTTTGGTATATTGGGACAGGCAGAGGGGGCCTTTTCATGCCCTACAGTCACTGTAGGATGTACTAAGCCTAAGGGAGCCCGTGTCCCTGTGTGTCTCTGTGGTCCAGAGCTGTTAGTGAAGTAAAATAAATTAAATGAATGAAATAAATCTACTCGTGACGTCTCAGCTGTTGTGGTTGCCTTGGTTGTTCACATGGTGATTCACATGGTGACCTATTATGTTGTACCAGCTTTGTCTTCCTAAGGGGATCAAAAGGGAAATCAGCCCAGTTTCTTTATGTTGTAAAGACAGATTATGTGGATATATCTGCTGTGCTGTAATTTGTATCCCATAAATGGCCAACCACTCGGAAATTTCTAAAGGGAGTGCTTGAATATTGCACAGTCATTGACCAGAAGAAAAATTAGTTAACTTTTTCAAAAGCGAAATATCTGTGAGTTACTGCCTTGCTACATCGACATGACTGTCCTGGGGGAAAATACCTAGGCTCCTGATTTTGTTCTGAGCCAAACAGCAGGGAAAACACATTTTTTACATCTCATGTTCAAGCTCATGATTTACAACCACAGTCAGGATGCTGACAGTTCCCTGGAGCTGGGGTTTATGTGTGCTCAGGCCTGAGGCTGCTTGGATAGGACTCCCACCCCCAAGGCATTTGGGGCAAGTCCCAGGAAGTGAGGTCCTGCACCAGCCACCCCAAATCAGGCAGCTGTGCAGGTGACTACTGTAGATGAACTGTTGAAACTTGCCCTCCAGAAAAAGTTTCAATACATTGATTTGCTGCAAATCTTCATATCAGCCCATGTGCCAGAAGTAAGTTTGCAGCATGCCTTCCATTTTGGTGTTCCTGTGAATTTGTGGAATGTATTTAAACTTAGTTTGATTTTTTTTATCGGTAGTTTTAGCCTGTATTTTTTCATCAACTCACCAAAAGAAAAATATTTCAACATGGGAACAGTATATTCAAAATGAAAGCCGTGTTTTCAAGTGTTAAGAAGGAAGACTGGTTTATGCCAGTTGAAAGAACAAGGAGAAGCCAAGCAGTTGCTCTTTTTGTGTTATGTACAGATAACAGGTTTTTGTCTTCACTTTTTCTTTTTTTTTTTCCAAACTCACTAATATTAATCATAGAATGGTTTGAGTTGGAAAGGAGCTTAAAGATTATCTGATCCCAACCCACCTACCATGGGCGGGGACACCTTCTACAATACCACGCTTTCCACAGGTTGGTCAGAGCCTCATCCAAGCTGGCCTTGAACACCGACAGGGATGGGTCATCCACAACATCTCTGGGCAATATGTTCCAGTGTTTCACCACCCTCCCAGTAAGGAATTTCTTCATAGTTTCTCATCTAAACCTAACCTCAGTTTGAAACCATTCCACCTTGTCCTATCACTACATGCTCTTGCAAACAGGCTCTCTCCATCTTTCTTGAAGGGTCCCTTCAGGTACTGGAAGGCTGCAATTAGGTTGCCTCAAAGCCTTCTCTATTCTTGGCTGAACAATCCCAATTCTCTCAGCTTTTCCTTGTAGAAGACATGCTCCATCCCTCTAATCATCTTATTGTCCCTTCTGTGGACTCAATCCAATATGTTAATGTCCTTGCTGTGCTGGGGACCCCAGAGCTGGATGCAGCTCTCCAGGTGGGCTCTCACTAGACCACAGCAGAGAGGCAAAATCCCCTCCCTGGCTCTGCTGGCCACGCTGCTTTGGATGCAGCCCAGGATGCAATTGGCTTTCTGGGCTGTAAGTGCACATTGCCACCTTGTGTCCAATCTCTCATCCCCTGTCATCCCCAAGTCCTTCTTGGCAGGCCTACTCTGGATGTGTTGATCCCCAGCCTGTGTTGATACCACCCTGATCCAGGTGCAGCACCTTGCACACGGTCTTGTTCAGCGTCATGAATTTCCCGTGGGCTCACTTCTCGAGCTTGTCCGGGTCTCTCTGGATTGGGTCCTGTCCTTCAGGTGTGTCAACAGCACTGCTCAGCTTGGTGGCACTTGCAAATCTGCTAAGCGTGCACTCTATCCCTTCATCTATACTATTAATTACAATATTAAATAACAGTGGTCCCAAATACAGACCCCTGTGGGATACCAGTTGTCATGGATGTCCATCAAGACTTTGAGCCATTGTATGTATGTATGTAACCATTCAATGTATTCACTATGTAACCATTCACTATGTAACCATTCAATCGATTCCTTATCCACTGAACACCAGTCGAATCCATCTCTCTTCAGTTTAGAGAAGGATGTTGTGAGGGATTGTGTCAAAGTCTTTACAGAAGTCCATATAAATTACATCTGCAGCCTTTCCCTTGTCCACAGACGTAGTCACTCCATGATAGAAGGCCACAATTTGGTCAGGCAGGACTTGCCCTTGCTGAAGCTGTGCTGCCTGTCTTGCTTCACCTCCCTGTTCTCCATGTGCCTCAGCATAGTTTCTAGAAAGATCCATTCCATGATCTTGTCAGGCGCAGAGTTGAGGCTGACAGGTCAGCAGTTCCCAGAATCCTTCTGTAGCCTCTTCTGTGCTCCATGCAGCTCTGTGTAGCACCTTGCTCTTTGTGTTCTTTGCACTCATGCCTACATTGTTCCACTAACAGTAATAGAAGCTTTTATTAACTAAAGACAAAGACATTTCACTCTACAGAGCCTTAAGTGTACATATTTCTAAAAATTATAAATATAATAGCATGACAAAATTTTTCCTTCTTTTCTACCGAAGGTTTTTTTCATGACAGAATTTCATATTCTGTATTTATATTCAGTGACAGCAAAATTCCCCTTAATATTACTGGGAAAATAGAGTAAAACTTGGCCATTGAGTGAAAATTAACTCTCCAATTTCCCCTCACATGTTTATCAATAAGGCAAACATGTAAGTCTTGACCACCTGAGGTCCACTGCTCAGATTCTGCTGTTGCTGCTGGGAAGAGGCACTGCAAATGTCCTGACTGCAGGGAGGTTGTCAGATGCAGATTATGAATGTTAGACTGAATCAGCCTTCTAATTATAATGGCTTTTAGGGTTTTTGTAGAAGTGCATTAGTCCCTCCAAGTCTTCTAGGTGAAATATTGTGACATTAACTGGCAGCTCTATTCACACTGGAAGTTATTTATTGCAGTAGTAAAATTTAAAGAAATTATATGATTACCTATAACTGGAAAATTATCATACCCCTGTGGTTCTGACTATCTGGTTACATCCTGTGCCTTGAAGCCTCCCAGGTGTGTGATTATCTAATAATGATCAATTGTCGCATTGATTCAGAAACCATATGTCAAATTGCAAAAGGAACAACGAACTGAAGAGATTATGCCTACAGGGGAAATATGTATGTTTACATATTTCAACTCTTTCTTATATTAATTGAAATATTTAAAATTTGGAATTGCAATATAAATTTTCTTCTGAGACCTTCTGTTTCTCCAAATGAATTAAAGAGCACAGAATGAGGTTTCCAAGGCTTTATGATTTTAGTGGCAGCACCTTCACTTCGTATCAACTCCAGATAATTGTTGAGCAGATTTCTTTTTTTTTGTGTGTGCCTTAGTGTTCATTTTTATAAATTAATATTACAGATCCATGTCTTAAAAATCTAGCTCAAAACCTCTAAATCAAAATTGTAGAAAGACATAAAAGCTGTTTTGATGTCTCACATGCTGGAAGTTCTATTCCCCATGAATAAATTAATTTTACAATTAGTTCGGTTATAATAATTTTTCTAGGACAAACACACATTGTAGGAAATTCTTCTAGCCTTGTTTTTCCCCAAACCCAGTGTATTATTCCTCCTGTGCACCACAGACAAGAGGGAGATCATTTAAGTATTGAAGGGACTAGACAAGTGTCTGTAAGAATCTTTACGTGTTGCCAGTGGTGGTAGATGGTGACTGAATAATCTCAGAAATACAGTAAAGAAAAATGGGAAGGGTTGTGCCCAATGCCACTGAATGTCTTCACAGGGAAAAAGGGTCATAATCATGAGAGTGCCACAGTTTCTCTTTGGTGCCAGCCATGCTTTGAGTCTTTCTGCAAAGCGAAGTGTCTGAGATGTAAAGCCATTGGGAAATATTTAAAAGTGGACATCCAGAATTCAGGGATGTTTTTAAAATCTTAATATACTTGTAAAATGGGGAATGAATATTAACCTGTCATTTTACAAAATATGATAATGATTATTTTCTGTAGCACTCACATAATACAATGAAAAGTGCCACAGAGAAAAACCATGAGGAAATCAATATTTATGTCCTCAGGGAATGACATGAATTGAGTGAATTAAAATAAAACATGGGACTGCTCAGTGAAAACTGGCTGTAAAACCCAATGTTGAATGAATGCTCATTAACTGAGCACCTTTCATTGTATGTAAATGAAGATAAATTTATAGAAAAATGTAAACATAAAAGGTTCTCAGCAGGCTCTTCTGTTTCCCCATGTCCTTCTCAGGGCAGTGAAATGGATCAAGTTGGCAGAAGGCACATCATGAAAAGTAAAAGGTCTGTAGAGATTCAACTCTGAATCTTTCTCTTTCTTCTGCAGTTCGCTGTTCTAGTTATTGAGACTGAATTATATTTGCACAGATAATTTAAATCCTTCCATTTAATAGTTATTAATTTATTGAATTTGTATTTTCAATAATGCAGGATGTGCCTGTACGTGCACCATAATATTATAGTGTAAATATCTGCAGTGAACAGAGCAGCAGTTCATAATCAAATTTTCATACAAAATTAATCGTTATCTTCATTAAATTCTAAAACTGTGTAATCTCCTTTAAAAAAGAATGAAGACAGAGTCTTCACTGTACAGTCGGTCTAATTTGTGGGCCCCAACTTTCCATTATGATAATATCAACTGGTTTTCTACAATATTACTTCATATTTTGGGAATTTATTGCACTCACTGGTGAATGGTCCTTCTACTGTTTGACATACCAGTTCTCAAAGGAACTGGAGAAGTGAAGCAGCCATGAATATATGATGCATTGCAAAAACAAAAGGAGAAAAATTACCCCCCAAACCAAGAGAAAAAGAGAAGGAAGAGGGAAAACTTTTCTTCATGAGAAACTCTGCCAACAATACAAACCTTAAGTGCCTTTTCTCCACATCTACAGCAGAGGCACAATGGTGCAACATATACACACCCTGCAGCATCCTTCTCAAATCAATCAGGGAGATATCCTGTTGAATCATGTTGGAAAATCAATTTAGCTGTGAGACATTCATGTAACACCTTCTCCCAGCAATACCATATGGTTTTATAAATCTATTTTTCTATTAGAAGTGAGTTGGAAGTGATCAGGTATTCTTTGGTCACCATCATGACAGACATAATTTTGATAGCCTATTTAACTCAGTTTAATTAACTTTCTCTACTCTTATCTGTGATCCTCTACTTCTGCCCCTAAAATAGACCAGGACAGTACCCAAGGCCTATGCTGGAATAGGAAAAGCAAAAAACCCAAATGGAATCCATTATCTGGATATAATTTTTTCTTCTCTTTCGCCTAGAAATGATCATTATTGTTATGAGCAGAAGCGTTAGAGTAGGGCAGTGATTGTTACTGACATCAGTGTTTGGGGAAATCATTTCAACATGTCTTTATGCAAACTCATGTTTTCAAACTGGGATCACAGCTAAAGTTTACTTCACACTACTGCGCTGTGAACAAAAAATGCACAGTTAGCTGAGAAAATTGAATAAGGATGAAGAGAAGTGCAGTGTAATGCTTTTCTGTGCTACAAGCTGGAATTAACTGAAAGCTGTAGCAATTTGTCTATACCCTTTATAAATGCACCTTTTTCTGGCTCATAGTTTAGGTTCCCTCTATATAGCCCTAAACTTTGAGAAGAAATGCATGGTGCAACAGCTGTTTAATAGGCAAATGTTTACTTAAGGGTTCTCAACCCCAGGCAGGGGTAAGCTAATGCAGTTATGTTTTGTTCACTGAACTGTGTGAAATAATGTCCCATGGTTCAAGAAGTGATTACATGTGGGCAATTCCTCTGAGTAATATATGGTTAAATCATGATAATTTATTTGTTTCCTTAGAAATAGAGATTTTGAGCCTGCCTACCTGATAACCAGCATAAATCAGGTAAAAATTTTTGGCATTGCATGTTCATTAATTGTCTAAGATATAAGAATGCCTAAATGAAGACAACCATAATCTAAAGAGTCCTTTTTTAATGATAGGGTGGTCTTAGGTAATATAATGGCTGTATCTCTGAGTTACTTTATTCAGGCATCTTTATCCATGTGTAAAGAGAGGACGCAAGCAGGATAGATACTGCTTAAAAACAATGATTATTAGATAAAATGCACAATTGTGAACTGGGATTAGCAAGCAACAGAATATATTATTATGCTTATCAGAGTTTTACTGCAAAGCAGTCATCTGTCGAGAGAGGAAGGTTTAGATCCCTCTGCCTCCTTGAGCTGGTCTTCAATGCTCCTAAGTTGCCATCATATCCCAAGTATATCTATTTTCCTTTATGATTTTATATTTTGCCTTTTTCATGCTCTTTACTTGAAAATTTCGGGTGATAATAGTCAGCATCTGAACAACCCCACCTCCACAATTTTCACAGAATCACAGGGTAAGCAGAGTTGGAAATGACCCACAAGTGTCATCAAGTCCAACTCCCAACTTTACTAAATTTGGGGCAACACAAAGAAATAGCAACTATTTTCTGAAAGAAAAGAAAAAAAATTAAGTGTAGAAAACTTTCATCTTCTGTTTTGCTACCTTATTCATGTATTAATATGTTTTTCCAGTCTAGTCATAAAACCAGAGGTAGTTCTTCATACTAAATGGTCTGTAGCAGGTTTTTTAATTACACTCCAGTGGCTCAGAAGCAGTACCTCAAATGTAGTAATATGATTTACTAGTGTAATTACCTACTGATCTGCCTTAAAACTCATGCACTTTTCAGATTTTCCTTAAAAAGAGGTAGTCTTTTTAAACTGTCAGAAGTTGGTTTTTAATGTATGAATTCAAAATGCAACAAATCTGGTTTCTTTTACTTCAACATATTTTTTTCTGTAAAAACATCTCTAGTATTCACAGTTGTTAACCTCTAAAACTCTTGCCTCAGTTTTTTTTCAGCTGTGTGATAAAATAGACTGCTTATTTTAGTATCAGAAGGTCCAGGTCTTTAGATGAAGCAAACCAAAATTCTGTGTAGTGGAATGCAAGTGATATAACCAAAATTCTGTGTAGTGGAATGCAAGTAGTGGGATGCAAGGTCCCAGCAATAACTTTCTAATCACTTCATCCAATATCAGCTGGTTATCAAAATAAACTTCCATGTACTTTAGGCAACTTAATGCTAGAAGCTGTAGTGAACTTGATCCTAGCCATCTCCTGTGTCTTTCCCATTTCTGGACTTCCTGTGATAATGCTCCCTGGTATTTTGAACCATTTCTTCTAGAAATTACCCTCTTACACAGATTTCTAGTAAGATAGTAGTCTACCTTCAAGTTCAGACTGGCTTACAGACAGTAAAGTCAGTGTAGGTTGGCTTGTCACTATGTGTAGATGAGCATGGATTCCTGAGTGTTTTATAATAGCTGAACTAAACATAAAAATGAACAGTGTCTCTCTTCTCTTCATATATATTTCTTGTCTTCATATAGATTTTCTTTTATTTAGAGATGTTTTTACAGTATTTTATGCAAGGGGGAAAAATTAGAATTTAATCAGTAATCCAGTCTGTGTTTGAACTTCTAAGGACATGAAAGTGACCCTCAGCTCTCTTGGCAGTGAAGTTCAAAACTTTTTGCTTTCTGGAAATCAACTGCCCATCACATAGGCCATGATATGTGAAATATTTTCAAGTAGTTTGAAGTGCCTAGTAAAACCATTAGGATGGATTCAATGATTTCCAGTACCCTGACTCTTTGCTCCCCACAGGCTGCTTTTGATCCACATCTCTCAAGCGTGTTTACTTTTGGACCATTCTCATTCTTGCCGCTTCACAAGTCATGAACACTACAGGAACCAGATATCTGTAGAGTGTTAATGCAGCTGTTGACAAGGAATTAAGGATTAGGAGCAGGGCTACTCCTGACTATTAGAACATGATTAATTACTATGAGTACTGAGGCAATGATTTTATGAGCATTTGAGCTGACCTAGTGATTCCTGCTTTTCCTTTAGAGAACTGTTCTTATATGTGCCTGATTTTTCTGTTTAAATAAAGACACCTACAGGTACCAGCCCAATTTCGGACATATACGTGTTTATGCAAATTCCTGTAGCTCCCTGGAGTCACATGTTTTATGTGGCCAAATCCTTTGAGATGCCTATCTCTTGTTTGGGAGCGGTCAACATGTGCAAAAATAATAAATGACAGGAGTGTTACAGACCAACAGAAGAAAAAGTAACCAAAAAACCCAAGCTTTTATTCTTTGGTGAACCCAGGTTCAGATTTTCTTGACATTTCAAGGTTGTAATTCTGTTCTTACAGAAGTAATTCTGTCTTGCAGAAGTTGCACCTCTCCTTGCAGTGGATTGCTGTTTCATAGGTGGGTTGCAACCTCGGGCATTCATTGGCTCTGCCAGTGAAACCACAGGAAGATTGTGCTCTGAATTGATCACTTTGAAGTTTTGTTCCTTGTTTTATTGAACACAAATCAGTTAACTGCTCTGGTTTTGAAGAGCTCTACAAATAGTAGCATTGTTACAATTTCAGAAGCAAATATATGATCGAGAAGAATGATTGGAAAAAATGCAACTTTAAACTGTACACTATTTTATCCTGGGTTTTGCTCAGAAGCTAATTTCCTTTAAAAATCCATACATAATGAAATTTAAACCTGTGCATCTCCTTTTGACTGTGTTTTGATTACAATCAAAGCAGTTAAAGTAGTACAGAGAGAGAAAGGATTTCATGAGCCCATTAAGATAGTTTTCACTTTAGTTCTGTTTTTCTGCAGATGGCATACCCTTTCAGCTTTCAGTTTTATGCTATGTATGGTATGGATCCATATTTTTAATTAACTTCTGTTTAGTAAATAGATGTTCAGACATGGTTTAGAACTGCAATTATAGGGTTAGATTAGAGCCTTATTTGCTAATTAAAATACTTTTTTTCTGTTGTTCATGCAATAAAATGTCAAGTCATTGACAAACCATAAGTGAAAAATTTATCCAATTATCAAGACAGAAAAAATGTGCTTTTTTTCCCCCCTGGGAGTTAAGATTTATTATGGCCATTAGAAATACAGATGTTTATATGTATGTGTCTTAGAATTAATTGAACTTTTCTGTTCCTTAATGCTGTTCTGCTTGCTATAAGACAGAATTATCAGTGGTTCCTTCAGTGGATGGAACTGCTCAACCTTTTTCAACTGAAATTTTAATCTGGAAGAAAATGACTGTTGTTTCCCACATTAAGGAGGTGGAAGGGCATGAGCAACCTCCTACCATTGTTCTGCTTGAACTGAGAAAATCTTACTGAGTGCTGCTAATATATGATAAGGATCAAGCGTGCCACAGAAGTCTAAATACCTAGAAAAGAGAAGCAATGAAGAATAATTGTGAAGAATACCCAATAATTTTTTAAGTAAATTATTGGTAAATATGGGATAATCCAGCAAATTCTAAACATAATTTTATAATTACTTTTTAAAATTTATAATGATACATTTTCAAAGTGTTTAGGCCTTCTGTAACCATTATGGAAATTAACACTACAAAAGCCTTGCTGCTCAAATGGTGGGATTTTTTTATATTTCAGGTTTGCAATTTATCTGCATTCATGTTCCTTAACACTAATCTGTTCCCGTACCATTAAAACTCCCTTTTACTTCTCCTTTAAGTTGTCTCTAGCAGTTTGATGGAAGCCGTTGTGTCCTATCCCAGCTACAACTTGACTACATTGCACTAGCAAAATTCTTTTTTTTCCAGTTCATACAGGACAGGCTCCCCATCTACTGATCAGCCCATTAGAGCTTCTCAGCACTTATTCCAGCTTCCCTTAATCTTTCACGGACATGTATGGCCAGAATTGTATGTAACTTAGTGTATTTCATATAAATACTCATTGGTACTGTATAGAGTGGAAATATTATTTCTCTACTAGAAATTCCTCATCAGAGGTATCCTTGGATCATATGCCTTTTAAATGATTGCAATATCCTGTTGACTCACAGACATCCCCTGTGATTAATTATGTTACAAAGGTCTTTCTCTTCCTTCCATTCTTTCTAGTTGAGGGATTCTCAGTTGAGTTTATAGCAGAATTTTATATTATTGGTTCTCAGAAGCACAACTCTGCATTTTATACTATTGAATTTTGTACTATTGAATGTAATAAAAAATGAGTTCCATCTGGTTTTATTTGCTTGCTTTTTATGCTCCTTTCCAATAAACACTGGGAAACAAATTAATCTGCTTTACTCCTTTCAAACTTGGACTTTCAATGAGTACTTTTGCAATCCCCCTTGCTAATATACATATATATATCTGCTTACAGAGCTTGTTTGCTCAGCTAATAACGGAATGACAATAACATCATTGACCCTGTCATTAATCAAAATGCTTCAAAGTTAGTAAATTCTGGAGGTACTGAGACTTACTGGGAGCTCTGGCCTGGCCATAACAGTCAATAATAAAGTTCTCATTGTCTTTAAAGAGCTTTTTGCATTTTTAAGATCCACTTTGAACATCCTTTCTGTGTTTCAGTCATGTACAATTTTCTGCTGACCTGCAAAACAGACATTTCCCTGGATTATATGTATGGATTTATACAACATATTGCCAGTATTGTTGTTTGTTTCCTTGGCTCAGTGTTTAGAAACAGTTCATATTTCAGAGGGCAATGTTGCACGAGTATTTTTTATGCTTTTTTTTACAAAATATTAAGAATTTGGACAGAAAGTATGTGAATATAACTAATTCATTCTTTATTCTGCCATAATATGGCAGAATGTATGCTCACTGCAAAATCCATTTTTGCATTATTCAAATATTTTTAGTGCAAATATATACCATCTGCTCTGGGATAACATCATTTTGTGGAGTGTCCAATTTTTTTATTTTATACAAAATGACTAAGTGTTCAGGATATGTTGTCATAACTACTAATAGATGATAATGACCTTTGACTCCTGGATAGTCTAGATCAGGGAACTAATTTCTCGAAAAAACCCGCCCCCAAAATATCAGATACTTTAAACAATACTAAAATATTCTGCCCATCTCTGAGAAGTTTACTATTTTTTAAATTGTCAAAAGGCAACAAAAATCTCTGGAACTAACAATCCAAACCAATCCAAACCCTACCCATCCTTTTCCACCATTAATTGCTTTTGACTTTGGAGCAGTAGCTTGAATTTGGAATAAATACCTGTTTGCACTAATGCGGTTTTCGCCATTTTCATAAATTCATGGTCAGGACATAATCTTTACAGAATCACACTATCCTCAAAGCAGAGGTTTAACAAGACTTGGTTTGAGCCTTTGAAGATCTTCTCCTGATGAGAAATGCTAACTTCAGAAACTGAAGATGGTCATTAAACTGTACCTGTTCTCACTACACACCATGGCTGAACATGTGAGAAACCTGTGTTTAAAGGTAAACATTTCTTACACCTTTTTCCTTACCAGTGCAGGTATGTTTTTAAACTGGAAACAAAAGGTTTTTTAGGTAGGTCCTTTTTTTTCTTCCTCTTTTTCTTTTCTCTTCTATAGAAAGCTTATCTTTCTGGTCCTAATTTGGAAGAGATGCTCTGAAGCTTTCTTGAGGTAAAAAGTAAGCTCCTAAAAAAGAGATAATGATAGCTGTACAGAAGAGAAATTTGTACCACAAAGCAGGAAATGTTGGCTGTCTAAGAAATTAGGATGATATGGTGAGGATAGAAAGCTGGGGAGATGGTCTGTTTGATTGTGAAATAACTTTCGGTTTAGACAAGAAACTGTATTGGGATACAACTGTATAGGAGAAAAATATGTGGGCAGCAGACATGGACATGCAATAAGTTTTTGCCCTTGACAGCAATTCAGTGTAAATGAAATTAGTTTTCTTTCCCCAGTGGATGTTTCCTTCAGATTATAAAGTCAGGACCTGCCAAAGCTGAGTTCTCTCTTTAGCCTATGTCAGTGACCCTGGCATGGTTTTTGTGGGAGAAAGCCCTTGGTTCCTTTCTTGGATAAAATTTCTTTGCTTTCTAAGCATATTAATTATATTTCTCAAAAAAAAACCCCCAAACCTCTGAAGCTTCTCTGCTGTGATTGAAATTTATCCTAGTTGGTTTTAGTTGTCTAAGAATTATCAGAACAGTCTATTTGGGAATATGCTTTAGGGAGACTTTTTATTTATGATTACTCTACTGGAGTTCAGACACCTAACCCAGAAAACTAACCTAGTCTAAAATAGGGGTTAAAGGCTGTGTTTACAGAGCTAGATGGTTTCACAGAAGTACCTGGGGAGCCACAATTCATACTCATTACTAAAGATATGAGAAAATGGAGTTGAACAGCTTTTTCAACCTACTGTAATGATTTCTGAAATACGTGCCTAATTCCTTGTTAACATTTCATGCTTTATTATAATGATCACAATGACTGTGCCTGTCCCCATATGTTATGTTACTTAGATGACCAGCCTCATCCCCTCTACAGTTTCTGCAGAGTCTGTTGAATGCCTGCAACCACAGACAAAGCCCTTTGGTCCTCAGACCTGGGCCCCTGCCTGACTCCTGCATTCTGGCAGCTTCAAGTTGACTCGGCTGCTCAGAATGTCCTGATGCTTCTCATTGCTCTGAGTCAATGTAAGAAGCAGATCAGGGATCACGGTTTGTCCACACAAAATCAGTCGGTCAAAGCCCAGTTCAGGTAAAAAAATTCTTCTGCTGTCCCTTGCCCCATATTTTCCTGTCACTTGCAGCAGTTTAATCAATGACTCCCTTCTTTTGAATATACAGCCCAGCTTGTGTAAGTAGGTATAAATGCCTCCATCTATCAGTCAAACAAACAAGAACAAGTGTGGGACCCTGGGGAGACCCGTGAGTGTGGTTCTCCAGAACTTAATTACCATTTAGTTTTTGTTTTAACTGTAGATGAAGGGAAGCACCCTAGCCAAAAGCAATATTTTCTTAGTAAACACAGGATATTACTATAGGTCAACCATTTTTTATTCAGACTCATTAATTGTTTCAATATATGCTTTCATGGAATAAGAATGCAACTGATGAGCCAGCCTGTGTCGTCCTGTTGCTATAGAAATTGCTCAGTATCAGCATCCTGGCACTGCAATCAGCTTAGCTCTCTTTAGCCATCATGGAAAGGGCAAAATAAAGCACTTCTGATCTGAATTTTTTATTTAAACATTTCCCCATTCATAGAAACAGGTGTGTAATGCCTTGTCAAGACAAGCACAGCCTCTGAAGGACAGTCAATCACGGCCTGCACACAGCTCCTGCTCCACACTACATCCCAGGGCAGCCGCGGGTCTATCCAGGCTTGGTGCCTATAATCCCAAGGAGAAAATAAAGCCATCAAAGATCAGAGGAGCGCTGACATTAGTTTAACACATCAGGTTCCACATCAAGTACCCACAACAGCCTGTGCCTGAGCCGTATGCTATGAACTGGCTCAGTGATGGGGCTCAGCCTTGGGTGACAACTGGTTCCAAAGCTCTCCCAGTGTGAGGGTGATATGGTACCATAACCTGGCATCAGGGTCTTGGTGCAATGTAGTCTTATGCATGAGTTTTGGCACAGATGCCAAGAGACAAAGTGAGAAGTAACAGCATCTTGAGCTTATTCCATTACTTGTCTGGGCAACTAAGTTTTTCTGTGTGACTGTGATTTCCCATTTGATAGAATCACACAATGTTTTGGGCCGGAAGGGACCCTAAGGATCATCTCATTCCAACCCTGCTGCTTGATGGATAGGTTTAGAGTATTTTAAGGTCCAATCTTCAGCATTTACCCTTGATATTATGTTCTTGATTAACTGAAATTAGTAAAAATTAGCATTATGATTACATTATTTCAATCAGCAGTGGGGGGTTTGTAGGTTTTTTTTAATTTTTAATTTTTTTTTTTGGTACTTCTACACCTCAACACTTATTTTGTGGTCTTTCATCTGCCATTCAGACTACTAGTTAAAATACTGACTTTTTTCTTGTTTTTTTTAAGTGTGCTTGAAAAGAACTGTCAGAGCACTGTATGTAAAACAGCATATTTTATATACAAGATAAACTACAAGATAACAAAACTATTGACATTTTAGTAAAAAGTATTGTACCAAAAATTGCACAGAAGCCCTAATTTTAAATATAGACACAATCTTAGAATGTTTCTCAATTATATTGCCCAAACTAATGTTACTGTGTAGGTATGGCATAGATTGTATTGCTACTAGGTAGCTATAGAAGAGTTGCTTCTTTGAAAAGAAAAAAGAACAACATACCACAGCTGCTAGGAATAAGTATAAAAAAGGCTTGTTTGTACAAACTCAAACTGCATTAGTTTCACAACAGAAAATATTTCAAGTTTCCGAGTTTTGATCTTAAGTTATTTTTCTCTTTGACAAATAATGTGAGGTCAAAGGTAGGGAAGCCATAGGGAGCACAAAAAGCTGTTTATTTCAACTGCATTTGAACTGGATTTGGGATAGGATTTCCTTCTTGCTCTGTGCTTTACTTAGTATGCTCCTTGCTCAGTACAGGGCTGATCCCAAGTGGGATTCGTGTACACTTCTCTGAAAGAAATAAAAGGATGCATGTGAACCTTGTGAGAGGAATTAGGTTCTCTCAGTGTTTGCCAGGTCCCACATTTATTCTGCTACTCCTGCAATGTTCTAGTTCCTTCTGGTATTGATTGAGTTGTTTAAAAGCAAAGTAAATCAAACCCCTATTTTCTCTCTGTCATTTTCTTCTGTCTTTTTTTCCCCACAATTTTAAAAGCAATCTTGTTGAAAAATGTTTACTCTTAAGGTTGTTTGCTAGAAGATGAGGACTATTTGTACCTGAGAAACTTTGAATAATGCAAATGACAGAACTTTACTCTTGAACAGATGTGATTTTTTACCCCTTCTTTATTTTCTAGATCAGATTGTTGATTGCAGAAAAGTAGATTTCATGGTTGTCCAGCCCCACAAACTACTGTGTCTTCCAGCAGTCTGCAGCACCTACCTCAGGTAAATGAGTGCCCCAAAAATGATTGTTGGGGTCCAATGCTGGCTTCAACAGTGCATGGTCAGCCTTACATGGCCATGTAAAAAGGATGAACTTCCCATGCAATCTACAGAATGTTACAGAAACTCAAATCCAAGCTGAACCTGTGAACTGCAGTTCTTTTTGTGTGAGTGTAAGTGTTTCTGGTAAGTTTAAAAGGAATTTCAATTTAATGAAAACTAATTAATTTACTTAAATTTTTTACCGTTGAAATGTGGTGGTTTTTGCCTTGAGGAAGCATATTTGTAATATTCAGGGTCTGTACCCCAAAACTCAAATCTTGCTGCTGATGTGTTTTGGTCTAGGTGATTGCCATTTGCTTTATTCCTTTAATATCTGTGAGTCTTTTGGTATTTATCTTTCTGTACCTAAGAATGTTTCAAGCTTTGCAAACTTCCATGAACCTGACCCCTATTATCTGGAAATAAGCATACTTGTCATGAGCAAAGCACCACAAATTATCCAGGATGTGATCAGGATACCGAGATTCAAAGCACAGAGCTCACATTTCCTTGTCCAAGGACTGAACTGTGTATTTCCATTGGCAGCACAATGACTTTCAGTGGCTGATCATAAGCAAGTATCTATCTCCTCCTTGTGGGAATTTGTGTTTTTCCTTTCCACTGGTCTATAATTCTTACTGCTGAAAATTTGACTGGTATAAATTTATCATTTAAAAAAATCTGTCATCTACAGATATAGGTAATATAAGTTTACTAATAATTTCTTAACTAAATATTTTAATATTTCTGTTCAACAGCTGTTTATTGCTGAGCAACCCTATATTTCCACAAAAACTGGTACAATAATTGATGTGTTTACAGTCATCTATCACACGGAAAAGAAGATATTTCACAAATTTAAAATAAATTGTATAACTTACAAATTCATCTCTCCATTTAAGCATCTGTGTATGAATTTCATCAGTAGAAACAGTGTTATGCCATACATGCTCCAAAGGAACAATGGGTGACATCCATAGGTTCTCTAATTGCTGAAAAACAGCACAGCATACAATTCAGGGGGAAATTCAAAAGTCTAAGTCTTGTATCATTGAATAGCTGTTTAATGAATAATGCTTAGGCTACCTTAGGGCACATTGCAATCTCTTATGAAGTTCTTCCAAAGTCAGAAGAAATTGTCTCTCCTGATGCCTAGTATTTGCCAGAATATGAAGCTGGAATAATTAGTTATTCCTTGGTGAATAGTTGATGTCAAACGGAGCACATTATTTCTCAAAGGCTCCTTTGTTTATGATATTTAAGTCTATAGCTGTAACTTTTCCAAAGCAGCTGATGTAAAGACTAAAAATCCTAGCTGCCCTTTGATTTTGCATAACACAGGCTCTACATACTATGGTTTTCTCTTTAAAAAGCTGAAATTATTGACATTTTATAATTTTTAAAAACATCTTCAAACTTAGTATTGCCAGATTTTCTGTATAGATGGTTTCTCGTCCATTTCTTTTCATAACAGAAAAAAAGACACAACGACCTTTCTGCTGAACTGTTTGTGACAAAGTCAATTTGTACTCCATCTCCTGCAAGTGTAATTGAATGATCACTAGCCTGAAATCTAAGCTGCATAATTGTAATTAATTATATCGCAATTGACCTGCAGTTCTGCTTCTCAGTCCTCCTTTATGCCCTTCTCAAACTGGTTCCAGGCTAACAGACAAATGATACACTGCACTTTCAAATTCAATACCTAAGAAAATCACTTTCAACAATACTAAGGATCATACTTCAATTTTCAAACATCCAGTTATTCCTACCATTTTAAAGTATATTGCTTCTGTGCTGAAGCTGCATTAATGCCAGCTACAGTCCAGGGTTGGAAAGCAGAAACTGACAAACCCTGACAGGACAGCATGAAGAGAAAGCAGAGGTGAGCGCCAAGTAGAAAGCTGATGTGGGAAATTCTGACTGATGCCTGAACGTGACTGATAAACAGATGAAAGGCAGGAGGAACAAAGTCAGCTGCTGCTTAAAATAGCCTGCAGAAAATGAGAACAGTAGGATCTGTTGAGGATGGGTCAGTGCTTTGATAGCATTGCTAAATCAATGTCACAGACTCCTGATGGCAGTACAGCAGAGGACTTAGGAAGTCATAGAAGTCAGGTTTCCTGTAAAGCCAACTTGTGAATTTCCTCATTATCAATCAAGTCCCATTTTTAATCAAAGGATAGGCTTCTATACAATAAACCTTGTATTTCTCCAGCTTTGACATCTGGTAGTATGACCATTTTTAAAAAGGAAGCACACTCACTGTTAGTTTAGATCCACTGTTTTCTAACCATTAATGAATTATTGTAAATCCTTTCCACAGGTAACTTTTTTAGAGCTCACATAGCAGGTCTCATATGCAACGGACTCTCCACAGATTGTGAAGCATCGCTGAAAAAGAGAAATACTCAAAATTTTAAAAGGCAGTATTCTGTATTTTTATATTTCTTTCAGGCATCAAAGAGAAGCTATTCGTGTTTGATGAATGATGAACATCCATATGGATAACTTATGATTTCATGTCTCACAACACCTCAAAGGATAGCACTACAGTTTCTATTGTACTGCCTACATTAAAAATAGACTACCTTTTAAATTAAAGCACAGGACATTCTGATTTCATAAAAAAGCAGTGACATATTGGGAGGAATGTTCCTCCTTAGGCTATTGTGATTTTATTGAGTCAGTGGGCTTGCTCTTCATTTGCACACTGACATAAAAGAACCTGGCCAATAATTTTTTATACATTTGTTTAACAACCTTTGTTTTCTATATGCAAATGTGTACAAAATACAAAGGGTTCAATGTGCTCTTTATAACATGTATATATTCCTTTTACACAAAACTTATGTTGTATTGCAGACATGAGGAAGCACAAGCCAGAAAGGTATTGATAATACAAGGAAGCGTTATTATCTCCCAGATACTGCTCTTATAAGGAACTGGTGTGTACCAGTGAACTATGGAGCTGAATCCTCACAGGGGGTGTGGGGAGGGCAGCTCCTGTTCACTGTGCTCTCTGATGAGCAGCAGTTCCCTGGGACCGTAGATGTGACACTGGTGTCCTTTCTCACCTCTTTGTGATGCCCTGCTGCTGAAAGGATGCCTAAGGGGAACAGCCTCTGACATGCAGCTATGCAAAATATATTTCTCCTCCTCTGAAGTACATGAGCCATCTTTTTTGCATTCTTCAACCTACTGAGCTCTAGCTCACTCCAGGCACCACCATCCCCAGAACAACCTCATTCTCCAGTGCAAAGCTCCACCTCAATCACAACCCAATAGCAGTCAAAATCTCCCTCAACATTACCTCTGGTCTTTTTTTTTTTTCTCTCTCTTCCCACCCTGCCCTATGTATCAGATGTGCTTGTATATTTCTTTTGGCCTCTATTTAATTTCTAAATCATCAAGGGCTGTTACAGAGAAGTTTTGTGGTAAACATGAAAGACTTCAAGATCTTGTGAGACTGGAAGGCCTCCAACCACACCCTTACCTGTTCTCTTGCAGCAATGGTATCTATAACATTTAGAGTTTATAGATAGGTAGGATTTCATGTAGGAAAGATTTTCTATTAAGGAAAACCCTAATCCTTTATAAAGAGAAGACTTTTGGATGCAGAATAAACAGGTGAAGAAACAGGACTATTCTGGTTCATTCATCATGACAGAAGGGTGAAAATTGATGTGAGGAGAGTTTAGGGGTAGGGTATAATGCTCTGATCAAGCTGGTGGGAGGCTCTAAAGCCACAGCTCTATTGAAAACCCCTTTAAAATTCTCCAGATAATGAGGGAAGATCCAGCTTCCCCAATTTCAAGGAAAAGACCATGTGGAAATCTCTGGACTGTAAACCATGCTCATATGGGTCTATATAATGCATAGATAATCTTTCTCCAAGCTTTGGAAAACTAGAACAGTTCCACAATCTGAAATTTTCTTAGCTATGTCTGAATAACATAGGAATTAATTAAATGCGTGGAGCTGCTGAACAAGATATATTGGATGGCTGCATGTTGGGTTCTCTGCGGTCTGTCAGCAGCAGCTTTCATAAAAAATCCTTGGGCAGTTATTGTGCTTGATGGATTCAATTTGGAAGAAAACCCCAGAAATCTGGCTTTGTTGGAGTAATTTTGCATCAATATTCAACACAGAATAGAACACAGTGTAATTTGGCAGAAATAAAGCACTATGCATTTTATTTCAGGATATTTCATTGTATTTCTCTGAGAATTTAAATATAAAATTGGCTTTTACTATAAAATAAAAATGTATTTTGAAGGGAACTTTTAGGCCTATGTTGAGTATTTGGGATTCAGTCAAAAATATTTTGGGACAGTGTTTTGCACTTTCATGGTTAATCCTGAATGCTTTTATGTTCATAGCCAGCTCTTTCTTTTTCATCTGCATAGTGTCTCTACTCGATAAACAGGACTAGAGGATTATAATTTTGGGGAAATACAATGATAGAAAGAAATGTTTATCTTGCCATTTCTTATTACGTGTTCCAATAGATATAAAATGCTGTATTGAACTACAGATAATAGTACAAAATAAGCTATCTAGAATGGTCAAGTATAGTTTTCTAAGTCTGTCCTTTCAGATAAAAAGCTGTGTATCTAATGTGACAGGCCTGAGACATATTTTATTGTTATAAAACCATGTTTAATACAACATTAAGCTCTAATATTTTGTTTTTATCTCAGTAACATTAATTTTAAATTATTTTAGAAGCCTTGTTTGCAGAAAATAAAAAAAAATCTTTACATTCAGATTGATTCAAATGGCTTAAAGGATTCATGGAATATAACCTTACAAGTGATGAAAAAACTACTTTGGAAAATAGTTCAGAACTTTTATGTTAATCCTCTTTGTATCTTCCTTAAAAGACTTCTTTATCTGAAATTTAAGAGATTGCTTCTTTCCAGCCATATGAAAAGGATCTCACCTAAATTTAGTGCCTCACCTGTTATTTATCTCTTGTATTTGAAGATCTGTCCATTTAATTCTCTTATGGATTAAATGGTATCTGATAGTAAATAATTACTGCATGTTGTCATGGCATGAGTAAAGTCCCACAGAGGGAAACAAGCAGTGTTTTGAAAGGATATGAATACATCTTAGGTGTTGTGGCTTTTTCAATACCGTAGATGTATTTCAGGAAATGCTAAAGAATCATTGGCTGGCAAATGTGGAGTGTATGTAGGATGCTTGTCATGATGGGGACCCAATTTGATCCCATGAAGAGGAGTCTTAGTAACAGATCCTTTTGGAGACTCCTACTCCAGGCACTGATATTAGCAGGCCTGGGCATTAGGCAGACTATGAGTGGCATACATTGAAAACACAGATCCTGGTACTTGGGTGTGTACATCTAAATGAACTAATTATCTGGAAGGCAGCTGAAAGTGACTTGTTTGTCTCAGAATAACATCTGAAAATTAATATGCGAGAAATTTACTGATTAAGCAAACTTGGATTAAAATTAGATAAGACACTACTGAAGTGTGAATTTTTTGTGTCACTAAAATGATGGCAGATGTAAATGAAAGCTACAGGTTTCAAACTGATAATTCAAATTTTAAAAAGCTCCCAGCCTACTCATTCTAGTTCAGGGAATGCTTTCATATTACTCCCACAGCCTAACAGGTGCACATCCTGGTAACTTGTATTGTGCCCACATAAGCAGGACATTGAGAGAACATAGGAGAAGCTGTATGGAGTTACATTGCAGACCCACCCACTTCAGTATTCAGTCTCTGACAAGCCTCCAAGGGTGGATGCAAGGTGAAGAGTAGGCGAACAAGCAAAAAGAATACGATACTTTTTTGAGCACCCTCCCCAATTCTGTGACTCAGAGAGATCTTCAAGGAATCTTCTAGCCTCAGATTGATGAGATTTCTTTTAGATCTGCAAAGCTTTGAATGAAAACTTGTTTCTGTTTTTTCCCTTCCTTGTTTTGAAGTCTGAATTCCTTATCTTTTTATGTAACTGTTGACAATTCTTCTTTAGTTAATTATTTTAATAAAAAACACGATCTTTTAATATCATTACTCTGTTAGACTGTTTCTTCTGAGCTTTACAAGGCTGAAATACATGGAATCTAACAATTGCAATGGACTATTATGGATTGTGGTGGAACACATTTTCCTACACATTTTAGGAGAGTCCATAGGACTCTTCCACTGTCAGTATGCCTCAGAAAGTGAGGGAAAGGCAATAAGGAGAATAAAAGTGGTTCACTGACAACTTAGTACAGTGAATAGTCCTTTTTTCCTTCTCTCTTTATGTTTCTGGATTTCTCCTCTGTGCAGGTATGTCACAAGTTTGTATTTTACATATAATTTTTCTGCAAGGTATAACAGCTTACTGTGCACTCTCACCTGACCTGGCATTGAATGAACTATCAGCTCTCTCAAACTGGGGCTCTGCCTGGATAAGTGTCTGCTTCCCAACAGGATCAATTAGCCAGCATGGGCTATTTGCTGCTGGATGTTTCTGTTTCATACACACAGACACCTAACAAATGGGGGAGACTCATCAGTATTTTCAAATAAGCTGCGCTGTGGATTCTGTTTCGTTTCATTTACTTGCTCCCAGAAGGGAATCTACACAGAGAAAAATAAAAGTTCCTCCTGCTGCAATTCAATTATCCAGTTAACAGAAGAGAAAGAATTTAGTATTAGGAAAACAAGGAACTTCTCCCACCTGAGCCACACAGAAGGGATTTCATGTGACAATTGAAGTACACATGCACCATGTATCGCCTAATTCAAAGTTCAGTAGACATATTTTGATTTATATCAGCTGATCTCAGGTCAGACCTCTGACCTGAACCTGTATTTCTAGAGAATTTGAACTTTTCAAGCTTGAGAAACTTTTAATAGCATCAATCCATGACCTAGAAGTAAAAATACACTTTGAAAGAAAGTAAGAGCAAGCAAGAATGAAAAAATCCTACATCTGTATGGAAACTCATGTGGCATTTTTTGATTCTAGAATGCAAGTATTTGTACTCCTGTAAAAGCCCCAGTGATTGCAGTGGGTAAAGTAGGTATTCATAGCTTTCTGAAGGATGAAAGACTGCAGAAAACAAATGATAGAAAGAAAAAAGTTTGTGAACAGGTTCTGCATGGAGAGTTGTGAAAAGTGCTTGGTTGTTAAGGATGCAAGCATATATGACTGCAAACTGCAAAGCAGGTTAAACTGGGGAAGCTCTATTGAGAATTGGAAATAACATAATTGCTATTATAAATTAGGTGTTTGCAGTTGTTTCCATCTGTCTTTATTGCACTAGCCACGTGGTTGGACATCAAACAAATTTCTGTGGTTTTGTTCTCTTCTTTTGTTTAATATATAAAAGTGCCTTTGGCCTATCCTACTCAGAGTTTGTACATTAGGACTTTTAAATAGAAAAATCTGTTCTGATAAATCAAGTTTTCTCTAACTTAGCTGGCAGATGGCATCCCTGTTTATGACTTTACAGGGAATTTGAAAGCGTGTGTGTTTGATGAATTGCCATAAATGCATGGTGGCTCCTGCAGCAGGAATGGTTCAGAGGTGCAGATAGCAGGTAATAAATAATTAATGGGCACCAAAGTAATATCTTTATTTTCTTGCTGAAGCTGAGTGTAAGCAATATCCATTCAGCTGTTTTTTTGTACTCATTACCAGTCAGAGCAGCTGAGGCAATGCAGGAATTAGGACCCCCATCTCAGGACCTCCTAAAGCATAATTGTTGCTGAACTGAATAATCTTCTCACTTTAGACAAGAGGAATGCTTGGGTGCTCAAGAGGGTCTTTCTACATGCATGATCTGCAGTGTGCGTGGAATGATTCTGTTCCTTCTCCCCATACTTCTAAATTATTTCAGTGTAGACAGCTTGAAAAATTTTCTTTTGCTTGTCTCATGTCCTTTCATTTTTTATACAGTGTCTATTTATGAGAAGAGGAAGTTTCAGAGACTTTTTGAATTACTAAGACTCCAGAAAACTCTGGACTTTGTGGCTCCCAGAGTTACTCCACATGAAACCTCTACAGGTGGCACAAAGTCAGCTGAGCACTGTCTGGCAGTATTTACTGCCAGATGCTCTTGCATATTCACTCAGCAATGATGGTTAGATTCCATTGGTACATTGAAGCACTTGACATTGATTGCTGAAAATTAACTGTTTGGGTTTTGTTCCCCCAAATTATGTATTTCTCTAATCTCACTGCAAGGACTCTGATCTAGAAAGGTTTATTTTCCTCAGATGGGAGTCACAATAATACAGGGAGCTCTTTGCTTTATGAATTTTCAAGTATGTTTTCTTAAAGGAGTCTGTGTTACCAAACTTAAATTTTATTGTAGCTCCAATTTGCTATTCCTGCTGCTGTCAGCAAAAGCTACTCATGAAGTAATGTACTGCGGACTTACACCACCTCTTCTCAAGGAGTACTTTGTACATTTATTCTCTAGCCTGAACAAAAGTTTCTTGTCCTCACCCTTTTGTTTCACTGTGACTTTTCAACACTGTCCATATGAGTTCTGAAGGACAGGAAGTGGCAATAAAATGATCTGCTCCAATGGGATGATGAATGTTGTTAAAAACTATTAGTAGGATTTAATGCATTGATATTTATGAGTACATATGTTATGTGTCTTGACTTTTAAGGAAGGACATGTGAGTCACACTGAGAAGCATTATGCTCCACAGGCAGTACTTTGAAGTGTAATTTCTCTGGGGCCTTTGCTAATACTCTTTGGAGTAGCTCCCTTCAAAATTGGGGTGGGGTGGTGGACATAAGACAAATAGCTTAAATTGTGCAGTCTTCTTTCTGGTAATGCAGGGACATTGGAGACATCTGTAGACTGTCCTTATTTGAAAATTCATTGAAAGTTTCATTTCACATAAAAAGCATTAGTGGTTGCACTGTTTTTTCTATCATGAAGTCCAAGTTTGATCACCAGCTGTAATGATTGTTAGCATGTGTGCCTCAAGTTTCTGCTCATGTTTCCTTAGTTTGAGCTTTTCCATTGTCCCTGGAAGGAATCCAGGCACAGTGGAGCTGTGCTAGCTGATATCTGGGATAGTCTAACTTTTATGACTGACCAATCACACTAGGAAAAGGCACTTACAACAAGTGTCAGGATGAATGCACAGGGGAAGGCTTCTGGCTAATTGAAGTAAAGTCAGAGATGGAAACGGGCACAGATGGTTGGATTCCTAATGGAGTAAGATATAAAGGAAAATATTTTCATTTGAGCTCTTCATATGCTAGCTTTACATTTA
Source organism: Leptocoma aspasia (assembly GCA_013399835.1). Lineage (NCBI taxonomy): Eukaryota > Metazoa > Chordata > Aves > Passeriformes > Nectariniidae > Leptocoma > Leptocoma aspasia. The sequence continues at coordinate 962,837 of VXAX01001324.1, read as the reverse complement.
TTTATTTTTTAAAACATCATACAGGTTTTCAGGTGCTGGAGAATCAATTGAAATATTACATATTGATGTGGCAGCAATATCAAGATTAGATCCCTAAATTTACATGAAACCTTACTTGTGATAAAAGAGATCTATAAAAATTGAACAAGAAATTTATGTTATGAAAAGTTATGTTCCAGAAGTAGCAGTTCTGAGTAAAGAGCAGTATTTTAAGAGTGTCACACTGTAAATACATCAATATAAATAAAAAAATTAAACCCAGCCCATTAGGTTTGCTGACAATGGTTTTATTGGTGCATCAAAAACCCCTGGATTTACTCAGATGAACAACATTTCAAGCTGTTGTCCTGCTATTTTTACCAATGGGATTTGATTGTGTAAGTATTGTAAAATATTTCAACATGATGAAGGTCCAAAGCCAAAAAAAATATGCTCTGACCCACAGAGTAGCAGGGGAATACCTGGGAAGGCTGAATTCTCAATGGTTAAGTACACTTTTTGCATTTCTATTGCAGATATGTTATTCACAGAGTGGCAGCATGGAGGACACACAGAAAAGACAGGTAGGGCTCAGAGAGTTCTCAAATGAAAAAAGCTCCATATCACCTGCCTGAAAGTGCTATTGCTTTAGGTAACAAAACTGCTTTCAGCAAGGATTAGGATATTTCCTGCAGTGTTTCACTAATTGACGCTGGTGCAACATCTCTTTATATCACAGAAGTACATTCACTGCTCTGCCTCTGACAGTGGGAGCTATGCTGTGTGAATACCAAAACCTTTCGGAGGTTAGAGGAGTCTTTCATGCATGACAAACACAGACAGAGAATTTTTACTCTGATTCCGTGGGCATGATGGCACTGGCTCCACTGGGAAAAAAAAAAGAAAAGAAAAAGAAGAAAGAAGAATAAATAGTTTGAATCAAATAGAACTGTATAAACAGGAATCCTTGGTATTTACCTAAAGCTCCCTTGACCCACTGGGATTCTTTCCCTTGGCTTTAATGAGCACTGAATCACACTCTCTTTCTTTGGATTTGTTTGCCTCCTTCTCTAAATTTCCTTTCCAGGAGTGGTCTTTCAGACCATGATTACAGAAAGCATATAAACACATTCACATACTCACTTCCAAAAAAAAAATTAATCAAATGTGTAATCAGATATATTTGAAGTGCTGCATCATGAACCTTTCTAGCTCCCTGATACCTAGCAAAACCCACAGATTAAATGACATCATAGCACAATATAGGATATGAACAAACTTTAATATTAATAGTGGGGCAATTCATTCAGCTCACTTTGCTGCATTGTTCAGACTCCAATGCACCAAAAAAACCCCACCAAAACCCAAAAACCCAGTAAACAAATAAAAAGGAAGCTGTAAATCAAATTATCTCTTTGGTTTTAATTTTCCATTTCTTGTTGATATGGATCTTATTCAGGATATGATGGTGTTTCACACTGCAATATAAACAGGTAGTCACATCAATATTCTGATCTTCAAATAAAAAGACTGTGAATGTCAAAAAAGAAAAGATTTTTCAGGCATCGTGAATTATTCATTTATGCCTGGAGCTCTTGAATGATGGTTTAGTGCACAGATTCCATTTTTTTTTGGTGTGTGTTTATGTGTGAAACACAGCTCCTGAATTTAAGAGGTCTAGGGATTGTTAGACATTGTTCCTGAACTTGTATTCCTTGAAGTTCAGAAATATGTGTTTTTGAGCACATATAGGGAACAAAGTACAGTTCTTCTAGACTTAGCTTCCAGACGCCTCAACAGCCAACAGAGGAAACTTGGCCCCTCTAATTCATGCTGTGTGTTATAACCACATCAGAACCTGGGACACAAGCACCAGCAGCTGGTCTTGTTTTAGACTGCTACATTCTCAAGCTGAAACCTTTTCCTGTTAATCCTGCTTTTTAAAACTCAGTCATCATCAACATTTTCTTCTGTAGAATGTTTTGGATATTCCAGATAAAAGATAAGTGCTTTTACCACCCTTAAGTTTTTTCAGCTTTCCCATGACAGGTTTTCTGTTAGCCTTTTACCAATAGGGTTTATAATAAACCAGCACTGACACTGCATCTTGTCCAATGACTGTATTAGCACTGAAAATAGAATCACAAAGTGTCCAGAATTTTACATCATTTACTAAGTGAAAATTAACATAGCTGTCACTGGAAATACAACAGGATTTGGAAATTGACACTCCTAACTGCTATAAAAGCTGACGATGCTAATCAGAGATTTGTCAGTAATCATTAAAAACAAATGGGATGTGATGCCATGCAGTATTATCCCCTAATTTATTTTCTGCCCATCTTCTTCATGTCTAGCATAAAGTTTGCTAACTGTTCATCTCTTCTCTTACCTCTCTTTACCCACCTCTTTTTCTTCAATCAGAAGTCTATTGTTACTGCAATTAGCTGAAGGGCCATGAAATAGCATATGAGGTGGTTACCCCATGGCAAACATTAATAACTTTTATCAGGTACTTATACATCATTAACAATACTTACAGCATATTTCCAATTTCTCAGAGAATGGAGGATGGCATGCACAGCCATATTGTCAGGATGTGCTATAGAAAGACATCACTAATTTTGGAGTTGCCAAATCTGGTAGCTCAGTAGAGGTGAGGTTGCTGCAGCTCCATGTCCACTGGCTCAGCAGGTAGTGAGGCTGAACACGTGTTCCAGTGATCCTGTGTGAGAGACTGGGCTGGTTAACAACCCCAACCATCCACCAAGGGCATTCATACGTGGTCTGAAGGTATTCACCCCTCCTGATGGGCTTTAATTGACCCAACTACTCTGACATGAGAGGTAGCTGTAGCATCTAGGAATAAGTCATGGACCATCAGAGACTCCTGAAGTGTCCTGTAAGCCACACCATTATATCATTGAATGTGAAAGTCCTCACCTCCAGGGGAGGCACCTGGGTGTTCCCACCTGAACCTGAGCATGTATAATACATGGAACTTTGCTGTTTTGTGTTTTTTCTCTACCCCAACGGATCAAGACAATGACGATCACATTGATCAACAGAGATAAAAATTGCAAAATCAAGCCTTGTTGTGGGATCCTGTGTGTGGTGACCTTTTCTACTCTTTTTCCTTCTCATTCTATTTTTTCCCATATCTTTCTACCTCACATTTACTCTTGAATAAAAATCAATGCTATTTTTTTGGCATATGGTCTTGTTTGCACTTTAATTTGGGCAAAGGCATCTCTAATAATTTTAATAATAGGTCTTAATAGCATGCATGTACGCACACATAGACAGAGTACACACATACATATACTCACAGTTAGCCCCACATTAATACAGGAAAAAACTCACACTCATGCAAACTCATCCAGTTCCCCTCTCTGGCTAACTTGGATGAAGGCCTGATGAGGAAAAAAAAAATATATATATATGGTTTCCTTATTATGAATTATAGCCACTCAGGTACGCAGTGGATCCCTCTGGCAGCTGGGTTTAGGCACACACTGCATCCCACTGCTGCCCCTGGATCTGAGCCTCCCTAGCTGCAGGTATCTGGGCACATGAGCCCTTGTAGCACCTTCCCTCACTCAGTTGCTGGAGCCTAAGCCTACAAATGCACTCTGGATACCTCCATTAAATGTATTTAGGTGTCCAGTTTACCTGTAGTTCAGTTGTCTGGATCCCCTGGACACCCAACAACCTTGCACAGAGAGACACACATGTAAATATGTCTAATAGTAGGCACAAGAATTATGACCTTGGAGTAGTTGACTCCCAGGCACCCTAGCATCTCCAGTTGCTGGTGTGGACCTTGCAGTCCTTCCAGCTGCCAATCTGCACACCACTTTGTCCTCTCCAGTGTCCAGCCCTGACTCATGGCTGCACCAATATGTGGTTCCTAAGTCACGTATCCTCACCAGAGTGTTATGCTTGATGCTTACTAATGATTGTGCCCTAACATTGACACACAGCGTGCACTTCTATCTCTCTAGCTGCTGGCACCATGGCCAGTATGATCTAGGGTCTGATTTCCAGCTGCTGATACTTAGACCTCCATGCTCACACATTTACACAGAGTGGAGATGGTCCATGTCCACAGAAATAATTAGAATTGGCATTTAATAGCAAGAGGAACTGTTAAACAGATGCACAGTATGGCCAGACTGACAGTGTGGTTGGTGGCAATCTTTTATTCCCAATATGCCTCTAGTTCTCTCTACTTGTTCCTTTTCAGAACACCACCGATCCCTCCTTTTTCTGCCTTTAGTTTGTCCCCTGAAATCCATGGGACTAATTTGTCACCTGTGATAGCCCTAGAAGGTACTAAGACAGGACTGTCCCTTTCTCTGATTAGGTTATTGCCATTATTCCTCTAAGCTTTTCTGTGTTTGTGGAACTGAGTTTTTAATCACAAGGAAGAATAAAAATATTAAAGATTTTTCAATCAAAGAATTGCTAGCTAGTTTGACCAGCTTACAAAGTGAAATGGTGTGTATCTTGAGAAAGTTCTGATGAATGTTCCACAGTAGCTGTATGCTTTTCCAGATTTTGGCCTGAAGTAAGGAAGTGGTGTTATCTGGGAAAAAGCACCCTTACCAGCTGCTGCACAGTACTTGTCCAAGAAGATTAAAGGAACATTTTGCTTCTGATTCAGTGCGGCCATCAGGAGCCACGATGCTCACTACATCATAGCATTCCAAAATGCAAAAAAACCCAATCCTCCCAGCTGTCTTAAACTTCTGTATTATTCTTCTGTACTGTTCTCTTGCAGCAGATGAAAGATTGTCTCATGTGGAATTTTTGATAGCTAGTCTGTGTCAGCATCAAAAGCATGCTATCATGGAGTAGAAAGGAAAAATATTTTACAATCGCTTTGGACTTAAAACCTTGATGCATGATTATTCACAGTGAATAGGGTTTGTACTTGCAAATCTTTTCATAAACACGTGTCTAGATAATATCTGTGCTGAGGAATACTGCATAATAAGATGCTGTCACTTTTTTCTATTAAAGTGGTTGTGAACTTATAAATAAAAGTTAGAAAATGCAGTATCTGTTTTGCTGAGGCACCAACCTATGTGCAGTTCAGGAATGAGGCTGCTGAGGATGGAGCCTGCACCTGCCTTTATAAAAATGGAGCATGGTGGGTGATTCTTTGTAAAGAAGGAAAGAAACACTATACTGACAAATGAATAGGGCTACATATTTTCTCCTACGATATTTAATATATATAGTTTTATTTCTCAGATACACCACAGGTTTCACTGAAGCAATTGTAGAATTAAAACAATATTCCTCAAAAACAGCTATAGGAACTCTGTTTCACAGAATCAGACTATAACAAAACAGTTTCGAAGGGACTTTTCCAGGACATTTGGGCCAACATCCCTCATATAATAGGTCTGCTGACCAGGACCTTCTTCAGCCAACTCTTGAAGTGCCTCAAGGTTTAAGATTCCCCAGCCATTCTGGGAAACCCGTTCCACAGTTTTATCCCTGTCATGGTGATAAATTTTTTCTTCTGTCTGCCTGCAATTTCCCTTTGGGAAGTTTGTGTCTATTGTCATAATTTCACTGCAAATCCCCAGGAGTCTCTCTGTATTCACTATAGTCTTGCATTAAGTATATGAAGACATTAGCCTCTTCTTCTTAAAGCTGAAGAAGTCTTGATATATCCAAAACCTCATTTCAAATTCATCAATGCAAAATGACACATACATGATTTGTCCTCAAAATCTGCTGTTTGCTTCATAAGAGAGTCAGCCTTGCTCAAAATAAAATACATTACTTGGAACCTGTAAGAAGCCACCCTGGTGCTGAAATCCTTGAGCAGCTATGCACATATGCAGTAGAATTTCCAGAAAACATTAGCCTCGGAGGAGCTGCCTGTTGTCTGGGTTTGATAGAAAGTTTTTTCCATGAGTGGCCTTTTTGCAGACACAGAAAGCTGCCAGGTGTACTTTGCTTCGGAGGGAGTGAATTGGATCCAAGTGGTATCCAAGGTCTCAGTGTGGAGTAGGAAAAGGAGGGAAATGAATGTCAGGCAGAACATGTACGACAGACCGGCAAATGACCATGGTAACTACAGGCATAGAGCTTCAAGTTGCCAGGCATACCTTCATGCTAAACCAAATATTGAATTCCAAACTGGATTCTGGATTGAGGCATGTATTTATTATGGGAGGAAAAAATAAAAGCATAGATTACATGATCTGAGCCTAACCTCATAAAAGGATTCCTGAGTCTCGACACAGAATAGTAGGCCAGTTTACATTAAGGGCTTCCTGGTGAAGGTTTCTTTGTGGGTCATCCTGAGTCTTGCATAATCCTGTACTATCCATGGTCATTTTACTGGTTTGCTTGAAGAAGTGCAGGTGTTCAAACCACATGCTTTGCTTCAAGAAAAAATAATGCTATATATATATTGCACAATCTGAACCATAACAGTTCATTCCAACCCAAAGAGAGGTTCAGAATAACATATATAGCAGTGACATTTTGAGGTTTATGAAGCTAAAGTTAGCTGCTACTGATGTGGAAAGAAAAAAAAGCTATGAACAATTTTTCTATGTCAGACTGCCCAATGAAATTCAGAAAGTGTTCATTGTTTGTTATTCATGGCTAAGGAATTTAGCATTGGCATTTCTACTGTAAATAACCTATAGTCTGAAGCTCTTGGATATCTAAAAGGTCTTTTTCACTGTACAAGTATTAGATATCACATTATATGTTAGATGGCCTATCTTATCCAGTATAATGGAGCACATAGACTGTTTCTCTGGTTTCTGTTTGGATACATCTGTTTGTTTCTATATGATTAACCTTTTAACTCCTCCCCAGTTCTGTCATGTTTACATCATTGTATTCTCATATGTGGAAGACTTGTTCTTTATTCTTATTTGTTTCTCCATTTGGTCCAGAATTTTAAAAGAATTCATATTAACTCTGCAGTTAAGTTCACACAAACTGTATTATGGATACAGAAGCGTGACATCTCCTGGAAAGTGATGAACTTAATATGCTTTAAAACCCAGAACTTGTATATATTAAAAATTAAACATATAATATATTCACTGAATCTACAAAGTGTGCTGATTTTATAAACCATGTTACATAACATAGACTAAAAAGTAGAAACAAGAACATGGTCTAAAGTTCAGAAATTATAAGTTATCCAAGCAAATTAAATCTTAACTCCTTTGCTTAAGGTTAAATACAAGCCATGCTATTACTAACCAATTTATCACATTCCTTAGTAACTTGCAGTTACATTGCAAATTTTCCAAACATATGCATATTCTAACATGAAAAGCCATTAAGACCAAGTTTGGCTTGTTATAAAAGAAGAACTTTGCTTTGTCATAAGGCAATACAATTGTATCATTTGCACATATACCTGAAGCAGCACAAAAGATATAATATTACCTTAAATAAACTTCAGGTGGAAGTTTTTCCCTTGTGCTTTTGTCAGTTACCTGAATACCATAATGTATCTTCCAGCTGCCCAAAAACCACTAGATAAATAAATAGTCATTTATTTGTGTTTATCAACAATTGGAAAATTCAAAGTGGCCTTGAAAAGGGGAAATAACAGATGCTGCTTTATAGAACATGTTGGCCTGTGTTGAGAATTTCTTTCAGAAATTAAATTGATCAGGAAGGGAATGATACCAAATGCTTTCTGGTTTCAGATTTTCAGAGAAAAAATATACACTGAATTTTAATAAATTATGAGGTTCATGTTTGTTCAGGTACAATTTCTACTTTTCTTACTCACCCTTAAAGAATGAAAAAATGTAAAAAGATTAAAAGATCTTAAACAGTGAAAAAGAGTAAATAAGATGTAACTTTAACTAGATAAAGAATCACATATAGTCATAAAAATGAGAGGGATGAAATTCCATTGGCAGCTCAAAAAATCCCATTTTCAAAATAAGTATTTTAAGATATTAATTATGTTCTCTTCCCAAGGAGTGTGTGATTTGGACTCCACAGACCTTAGAAACAGATGAAAAGTTCTGGGACCCTGACACAAGGTGAAGACTTTGGCACTGGATAAGCTACCACAGAAAGTCGTTGGTGGAGAGCACATCCAGTCTCGGCAAGCCCCAGCCTAACACTGCCTTTCTCTTAGCACTCACAAGGAGAGGAAATATGGAAAATCAGGGCCTGAGTGAGGTAAAAGCATGCTTACCCAGACAGCCACAGCTGGGAAACCACAGCGACTGAAAAGCGTTCCAGAAGAGAAGCGAGGAGAGAGGCAAAGAAAAGAGAAAAGCAAAGAGCTGACAACTGAAACAGAAAGCAGATAAAAACAGTTCACAAGGAGACCTCAAAGTGCAATGAAATTTGTGGTGAATGGCAAAACTGCTTTGTGGAAAAAAGGTCCAAAGCTAATTTGTCCTTCTGCTTACAAGAACTGACAGGAAAAGGAGTACTTTAACAAAAGATTGTTAAAACAGTCTCACTTGGACTGCTGGAATGCAAAGTAGGTCAAAGCAATATGGTTTACAAAACACATAGAGATAATACTGATTTACAAAACAGAAGGCTAAAGTAATTTATTAGATTAAATTTAATTAGATTACCAGGCTATCCAGGATTCAGAGGGAATTGGGAAACACAAATAAAAACATGAGAATTTTCTAACAGTGATTAAAATAAGTGAAAAGCAAACTTCCAATAAAAGCTTGGCTTTATCAGTTTTTGGTAAATATATCCTCTTTGTGTGACACATTGCCTCCTCCAGTGTCCGTTTCGCATCTTTTCCATTGCTGCTTAAGTGCTTCAGCTAAATTCAGTAGATGCATTTACACAAGCATCTGAGTTTGGATCAGGAGTTCACTTTTGAAAGCCTCACATACACATGGCAAAACTGTCTTGAAGCAGGCTCACGGAATTTCCTTTGGATGAAACCGAGCTGGAAAATTGATCCCACGGACTCACCTAATGAGCTCCAGCTGCTAACCAGCATCCAGCCTGTGGGGTGATCTGTAGTGAAACCCTTTGAAGTGCATTTGACATGGCCATCAGCCCTTAGCTCCCTCTGGCTTGCACTATTTGTTAATGCAGATACAGCCTTAGGATCGACAGAAGCAGGCACAAATAGTGGATAAATGTTAGTATTTTTAGCTTGATATCATGGGGACTGAAAGGAAATTCAAGTTCTTTGCTGAGCTAGGAAAAAAAATCAAATTAAGGCGGTTTGGAGGTCCTGACACCTCATTGTTTGATTGAAATTAAGTCATATAGAGTGACTGAGAGGCATAGATAAATAACTAATATCAATAAAATATTTATTTTCTCTGAGCACTTTAAATCTCATATATTTATGTTAATTCTAACGCTCAGAGATTCTTAGGTGATGGTTAACCTCATTATATTTCACACTATTTGTTTGAGCTTACTGTTGCCATATTATATACCTAGATATTTTAAAAGGGATTGACTGACATTAAGGCAATAGGTAAAACAAAGGAAAAAAATTATATATGTTCAAGTTAAAGGTTGGCTGGCTACTCTGTCCATGTACTTGATTTTGCACTAGATTTTTTCCTTCACACAGATATTGAAACTGTCAGTGCTTATTTTGACAGATGGGAGATTTTTCACTCTTTTAAGCACCAAGGCAATCTTTGCATCAGTTATTGTACCTCTTGTACAGTTTTGAGAAACACTCAAAGCAAGCTTGTGCCTGGGCAAGCAGGATAACGAAGAACTATATAGTATTTTCTGTGTGTTTGATTCATGTCTCCAATCAAAACACATTCATTGCTGTTATAAAGAAGTACTTAGTGTTTGTCAGTTTTTGGACTTGTGTCAGATGAAAGGTTGGAAAAGACCTTAGAGTTTGAAACATCAGCACCTCTGTTTTGCAGGGGGAGGACCTGACTTCCTATTTCAGGGAGGCAGGAGTGCTTTGTGGAAGGGAAGGTGAGTTTTCAAACCTCCTAGGGCACATTTCTTATATTTGTCTAGCCTGGCATATGCCTGCTATGGTGAAAAGGTTTCCTAAAGGCCAGAGAAATTCTGGTATAAGAGCTCCACAATATACTCTTGATACAGCACAGGGTCTATAACCAAGAAATAGAGCAATGACCATGAAATCAATATACTACAAGAATCTCTGAATTGGGTACCACTAATCTGTGCTTCATGGGCTTCAGTACTCCAGGGAACACATGTGCACATTAGTAAACTGGTTTGGATCAAAGGTACTTCTGTAGTGCCTTTCTTGATCATTACCATTTATTAAGCTTTGTTTCACATCCTAGAGTTTGTAGCTGAAACTGAGGCTATAAATCTGCAAAATAAAAGTGGACTAATCACAATAACATGCTTTCCTTGAATCCACAGAAAAGTGTATCCAAATAATAAAACAAAGAACAGAATACAAATATTTTGTAACACTGTCTGCCACAACCAGACAAAAGGTATAAAGATTTTAACTTAAGAATGTGCACAATGTGATCACCACAAACACAAAACACAAAGTTGAAAAGTGGATTATTTCCTTATCTGTACTTATATCTGTATCTATATAATTTATCTATGTCTATGCCTATGCCAATATCTATTTCTGCTCCTGTATGTAAGCAAAAATGGATATTTGGTGCAGAAGTAATATGTATTTCCACTTATAGGAGGTGAAATATGCACAGCAGTTTGACATCCAATTCTCATAATCAGTATTTCTCAGCACAGCTCTTCTCCTATTGATTCTCACTACCTCTTCTTGCAGATGCAGTCCTAATGAACTGTTTCTTTGCTCCAATAGACTGATGAAGATACCAGAAGAACCTATTAAGTTTTGCATAACTACTATCAGGAATTATCAGGAATTTTTCTTCAAAGTCATGTGAAGGCCAGGAAGGTGAATTTTACTTCATTGTTAGAATTAGCTACATTATGAAAGCTAATTGCAAGTAACCTTTCACAGTTGTTTGTCAAGAATTCCCAAGTCTGCAGTAATAGAAAGCCTGGGCAGAGATAAAGTGAAAACAAACATGCCTAGATAAAATTCCTCAGGGAGAGAATTAAGGAAGTAAATATCTTCTAATAGGAATATAAATTATTTCATAGTGGTAACACCAGTGAGAAGGTTCAGTTAAATGAGAATTGCATAGTGGGGTGAGGGGGAATGAGATTTACTAAAGTACATAGAAATTTGAGTGTTTAGGCTGATATTCATGAAGAGATGTTGGTATGATTAAATCCAAGTGTGCAAGTGGGTTTTGCAGTGCTGAGCTTGTCCCTTGTATTCTCAGTGTTTTGCATGAGGGAGAGGCTGGATGTTAGTAGTATCCAATGCCTGATTCCTGGAATACTTCAGCTCACCACTAAGAAAATTTTCTTTATTGTTGGTTCTTAAAAGAAGTATTTTTTAAATTGCATACATAAAAAAGGTAATTTTAATCCAGCGTGTTGTTTCTTTAAACTTCTTCAGATCTGTAATCTAGTTTTCTTTAGTTCAATAAAGAAATTGCTTCAACATTGTCAAAAAAAATCACTTAATACTTTATGTTTAACTTCTCATATAGTAATAACCAGTTATTGTAATGACATTTGATTCCTTATATATCTTTCCATTGTCAGATACCCGTAGTGGGAGCTACAAATACTGGATGTGCTCAGGAAACTGTTGTAGCAATTCATCATACTTCCTGTAAAATATTTATGCACAAGATTTGCAAACATTTTCCTCTTAGAGAGTACAGAAAATATGGACCCAGAGCTCCACGAATAAAAGGCTTTTTTTTTTTCTTTTCTGAGAATTTTAATGGCTTGGATGCCCATTTATCTGAAGCCTGGGGCAACCTGTCATTCTGTCTGTCTGGTTGCCACTGAGACACTGTTGCTCAGAACTGGTGTGGTTTTCTGCTGTCTCCACAAAACAGTTTTTTGCATACTCACTGAACCCTGTATCAGCTCTCCAGCCCATCTCTGGGATGAGCTGTGAAATGAGCCATAACCAAAATACAGTCACTTGGCTGTGGCTTAAAGGTCAGTAAAGCTTTTGCCATGCTTATAAAATGAGTAACTTTACATATGAATATATCTAGAAATTTGTGTGCATGGATACTTGTGGTGAGTGTGTGTATAAAACTGTATATTGTGTTAACAAGAATGAGGAGATGTTAGCTATGGCTGGGGTTGTTGGGGAAAAATGGGTTTCCAGAGAGTATATTTAATTGAAAAAAATAGTTCATTTTAAAGAATCAGTAAACAAAACTGTAGGATATGATCCACTACCCTCTAAGCACTAAACTGAAAATAACCTGTAACTTTAAATGAAGACAAAGCAGTATTACCATAATAAAATACACTAATAAAAAGTATTGGCTTTTTACATATTTATTTGCACATTCATCCTTATCTGGAAAACATTCTGGTCTATGTATATAACTCACAAACAAAACAAGGGAACTGAAATCTTGTATCTGAAATCAACCACATTCTGCAAAAATTCCCATTTCAAACACATATTTCCCAGAGGAGCTCAGTGTATATATAATAGATATTAATTACAGAGGAAGATACATCTCCAGCAAGATATCAGCTCTCTAGTGCCACTTCAGAGTGAAATTTTGTTACTGAGAAGTCAACTGCCAAGGAATGGTTACTGTTGAAATCTGACCAAGCATTGTGGCATGAAATTCATCTCTTTCAATGTATTAGTCCCCCAACGATCAGGACTTATAGATTACAATAGATTGAAAATCTATTCAATAGATTCAAATAGAATGTTAAAGTCATCACTGTTTCCTCAAAAATGTTCTTATTGCCGATATACATTATTTAGACAATTTTTCTGCTCTAGGTAGTATTTTTAATGATAGATGCTTAATGCAATGAATTTAAAAGTTAAATTTTTCAGTCCTGTCTGGTTATTTACTATTCTATTTTTTTTCTAAGGATGAATGTTTCTGCTTAAAGCAGCGACTATTTTTGCTATTTACATCTTTCTGCCAAGCACTGATGTTGGTTATTCTTACTGTGGTCACTGGCATTTGTTTTTCCTGACTCTTCTTGCAGTTCAGGGCTCCTGCTATATGTTTTACACATCTCAGTGCTGACAGCTGGACACGTGCAGCAATCCTTCTCTTTCTTTGTAAGAAAAACATCATTCAGTAAAATAGGAAAGCTGGAGGCTACTTTTTTGACTATAATATCCATTCATAAATCTCTCTTTCCTGAGTAACTTCACTGCCATGGAGAATTTGACTGCAGCAACCTACACACTTTGGGCACAGATGAACTTCCCATGTTTTTCTCCGGCACTCCGGTAACTAATATATTCACTCTGGCTTTACACCTTTTCTGTTCTCAGCATACCTGTCTGTCTGTCTGTGTTTAAGTACGCACACATCCTTCCCTACCCTGAAAAACATTCCTATATATTATGCTCATGAAGATGTGTTCTTTGATTTCTCCCAGGCTTAGTGTCTCACTCCTCAGCAGATGCAAATACAGCACTTGTACAGAGATCTTTAAGATTCCCATCTGTGTGCATTTACCCAGGAGTGGGCTGCCTTTTCTCCCCTCCCATGCGTCAGGTCAAATGTGAGTCCCTGGTTCATGATGACAACCTTTGCTAATAAAAATATATTAAAAAAACCCAGTAATAATAAAAAAAAAATATTATGACCCCATGGTAGTGGCAGCATTAATAGGCAAAGTCAGTAGGCAATGGGTGATGTGCTCTCAGGGAAGAAAGTGGTGTTGTGTCATTAGCAAAATTGTAACACCGCTAACATCTGCTCCAACAAGACCTTTGTTAGTTTGCTGTGAGCTAGCAAATCCAAACTTGTTCAGTTACTGGCCATGACCATTATCACTGAGCTTTTTTACAATATTAACATTTTCTAACATTAATATTACTTTTTAACAGCTAGACAAATAGGATTTAAAGGTAAACCACTGTCAGTTGTCAGTTCTAGTATTCAAATACTTCAGTTCTTCCTCTGTATCCCTGATACTCAGCCTCGTGGCATATCTTTAAATTCACTTCAAAAATCAAGGTGCTCTTCAAGAATTGGGAACAGTGGAAACGTTAATCCTATTCACTCTTCATGTAAATTTCTGAAAGTTAAGAGCAGGGTGATCTTGTCTTTAGGTTAATAGAAAGTTTATTGACAGCAGGTGTAATTAAAACTGATTGAAGTAGAACATTATCCAGTCTCAAAAAGTGAAAGGAAGGCATAGCAGTACAGCCAAAGAAGTATAAGCGCTATATCTTGACCTATCCTTTAAATACACATATAAATGGAAATATGACATTTATATATTCATTTGTATGTGTATATGATCTGTTAATAAATTAAAACATTTGTTACTTATGAAGTAAGGTTAGAGAAAGAGAATCTCTAAAATCTGTTGTTCATACAGATCATGGTATCCTACTGACCGGATAGCTGACTTAGGTGACTAAAGCTGGGTGAGACGAACTGCTCTCCCTCATGGGCTTGCTGATTTTGATATTGATTTAACTGTACCTCACAAAGAAAATGTTCTAACAAGCCAAGTGTTATAAAGACAACAGCAATCAGAGGTCACTAAGCTATTCATCTAGTTTGAAATTGCACTTATAGCAGAACAGAATCATTTGGCATATGAGTTGTGACCTTTTCAAATAATAGAAGCAAGTGGCTCCTAAAAGAATATTAGTGAAGGAATCAGATGTGACCATAATGTACTGGAAGAATAATCCAACACTTTTGTTTTGCTCTTACTAAGATTTATTAAGTGCTCATGTAACTAAATGAGTTTTACATTTGCATTTTTATTGGGGAAGATGGCATTGAAAGGAAATTTCTATGTAACTCACAACTACTCTATTGAATTATCTGCTTCTTATATCTATTGTGTTCAACCCATTTTACACCAGAAGCAACTTGGCAACATTTCTCTCAGTACGGGTGAGTCTTAGAGTCTTGAGAAGTGTAATATTTATGTGTTAGTATTGAATGCCTTGTTCAGAAGTTACAAAGGCACTCTTATATACAAGCTCACTCTCACCTTTTTGATATTTTTTCAATGGGTGGCCCCACAGAATGGCTTTTTGCAAGCATTAGAGAGCACACACCCAACATACCATTTTTAAAATGTCAAGCAGATTGTATTTTTCATTCACCCATGAGTGTTTTGATGGTATCTCTGTGTACTTTCTCAGATGAGCTAACTCAGACTCTACTCATCTCTATTTCTAAGGCACCTCACACAGTTCTCATCTGATTCATTTGTACTCAGTGAATTGGTACTTGGAAGTAACAATATATCCCTCCTCTGCCACCACAAGTTTACAATGTGATAGACGGAGGAAGAAAGGATGAGCAAGCATGGAAAGAGATTTTTTTTTATGGAAGCCTTGTCCCACTCCTGTGACCACAAGTTTACAATGTGATAGATGGAGGAAGAAAGGATGAGCAAGCATGGAAAGAGATTTTTTTTTATGGAAGGCTTGTTCCCACTCCTGTGACCAGCTTGTCACAATGTGATAGATGGAGGAAGAAAGGATGAGCAAGCATGGAAAGAGATTTTTTTTTATGGAAGCCTTGTCCCACTCCTGTGACCCAGCTTGTCCCACCACCCAGTAGATAAAGCACCCCTGGGAAGCCATGTGAGCTGCCTTTACTGTTCAGGTTCAGAGTCCAACCCTCTGATCCAGACAGTCCTTGCCTAAATCTCACTAATGCAGCTGTTCCATCATGCATGTTATGAAATGCCTTTGCACAGACTGTGTCTCTTTTCTGGAATGGCCTCAACCTGTGAGCTCTTCTTCAAGAGAGATGTTAAAAGAAGAGAAACTCATGAAAACAGGATTTTAGAGAGAGCCCCAGGTGCAGTGACAGATGCTTAGCCAGCTGCAGCTCCTGCTCTGTCCTTCTCTCCATCTGGAGCACGTTTATTTTTAAAAGGTCACACTTCTCCCCTTTCCCTTCAATCATACAAAGATATCATTATGCAATTCAACTTAAATACACAGTCTAAGGATAATCTACTCAAGATGCAGATAGCGTAGGTCCTGAACTCTTGCAGTGTGATAGGCAGGAACTATTTTCTTTGCTGATGGTTTCAAAACCAGAAATTCCAGATTCCCATTCCAGATTCCCATTAAAGCTTGTTACCAGCTGTGCTCCTCTACCTCTCTTATTGTAGAGCATGTCACATTCACACTAGCCAACCTTCAGAGTCAAAGGAAAGAAACAGACAGAAAAGTGGTTAATTGGACTTGTGATTACGTCCCAGAAATGCCTATTTCTTTCCACAGACTTAATGGTAATTGAAAAAATAGCTCTGATGTAGACACCTTTCCATAAATGTTCTGATATCTAGAGGTCAAAGGAAATTTACCTGATTTGAAACAAATGTTGACATCTGCTATTGGAATCAACATCTGAAATTTCTATGTACCAAAATAAGTCTTATTTTCACAGAGAAAAGTGCTTAAGCCTTGCCCTTTATAGTAAAAACCATTTTATTTCAAAAGAGCTGATAAAGTTTTTCTGTATAATTTCTGAGAAAAAAAACCAATTCTATCCCTGCTTTTTAGCAAAGATATTTGGGTATTCCCATGAAAGATAGTGAAGAGAATGCATAGGAGTTCTGGCAAATTACAGAAAGTACTAAATTTGCTGATTAAACCTACAGTTTCATCAAGAAAAATGAAAGTAAAAAGCCCTCTAATCTGCCTATTTGTGCATTTAATAATGTGTGAACTTCTTTCTTTTTCTGAGTGTTCATCAAAGGATGAATTTTACAAATTCATTATTCTGCAATGGTTGTTGTCTCTGTCAGGAAAAAGAAGAATGAATCAGAAGTCAGAATAACATCAAAGTCTAATCCTGGAAAATGAAGAGGATCTTGAGAAGCACTTCACCTTTAAGCTGTGCACAAATGATAGGTGAATTGCATGATGAATGCATTTAGAATAATCTAATATTTATGAAGATTCATGAATTAAGATTCTTTTGCTGTACACACATTTTCAGAATAAAATATTGATACACAGAGTTTTCACTGGAACTCTCCCTACATGGTCCAGGCTTTCAAACATTCATTTCTTCTGAATTGTTGCATGTCACCTATATTATGAATAAAGGCTTTGCTAATTCTTTTTCCTGCTCAAGAGTGAATACGTTTATGTCTTCACATATAGAACCATTGATAGTCCCTTGGCAATAAGTTCTTCAGTGCAACATCTGTTAATTAGGGTCAAGCTGAGCTCTGGCATGTGATCCAAGACCCAGGCAGGACAAAGAGGTTCCTGCAAAGTGGGCAGGGCTTGCCATACATCTCTGCAGAGCAAGTTCCAACATGCTACTCTGTTAGCAGAGGAAATAGCAGCACTTATGTCCTCGGGTCTTCCTGACTTCTAGATGAATTCTCTACACCTAATAGGATACCATGTCCAGATAAAATGTTATCAGTGGTTGAGACTTCCATTACTGTTCTTGTTTGCTGATACCCTGTGGAGAGGTGGGTCATTAGTTTTTCCCTCAGCTTGTCAAATAAAAACCAATGTCCTGTTTTCAGGAAACTTGTGGGAATGAAATTTCTACACCATCTGTTTTGCTGTCAGATTTAGAATTGGAAATCAGTAAGGGCCCAGGATAGGAGAGAGGCTGGTTTGATTTGGTTTTATTTTTTTAGTGAGAGATTGAGGATTTGGAAACTGTGTACCGACTTGTTTGTATGCATATAAATTGCATATAGATGAAGATATATAAGTATATACTTTACATAAAATGCATGGGTGGCCTCAGAAGCCACACTCTTTAGGTTGTCAAGCTAAAACTGAAAGCTGAGAAGGAATGCAGGCATCAAATGCAGGGGTTTGTGTAAAAATCTCTCTCTCTCCAGACTATGGGAACCTGAGCCAGGGCCATTTGTGCAGACCTGAACCCAACCACAGCTGAAGTTGTACACCATATTTCCTGAGAGAGCTGTGTTGTTATGGATATTTTATGAGTTTTTTTGGGTGCAGGCCTGCAGAAAAATTATTCTTATGGGAAAGTGTTTTTTCTGTATAAAATTTTATAAATAAATTTTTGAGCTGTGTTCAAGGACAGATAGTTTGTCTGTCCTGTCTCTGTAGCTCGGGAGATGTGGGTTTGTTTCTCTTTCTTAGTCAATGTGTGCAGAACTGATATCTCTCTGATATTGTAAGCATTCAGGCATTCCTGTACAGGGCAGCAAGAAGAAAGCATTTGAGCTCTGGACATGGGCACAATATAGCCCAAGCTTCCTGAACTATGGAGTCATTTTAATAAATCTTATTAGCCTTCTGATATTAGAGTCAAGAGTTCTGATTCACTGCACAGACCCCGACAATAGAGCTGAGCAGGATTTCTCTCTCATGCTGCAGCAACGAGGCCTGTCATCTCATACCAGTAGGCTAAGGCTTGAGGTTTGGGTCTGTCTCACAGATGGAGTTCAAATCTGTCACTTTTCTTCTGTGGGTAGCTGAGAAATGCCAAAGAGCAAGCTGCATTTGTGTAGGCAGGCAGGGCAGAATCGGGGAGAGACATCACCACTCCTTCTGTGATGCTCCTTCTGTGGTGGTGAGGTTTTTCAGATGGAAATGAAACATTTCTGGTGCTGGGAAGGATGCTGACAGCCTGCAGCACAGTTCTTCAGCCAAGGAGAACACCTATGACCTGTTTTCTCTCTCCCGGAAATATCTGCTTTTGAGAGGCTTGAGAGCTCCTTCTTATAGAGCATTTGCTTTCCAAAATTATCCAAGGTATATGGGAAATCAAAAAATACTTTGAAGGATGTGTAGTTAGAGACCACTTGAAGGTGAGGAGTTTATCAGGGTCCGTATCCTTCTGTCCTGGCTTCTTTTTGACCAGGAAGGGCTTGCAGATGAAGCCTCTGAAAGATACAGTCTCTCCCCAGCCAGCTCAAGCACAGCCAACTAACACGTGGCTGCATATCTCCTCACACAGCCTCTTAGAATCACAGAATCACTTGGGCTGGAAAAGACCTCTGGGATCATCAAGTCCAATCATTAATTCAGCACTACCAAGTCCACCACCAAATCATGTCCCTAAGTGCCACATCTAATAAAGACATTCAGGGATGGCTACTCAAGAACTTTCATGGGCGGCTCTTGTGCTTTTCCTGGGAAGGGTGACCTTCTAAGACACAGACACTCCTGCTGTCTGGTGCCAGTGGGTCCTGACGGTGCTCTGCTGTGAGGTTCAGCCCTGTTACCCTCTCTTATTACTGCCTGCTTGAGCAAAGCTGCTGTCAGTCCCTCTCAGGCTAGGTGTTAGGATTTGAGGACTATGTCCCCAGTGGGCTAGAATAGCTTGTCTACAGCACTTAGTACACAAATAAGCTCCCTTAAATTAGATGGTGCAATAAATTTCCTTCATGACTAAACCACCGGTTTGTTGAAAGCTTCCTGTTGTCATCTGTCCTTTGGCAGATTGTGCTGTGCCAGTAATATTATAGCAAATAAAATGTGGTTTTCATAATTGCTTCTTAGACCTAGTATCAGCAGAACTAAATAAAAAAAAGTCATTGTCTTGGAAAATTGAATAACTTCCAAGGAAAAATACACAAAAATGGCAGTGATATCTTTTCCCTGTGCAATCACATTGGCTCATTTGCTTAAAGTGCTCTAAATATTTTTCAGTATGTATTCTGAGTGCCTTAAATGCTACAGTTCACTGGGGGTAAACCCCCTTGTTGGCCCTTCCCCTAATGTTTGGAGATCTTTTTTTCCCCATTTCCTAACTGATTTGCATTTATTTTTAGTACCTTTAAAACGTCATTCTGACGCCTCTAAAAAAACAAATCTCCTCTAGTCCTTGAGAGTTTCAGAAGACAGAATTTCTGAAGTCTGAATAAGGATGCTGACAAAGCACTTGTTGATACTCCACACTTGGTTCAACTTTCTTGAAAACCCTGGAATTTCTTATCTGAGTGAAGGGCTTGTGCAATCTGAAAGAGACCATAATGTTTTTCTTTCTTTCCTTTTGCTCTTTGATTCTTGATTTACCAAGGAGATAACAACATTTCTTCTGCTGTTTTCAATCTAGCTGGAGGGATTAGGTCCTGCTAATACTTCCTGCTAATATTTTCTCATAAGAAGAGTGAAGTCTCCTCTTAGGAGATTTCACCTCTGACACTACATCACAACTCATAGGAGATTTTGAGCCAGCTCAAGAGACATACCTGCCTCAAACTTGTGATTGTAGGGCCACAACATATTATATGATGGATGTAGACAAACCAGAGATGCAGAAAAATTGAAGAACAATCAAGAAAACCCTCCTCCCCTCACCCAAAATATCCCATCAGGCAAAATGTTCACAGAAAAAATATGTATCAAACCATAGAAAAGAACTATGTGAATGTTCAAGACAGTTTCACCAGAAGGAAGCATCTGTTTCTTTAAATATGCTTCAGTAGATGTATCCCTAATTTAGGAAGGGTTTTGCAATTAGATGATCGTTTGGGGTTTTTTTTTGTTCTTTTTTTTTAATTAATGCAATTCCTCTTCATCAGCAAAGTTAATCATGAAGATCCCTTCAGCCTAACAGGGTATAATTCACACATTGTGATTACTAAAAGATGTCAGAAAGATAAATTTTCAGTAGTAAGCTTTAGGTATAGCTGTAAAGCAAGCATGATAATAGGGAGACATATGCAGTGCTGCATACTGTTTTGTTAAACACAACAGTAAGTTCCGATGTATTACAGGTACACAGAGTGTGTTCAGAACCCATGTATGATCCATGCTTTGCTTTAAAAATATTATTTCTAGGACTGGAAAATTTATTTATATTAGAGACAAATCAGAATTTGTGGAGGTTTCCCAGGCTTCCCAATTTCTTGCACAACTTAATTTGTTTCTTGGTAAATTCAAGCTTCCTCTTGGTGGAGTTGGGACCTGGTTTCAGCAGGCCAAGGTCAGAGTCCCATTCCTCTGTAGGATGTAAGAGGGAGGCTGCAGTCTAGTGAGTGGGGCATTGGTGCATTTTCCTTCCATACCTGCTGCCCTAGGGCATGGGATGCTTCCCCAAACCTATTTCTTTACTCAATCTACCATGACCCTGCACAAGCAGCAGGCTCTGCAAAAATTGTTCTGACATTTTGCTGAGCAGAGGAAAGGGAGGCCAAAAACACCCTACTGCAAAGCAGAGTCCAGGTCAGGAAGCCCAAACAGAAATACATCTGGGCAAGTTGGCTCAGAGCTTGGTTGAGCAGGGACAGGATGGTTATGTGTAGACTGACATAGAAATCTGGGGTAATTGAGGGTGAAACACTGCTAGTGCCTCTTGATTTGGTTTGCTGTGGCATAGGCTTTCATAGGCACTGATGTATCAGTGAGGACCTTGCAATGCCTTTTGATCTTCATGCATAAAAAAAGAATAACTTTTTGTTAGGAAAACATTTTTTTGTGAGAGTCAGGCAGGAGGACAAACAGAACTTGAGATCTGAGTGTTAATTCTGACACAATTCCAGTGGCTTAATGACAGTTTATTGTCCCCAATGTCAGCAGAAGTTCTTTGAACAAAAGCCTTGAAGAAAGCAATAAATCAGCTCCAATTTCACTGTCTTCATTTGTGTGCATAATTTATTTTGTGCTTGGAGGCATATAGCTGTCTTGAAGAAGGATTTGGTGGCTACTGTATCAAGTGATGAGAAGCAGGATGAATGAGAGGAAGATGGAAGATACTTATCAGCCATTCCAAAGACTAGAGCTAAAACAGAAACACTTGAAGGTGCTTGATGTTCCTCAGAAAAAAGGAATATTGATGGGCCATCCACCTGTTACAACACAATGACTGAAGTTTGATATTGCCTAATCCTTTAAGCCCTCTTTCCAAACTGTCTTGTAAATTAATTAATTCATGTGTGTTTCTTGGGCAAGATTATGCCTTTAATGTATCTTAAATGAGTTGAAAGTTTTCATCTCTCCATGTTTACACAAATCACACTTGCTTATAAAAGCAACTCTTCCTGTCTGTGCAAGTCCCAACTCTTGCTCATAGGAAGTACATGTAGAGTAAGGAGATCTCTCTCTCTTATGCCAAAATCGTAGGAAGAAAGTATAAGGAAGATATTCTCTTCCTATCAAAGAGAATTTTTAGGAAAATAATGAGAATTAAAACAGCTTTTTTTTAAACTAAACTCAAGCTCTGATTGTTCTTGCATGCTGAGATAGGGAGCTCTTTGCTGACTGTATGTTGAGCTGAGGGAGATGAGAACAAGAGCATAAAGGGCACAGAAAGAAGAATGCCTAAATTGCTTTGCATCATTTAGGGGCCCTATGCCCCTACATTGCACTGTAAACATGAGAAGGTATCTCATCTTGATACTCTTCCTGTCTGACTTATTGGCATATGCAATAAAGAACATAACATCTTTCTGTGTATTTCTGTGGAAAAGTACCCCACCTTATAGGAAGTGGCGCTCTGGACAAATGGATTTTTAAGGCTCCAGATCCATAGTGCAAGACTTCTCAATTATGCTCACCATCATGCTATCTTTTACAAAAGGCAAGGCACCACCAAAATGTACTTTGGTTTCATTTTAATATTTTGCCATCTTAATTTCAATATGTAAGACTAATTTATGCTCATTTTACCACTGAGTGGCCATCTGTTTTTAATTTAATGCTAAAAATTAGGCGAAAAAGCTAAATTAGTCACAGTTGGTAAAGTAATTCTTGGTTAATTGTTAAGCAGACATGAATGCCCAGAAATGAGAGACTTTCAGTATAATAGTTATCTAAGCTGTGAAAGCCCAAGATAAATCTTAACTAAATGCAACTTTTCCCCACAAAGGTTTGAACATGTAGAAACAAATCAGGATTTAATACACAGCAGGCTTATACTCTAAAAAAGATGTTTTCATTTAACTTATGTTGAAAATTATAAACTTGACTGGAAAATAACTAAATTCAATGAGAGCAGCATTCTAAAGTCTCTCATCACTCTTTAATTTTAAAATTGGAAGTATCACTGTAAATTGATTTAGTATATCTTTACTTACAAGATAAATTTGAATTTCTATATCCACATTACTTGGGATTGTCACTCAAGTGAATAATGAGGGGAAACTTCCTTAGGAAAATTTAAAATCCTGAAGGATTGTGTGTCTGTGTGTGTTTGTGTGTGTGTGTGTAGGAAAACAATTTTGACCCTTTCCTTTGACCTTGTCTCTTATTAGAAAACAAGTTTCATAAACTTTATGACCAGTAAAAATAAATTATGCCAATAAAAGTAATGAAACTGTAGTTTTGTGGGGAGAAATACAGATAGACATACACTATGTGGTTGGTTTAAGTGGAGCAAATCATATTTATATAAACGTAAATATGGCAGCAAATGGAAAAGTTTAGCTTGAAGAATAACTATTACTGTATTACTGGCTTTAAGTAAAATATTTCAGTAAGCTACATAAATTTAAGTTTCGATACATTATTAATTTCCTTAGCTCTAAATTTCTCTACATGAAAGTTTCTGAAGAAACTAAAAAATACAGTAAGCTTTGTTTTTACCAAAGAAGCAACTGTAGCTTTTGATGACTTTTGCAAAGTTTTCCTGAAACCCTTAGCTATTTTTGATTTACCATAAGTTGGTTTCCCTGGAGTAGTATTACAGAAAAAGTCCGTGAAATAAACATGACAGCTCTCAAAATACAAAATTGTCTGCAAACGACAGAACAATTTTTCACCCTGCTTTAAAATTGTTTTTTCAAGGTGAAAATTTAACTTTTGTACTTCTCTATTCTTAAAAGAAATAAAAAGGTAACATTCTGTTTAAGCAGTACATACATAAATGTTCACATTATCTAAAGTTCTTCCAGAGCCATTACTGTTTTTCAGAGGGATAAAAAAAAAATGTCCTGGCAACGCAGCCGTGGAGGAAATACTTCAAAGCTATTGAGCATTGACAAATAATCTCCACCAGATGGCACAAGGAAACAAATTTAAGTCAACCTTGGGACATGGATCGTTTTGTGATCAAACGGAACGGGGCCCGGGAAAAGCAAAAGGAAAACTTTAGGTATGGGATGTTCAGAGCTCATAGGTATAGGAAATAATTATCATACCAAAAAAATTGTTGAAGGAAGACATCATAAACCATTTTTACACTTGCGAAAGGAGAAGAAAATCCTCGGAAACCTTTTCAGTTGGTGGTGGTTTTGAGATAGACTTTCAGGTAGTCTCTATTTGTTAAATGTGTATTCACCAATCCACACTTAATCGAAAAGAGTCCAGATTTCACTAGGAGAAGTGGAATCAGTCATCTGGAGCTAAAGTATTAACACCAGATATCATAGAAAAATATAAAATACATATAAGAATTCTTTTGACAGGTCTTGCAGCTACACTTTTGATATAATATAAATATAACCTTTGCCCTTAAATTGTGCTTGAAACACTGGATGCTTAGAGATCTCCCATCTGTCCAGGGATTCTCAACATCATGGGTTTCACTTGTGTTTTTGAATAGCTCAGAGATAGTTTGTCCTAAAATGCAAAGAAATTAGGATGGTTTCTGACTCTACCTATATCAGAATAATTATTATAAATTTAATTGTTTCATTCATTATCACTGGGCTTATAGCTCTCTACCACAGTAAAATCATTGATGGATTAAATCCCTAATGTCTGTGGATTGCATAAATTTTACAGATGTCCTTATTGAGCAATAAGGACATAATAGTAAAATTTTGTATACATCTCAGTCTCCAGCAGTGAAAAACAAGTTTTTTTTTTTACTTCTCTTATATAACAAGCTCCTGCTGGTACATGGAGTGAGGGGAAAGGGATTTGAAACATCAGTGAATTACATGGAGAATTATTTAAAAGCAAATAAAGAGTAGATACGTACACACAGACATATACAATTTGTTCTGGAGAGTTTCCTGGGTTGCTTATTAGTCTTCAAATGTCACGACACATGCTGTGTTCATGGATGTGTCAAACTATCAGCTGGATGTGGCTGGAGAAGCAGTTGCTGCTTCGGATGCATTGTTCCCCTCTGATTGCCCTAATTATACAAGGCAGCGGGTCGGACTGCAGTGACTTCATTTGCACTTCAGCCCTCCTGCGGTGCCATCTCCCCCACGCCAGCAGAGATGGTGTCCAGCTGCGTCAGGGGATCACAATCCGGCTCCCCGATGCCTGCCAGACGTAAAAGGCACTTCAGCAGTGCTGCCAGATGGGCTTATTTAAACCCCATGCTTCCTTCCAAACTTAAGAACACTCATTTCAAAATAGTCTTTTATAAACTCTTTTGGGTTCTGCTATTTTCTGATCAAAGCACAGTCGGTAGCTCTGTGAGCCCTCCCCAAACAGTGAGCAGTTCTCAAATCCCACATTTTTACCTTATTTACACTGTACTGCCCTGGTATCAGTAAAAGCCAACAGGGCTATTTGTGGAGTTAAGGCAGTGCTCAGACTCTTAGATATACGAGTTAAATACAAGATAGTACGACCTAGAATTCAGTCAGTAAAAATATCTGGTTTGGTGTGTTGTTTTAGAAAGTTATATCACGCAGCCTTACCTTAGGAGAGAGTTGGAGAAATAAACAGTTGTTTCTTTAGTAGAAATTTGGAATTACAAACGTACATGGTTAGCAGGTACAAAATGTACTTGTCAAAACCGATCAACCATAAATCTGAATTTTTAGGTATTTCTCCTATCCCTGGATGCATGGCACAGACTATTCCACTCCATCTGGCAGCTGAGAAACAAACAGTTAAGATCATTCATTTACTGGAAACCAGCTGAGTATTGTAATTAGTCTTACTTGGCACTCAGAAATGTTGCATGCATTCTGTCAATTCTAGTTTAGTGAATAGAATTTCCTTGGCAATTTTAAACTGTCTTAATCACAGAGCACATACCCAGACACATGCACATATGCATATGTGCACAGTTTATATATTCCTATACAGTTGAGATTAACTGATTTTAGGATTGTTTGTAAGGTTCCTATTTCAGAGATGATAACTTTTGGCAGGATGTTTCATGCAAATATTACCACTTGGTTTGTAGGAGAATGAAATGGAAGCAGAAATCCTTCCTGGTTTTCATCCTGTAAAACAACTTGCACATTAGTGCTGATAAGTCAGCATAGCAATTCATCTCCTTTTCTAACAAGTCTCTTTGTCATCCTTCTGGTGTCTCAATATGTGTTGGAAATCTTCAGAGACTGACAGTAGTTTTCTTTAAAGCAGGGGAACATCTTCTTTGAGTAATTTGGAGCTGCCATTTCTACCTTGTCTTTATCTGGCTGCCCTGTTGGAGAAAATATCTGAGCAATACAAAGGACTATATTGGATGTACAGAGAGCATCCCTGAAGTATTTTAGATTATGTTTGTCTGTAGTGGTTCCAACGCGTCTTCAGAAAACACTGCACATGATACAGGACAATGACTGGAGGCTACCATTGTTTCAAAAATCACAAATGATGACAGGGATGTGTTACTTCATAATTTTGAAGTAACGAAAAAAAAGAAGTCAAAGAATAAAATGTCCAGTCATTGCAATTGCCTGGAAAGAAAACAAGTTTTTGACTATATTATTTGACTATATTATTTTAGTATTCATGCATTTATATTTTCTAAGATTTCTTATGGTTTAGTGGAGAGAAACTGAGATACACCAATATGTGTGTAATAAGAGTGGTAAAATAATGCTCAGCATTACTGGAAAAATAATGAAATCTTTTTCCAGTAATTTGAGAGCTCCTCAAGTCAAAGTCATAACATTTCAGATATTTTGTAATGGTGTGAGAAAATGGAGCAGTTACTTCACTGTTCTGAGGACAGCATGGACTGATGCAATTTCCATCATCTGCTGACTGTGATGCGCTTAACAATTCTGAAACTGTAATCCCCAAAATAAATTAAGGACGTTAACTGCATACAAGGGGACAAGTCTGTTCTTAACAATGTGAACCATCAAGCACAATTTAGAGATGGGGCTTAAAATTATCCTGCATAAATCTGAATTTATCTGTCCTCTCTTTTAACAGCAGATGGTTCAGAGTCCCCATTTCTTATTCATGGGCTTCTTCACTCTCTCAGTCTCACCCCATTTCCTCAATTCAGGAACTTTTTTCCTGCGGATTAGCAATACACTGGAGATAACACATTCATGACTGGGGGAGATGATCATTATGGGGAAGAAAAGGAGAATTTGGGTGGCAAGTCCTTTGACTGGAATTCTGTGACAAATTTTCAGTTATCTGGCTATAAGCCACAGAATGCATTTCCAGAAAGGAGTGTACAATTTGCATTAATGTTATATGCTTAAGGGACCTATTGCCATTCTGGACTGCATCTCACTGAAGACATAAAGTATCTGTAATGACTTTTGCGTATCATCAAAGTATGAAGACATAAAGTTTCTGCATAGATTTTTACCTATGTGGCTGCAAAATATTTTAGCTGGAAACTAAATGTTATTCTGAACAGCCAGCAGTCTCAGCTCTAGCTCATAAACCTGAAATATTTTCAATGGCTGTAGAGTAACAGGCCTTAGTCAGAGCTCTGCGGTTCTGAAAGAAGCATAATTTATAATTAGAGGTTTTAGTCTTCCTTGGCATTATTAAAATACAGCTTTCTTTTTGCATGTCTCTGAGTGACTTTTCAGGTAGATATTAAAGATCTTCCTTTCATGGGGAATGCCTAAGAGATGGAGAACTCAGGAGATGTGTATTTTTTTTCCACTTCTGCCACTGTCCTTCTAAGTGACCTTCAAATGTCTGTGAGGAAACTGAACAAATGCCAGATGACCTTCTTCATGAAGTGTTTTGAGATCAGTTAAAAGTTCCACATATTACTGTAATTGATGCAGATTTAAAAAGGTTAAATATTTGGTATATGAGACTGCAGTTTTTGTAACCACAGTTAAAAATAAAGAATCATCAATGACCCAGATGGGGTCGTGGGGTCCTGTGAGACTTTGAAGGAAACTTGAAACACAGCACTTGGCACAAATATTTAGAAGACAGGCAAGTGCTGAAAATAACAGGTCTCCTATGCAAGGTGATCTGTAGAGCAAGAAGGTTTAGTGCAAAGACAGGTGTGATTTAATTTGGCTGAGCACCAACACATAACCCTCAGCACTCAGCCGCAGCTCAGATTTAACAAGCAGGGGGCCTCTGTTCCCAAACTGGCAACTCAGGCTGATCTTACTGGGTAGTCAGCTCAGGATAGGGATAGGGCTGTCATATCAAAACTCCTGCTCCCATCATTTCTCAGCTCCTACATGCAGAAATATACGTTCACTAAGTAGGCCAAGGCAGATACACATTTTCCCTATCCTTAACAGATGATTTTAGAATACGTCCTTCTTTTTCTGTTATGTAAGTATTTCTTGTGGTGTTTTATATATACTACCCCAAGCCAAACAAGCAGTTACACAATCTGTTGGGAGGAAAAAAAAAAGGCAATCTTGTATGAATTTATTTATTACTCTTTTACAGTTCATTTCCAGAGTATGAGAGCATAAAGGTGATGTAAAAGGACGCTTCTCAAATTACCCTGAGAGGATTTTGTTAACAGCAACCAACCAAACTGAAGAGATAAAAACAAATACTCAGTGATGTCTGCCTGATGATATTCTGCTTTTACTAGCATGTGAAATGAGAGGTGGAAGGAATTAACCTAGAAGAGGAGGAATGACAGCAGATGAGAAATGAAGCAAAGCTACAAGTACTCAGGCTTAGCTAGCAGCATACGTTGGCTGAGAATTAAAAGGGACGTGGGCATTTCAGAAGGCTTGGCAATATAAAATCTGAAGCTTTGTCACCCATCTCTTTAGGGAGTGGGGTTCAAAATGTGTGAGTAAGTGCTCAGATATCTTACATGATAGATAAGAGAAATTAAA
The DNA here is from genome assembly GCA_013399835.1 of Leptocoma aspasia. NCBI lineage: Eukaryota > Metazoa > Chordata > Aves > Passeriformes > Nectariniidae > Leptocoma > Leptocoma aspasia. The sequence continues at coordinate 933,974 of VXAX01001324.1, read as the reverse complement.
TTCCTGGATTGTAATATCCAACAGAAAGCCTCAGGTATGTATAAAATCCTGTCTCGATGTGGACCAAGATACTTGTGTAAGATTCAGTATCTCTGTGAAGCTGAAATAAAGAAATAGGCTTAGGAAGCCAGAGCCTATTTCTGTTAAACTGTCTGTGATAATGGAGGGATTTTGTCTATGTCTGTACTACTTACTAAAACAGCCAAGAACAGCCATTTGACCAGAAGAGCGTGAGGCATGTCACAACATGCTTTTTTTTTTTTTTGTCTAACTTCTATCATATTTTTTTCTGGAAAAAAAAATCTAATTTAACTACTGGAAAACACATCTGGATTATTTTAGACTTGAACATGAGGAATCTTGGCTTGGTTAAAAGGTGACAGGGAACATGCTAGCACATAATGAGAATAGATAATTAAGGCCAAATCATACCAAACCCATTCCTTTTATTATTGTACATAAATCTAAAATGTTGGCAAGGGAAGAGGAGATCTGTTTTTGGGAAATACTCAGCAAGGAGGGATTTAAACTCTGTTCAAAACTCAACAAGAGGGTAATAGCTAAAAGGCAGTCAGGCTTTTCTGTGTTTGGTGCTTGATGCTGCATACAAAGCAGTGTAAAATACATAGTTACAGATAGTCAAAAGGAGATTAGGAGAAAGATCAAACTCTCCAGCTAGAACACCCAACTGGAAGGTAACTACCCCACTCTAAGCACTGTTAAGGTTTTTAATTTAGACATTTCCTGAAAAATGTTGTATAAATCAGGGTTTCAGGAATTAGGACCTCAGATTTCCCCATTGCTCCAGATACATTGCAATTAATTCTTGCACATCTACCTTTATAGGAGGACCCTACGGTGTTCCATTTTATGTCTCACTGTATTCTGTCATTCCTTTTACTTCCTCTCTCACAAATTATAGCAAGAGTAGGTGGTTAATACAATACAAAGCATTTTCAGAAATAAATATGTGATCATGGGGAATCCAGACGTTAAATCTTTAGTGTCTGGAAAGAATGAACTGTTTTTACAAAATCATGTATGTATGCATTTTGAATGAGAATTTATAGAATTTCTCCTAACATCCCACTTCTCCATTTAATGTTCAGTCCAAATCTCACTAATCTTTATAGAAAATATTTTCATTGATTTCTCTTTTTGTGGTTTTGTATTGGTGGGATTCAACCTGGTTCACTTAAAATAGAAAAAAATTCTGCTCTCATATTCTGCATTTTAGAGACTGCCTGTTTTGGTTGTTGTTTCTGATGAGTTTAGGTCAGCCACATCTGCTCCTGCCATTAAATTAAAGATGTTTGATAAAATCCTGTTTTCATAATTTATGTGGGCTTCACTCTTCTTGAAGTAATTGTTTAATATAGTTAGTTCTGTTTTATCTGTGTCTGATATTATCTGTTTTGTTATACAGTCCTTTATTATGTGCTATGCATGAAAATAGTTTCATAAATGAAGATTGAGTGCTCAATATTTGGTCTTCAATATGGTCTTCAAAAGAGGTTTAATAAAAAAATAAAAATAAAAATAGATATATAATAATGGTAGTATCACATATGTGTTTGAATTGAGTAGATCCAGTAACTGCTATTCTTTTCCAGTGCTTTGTACACATAAGATGAATTTTGAGTTCATCAGATACATGTAGGCAAACATTTAGTTTAAAATGTTGGTTTTCTTCCCAAAAGGAAGCAGGCTTAAGTGTGAAGGGAAAGCTCAGTTTTCAAGGAGGTTTTTTTTTTTTTTTTTAATTATTTTGTGTTTCTTTTTTAATTACTTCTGTTTCTGCTGTTACTAATCAGCTTGTTTTGCATCGTGCTAAACAGCACAGCTGGAGAATTTGCTCACTGATTGAAAGTATCATGTGAGCATAGAGAGTGGGCACCAGTGGGACTGCAATGGAAATGACTGCAAAGAGATTTCAAAGGTATTATAAGAAGGCAACATTTTTTTAGCATTAGGGAATACTTGAGGAAGTGAAGAAAGGGGGAAAAAACAGTGTGGGAAGATTAGAGAAGGAAAAATGTTTCTGAGGAATAAGAGCAAGAAAGGGAAGGTATATTTTTATGCCTGGACAGTCATCTTAGCAAATGTAGCTCAATGGAAGCTGTGGAAGCAGCAAATCCTGTATTAAAGGTGGAAAGCTTCCATAATGACCAAAAAAAAAAAAAAAAAAAAAGGACATTTGAATTTATCCCTGCTGTAGGCTGTTATAAAACCCACAGCAGAATTAAATTTCCTGCTGTTGTAGAAATAACACCTTTGTTTCACAGGCAGTGAGCTGTACAGTGGGGCTGTAGGCCTGTCTGGAGCGAGGGGTGGCTCAGTCTTAAGGCAGCAGCACAACATGCACAGAGAAAACAGGAGGATAGTACTTCACTTAGCTTCTTTTAGACCTGTACAGCTGGGTTTTTATATTTCTACTGTATCCAAGAGCTAGTATTACTTTACAGCTTCAGCTCCTGCCCAAGTGTACTGTTACAGTCCCTCTTTCTTGACAGAAATGTACTGACAGCTGTACAAAGTGAGTTTTTGCTATATCTAAGTGTTTGGGGCATAAGGAAAAGTACTAAAAAATAACATGAAGGAAAACTGGGGGGAAGTCTAGGGAAATTACTGTGGTTTCTTTTGTGCAGGAAACATCACTAGGACTGCCTGTAATTCACATTTCTTGACATTTCCTTTTGCAGGTCTCTGTTTTCATTTTCTTTTGACTCTGCCAAACTTAAACTGTGAAGGCTAAACTTTTCTTATCAGCTTCTGAGGACGGAATGCTTTATTTTGTTTATAAAACTTTAACATTAAGAGCTTTTTTTTAGCTTCTGAGAATGAAAGAAATGGGAGAGGGAGATATTTTCTAAGGTAAGGAACTTTGATGCTTGGCACACAAACTGAAAAGCGGGTCAGGTCCAGTTCTGTCAAGGATTAACTTTACGCTGTCCCTGAGAGAAACTGCCTAAATTTGGCAAATTCTCAGGGCTTTGAAAAAATCTCCCCTTTCATGTTCTCAGCAGTGGCTGTGGTGGATAAGGATGCTGCAGTTCCCATCTGTGTGTGTCTCCACCACAGCTGCCTGGGCTGAACCCAACCCATCTGCTGCTGCTGCTTCAGTCTCCTGGGAGGCTGTGGGGGCCTCTCCTCCACGAATGGACTGTGCTTCTCCTGCTGCTGCCCCCTAAGTAGGAAGGACAGAGAGATTGGATTAAAAAAAAAAAGCCAACAACAAACATAAAAGTGCCAGAAATGTCTGGGATATCAGAGAAGGTAGATTAGGATAAGCAGCTTGTGAAGATAGCCCATGTCAGGGACCCTAAGAAGGTTCAGGAGACTCAAGGATGAACAGACTAGGAGGAAGGGATGCAAATGAAAAGTGGAATTGGGAGGTAGGAGATATAAATCCAATTAATAGCTAAAGAAAATGTAGGATACCATGTACTGAGGGACAAAAAGGCTTCAGGCAGAGGAAGGGCTAAAACTCCCCCTCCACAGTCTCAAGTGAATTGTGTAAACATGGAAAGATCATGTTGGGACTCTGGGGAGAAACTAGAAAGAAAAGTTGGAATAAAAGGAAGTTGGTGCTGCATTGAGGATCCTTGAAAAACAGATTTGGAGTTGAAATGCAAACAGATGTGCATTGATTGGTATGAAAGCCTTGGACACCCTCACTGGGACAACCCAAAAAGAAGGGGTGAGATCAAGGAGTATAAAACATCCCCTATTACGAACGCTTCCAAGAGAAAGAAAAGACAGGTTACAGTTGTAGGCAATTCCCTTCTAAGAGGAACACAGGGCCTGATATACTGACCAGGCCTGGGTCAAGAACATCACCTGGAAACTTCCTAGGCTGATGCAGCCCTCAGACTACTACCCACTACTGATCTTCCACATAAATAAAATATAGAAGTGATTTCTTGAGGAACAAGTGTGAAATCTGATCTGAATAACCAACTTTCATATCAATATTTACAATAAGATTTTAAACTTTTTAATGGCTTCTTTTTATTGTGTGTATTATCTAACCATATGGTTCAACTAGTGAAGCAAATTACTTGTTGGGTTTGGGAGCCAGAGGCTTATTTGCTGGAAGAAATAAATCTAAGAAACTACAGAGCAAAGATTATGTATATAACACACTGAGTGATAGAAGGAAAAAACATATTTTTTCATATACACAAACATAGCTATTTTAATATCTGTCTTGCAGTTCGTATACTAACAAGAGTATTCCCAACAATGTAGGATAATAAGCAACAACTTCTCTCTTTGTCCAAATGCTCCCCAGGTTCTGTGTGTATAGTTTTGGCCTAGCCAAAAGGTCACCTTTAATTTTTGCACTTGAAATCATGGAAAACATAAAGAAAACAAATGAAATACAAAAAAATGGAGCTTGAGAATAAAACACTTCATCAAATAAATAACATGTCAGACCTTAGAGTCCACTGACTGTGGAGAATGTTAACAGCATTGGCTATACTAACATTACTTCCACCAGCAGGTAGATTTCTTACAAATATGATCTTTCAGCTATTTCATTAGCCTCACACTCCCACACATGAAATTGAATCTTAAAGGTCATGTTTAATGTGTTCAGTGTTTTCAGATCATTCTAATTCCAAACCTCAAGCTTATTCTTATATAATAACTCTATTTACTAAATTTTAACCTTGAATCTTTCAGGCTTTAAGTACATTTTTATTAGAATATTTAATTTTTATTTTAAAGTATTCATATTTTCTATTTTAATGGTATGATTTCCTATTAATTTCTTGGTTTTTTTCAGTCAAGAATAATTTTTTTTTATGGACAAAGGAAGTAATTTCAGGAGGACTCCATCGCAGTTAGTAACAGAGACTGTTTCTATGAGTAATGCAGAGATATTTTTAATATAAATAGTAATGCATGATTGAAATTTATTAGTAATAGTATTTTTTTTGCATAAATGTGTTAGGTTTGCATGGCAATGTTTAGGTAGCAGGGGTGTTACAGGGGTGGGTTCTGTGTGAAACTGCCAGAAGCTTCCCACAGGTCCAGCAGAACCAATGCCAGTCGGCTCCAGGATGGACCTGCACTGTCCAAGACTGAGCACTTCATCCACAGTGGCAACACCTCTTGGAAAGGGAAAAAACCCTTTGCAACAGCAGCCAGAGAGCAGAGTGGAAATATGTGACAGAAACAGCTCTGCAAGACACCAAGGCTGGTGAGGATGGAGTAGAAGGAAGCGCTGCAAGTGCCAGAGCTGAGATTCCCCTGCAGCCGGCGGTGCAGCCCGTGGTGGGGCAGCTGTGCCCCTGCAGCCCCTGGGGGGACACAGGGGAACAGAGAAACACCTGCAGCCCATGGAGAACCCCTCCCTGGAGCAGCTGGATGCCCACAGGAAACTGTGACCCTGTAAGAAGCCAGCATCGAGCAGGCAGCTCTTGGCAGGAGCTGTGGCCTCATGGAGAGAGGAGCCTGTTCTGGAGCAGGTTTGCTGGCAGGACTTGTGACCACCTGAGGGACTTACGTTAGAAAAATGTGATCCTAAAGGACTTCACTCTGTGGGAACGACCAACACCGGGGCAGTTTGTGAAGAACTGCAGCCCATGGGAAAGAGCAGGGGAAGAGTGTGAGGAGTCTTTACCCTGAGGAGAAAAGAGCAGCAGGGACAACAGGTTCTGAATTGATAACATCCCACATTCTCATTTCTCTGCCCTGTGGTGGGGTAAGAGAGAGAGAAAATTGGGAGTAAAGTTGAGCCCCGGAAGAAAAAAAGGGGTGAGAGAAGGGTGTTTTTTAAGATTTGGTTTTATTTCTCATTACCCTACTCTGATGTAATTGTTATTAAATTAAGCTAATTTCCCCAGGACAAATGTGTTTTCCTGTGGTGGTAATGGATGGGTGGGTGCACTGAATATTTTGTAGATTAAACAGTTGCAATCTTACTGTGCCTGATGGTGAGCTTGCTAAATGTTAGGTAACAACTAGTTCAAATTTTGAGATGAATTTCGATTACCTGCACTGAATTTCAATTACCTGTAGTCTCTTAAATCCTTGAGAAAAATGATGAAGAATTTACCTTCAGTTTCTACAAGAGAAAAAAGACTTACTTTCAACCATAAGAAATTCTGTTTGGCACTTTGACTCTGAATTAGAATGTACTTTTGTAAAGCACTAACTTAATCTTCATTTCATCAATTATGCACCCCAAGGGCAAGATACTGCAGTTAAAATTTATTTCTTTGTGCTTGAAAGTACAAATTCTCTGATGCCAAAGATGGTGAAAATGTTACTGTTCAGAATGTTTTGAGATTAGGAACATGGGTCTAAGTGTCACTGGCCCACTCCTTCAATCATTCACGTTAGTGAGAGGTGAGAGAAAGCATGAATCAACAAGAGTACTAGTGACATTCTCCTTCTGCTTGGCTATTACCATTTAAAGGTGCATTACAAGGTAGAAAGGTGTTTGTATTCACCATATACACTTGTATTTATGCATTTATGTTCCTACCCATACATATATTAATTTAAAGTTTACACGATGGAGTGGAGTTGGTGGAGTTCTGTGAAAATGGAGTAGGAGTCTTGCCCATTGTATTTCACCTGCAAATGAAGTACATTGTCTCCAAGGCCTATCTTGTGAACCTTGTCACCTCTACTAGGTGATGTTTGACCTGGTTGCTTCCTGCTAATGCCTGATTTTATGACCCTGTACTGTTTTGTTTTCTCCCATTTCTAGAAGGTTGCTCAGCCAAAGTACTGTACTTATTTTATTTATAACCATCACTTACATAAGTAACCTCCTGTTTCTCTTCTGCAGAGGTAATGATCGATCATTTTCCTTCTCAAAACAGGACTTGTTTCCTGTTGTTTCTTATCAAACCTGCTGAAAACATTTTGGGGCACAAAGTGTCTCTGACTGCAAAATGCCCCAAGTGACATCATTAATAAGAGTAACCAAGCTGAAGATTTATTTCTTTGTAGGAAGATTGCCAACTACAGAAGCTTAGAAAAGGAAAAGGGAAGTCAGAGAAAAGCTGTGTAAAAGTCCTTTGGAAAGCTGAAAATTAGTTGGTCAGATTATGGAGTTTTGTTACAACTCCTGGTTATAGAGTTTTCTAATATGTCTTTCACTCATTAAAATGTTTTCTGGGGTCCTTCAGTCCACCTCAATCATATGTTTTTCTTCACAGTCAGATAGAGAAATGGACATGAATTCCCTCTTGCTGGGACTCTTTCAGGATCACACCATAGACCTTCATTTCCTCTCATGCATAAAGAAAATTGCTTCCACCTCTGTGTTGCTCTGGCAGGAGCAAGATGCTGGTCACCAACCTCTTCTCTCCCAGAAACAGCTGGATGGGTACAGCCTTCAGTGTGTTAGAGCTGGACCTCTCATGTGGGAGTAAATAACTCCCAGGAACTACAACCAAAATAAAGGATAAAATGTCCTCCACATATTTTGGGTTTGCCAGAAGGCATCCTTTGACAGGTCATAACAAGAAACTGAAATTACACAGCTGCCACAGCAGTAGTCATAACAATACATGTTTTAGTAGTGAAGGAATAAATGAGGAGGGAACAAAACTCAGAACTGGTGACATCACACTTCAAAGGAAAACCTGCTGAATGGTAAGAACATGGTATATTAAAATGGTCCAAAATTTAATGGCTTCCAAAATACTGGACAGTGATTAATTGACTAGGTGGTGAGGCACCAGCTCGGATGAGCACATTAATCACTGCAGCAGCATGTCTGTCACACAATCCTTTCTGTGCACTGCCCTTCCTTTTTATATCTAGAGATGCAGGACAGCCATTGATAACATGCCATCAGGGAGAGGGAAATATAACTGAACAACTCATCACTGTCCAGTGACTCTGCTGGGAAAGTTTCTGCCTCAGGATTTGCAGGCATCACTTTTCTGTCCTTGCTGCAGAGAACAGCAAAGCACTTCTGTCCCCTTCTGTCTCAGCTTTACTGTCTCTTTCCTGTTCCCCCTCTGATGGGGTACTGACCTGGCCCTGCTTACACAGCAGCAAGGGCCAGAGAAAGAACTGGACAATGACTGCTTCTGGACAGGAAATTCCCATTAATTCTTCTGTGAAATTACTGAGAGATGCTGAAGAGAGAAGGAGGTTAAATAGATTGTGTTTATAGGTGGGGACTGGGAGACCAGGAAACATATGGGTAGGTAGTTGCTTGTGCTGAGAATAAATACTTACATGGAAGAGATCTACAGAGGACAGCCTGGAAACTTGTATTTTATCCCCAGAGCTTCTCAGATTTGACATTACAGTGGTATTAATGACACTTCTTTTTTCCTTATTTTGAAGGAAAAAATATTTCATACTATGCATATGTTCTAGCAAGAGATTTGATGTCAGCATATTTGAGTATTTGTAAATGCACTAATAATACAAATAATTTATATGATTTCAAAAGACTTAACAAGCTTAGTCTCGATTCCTCTGCTATGCTTTCTGGAAAGGGAATGTGATGACTCTTCCCTTAGAGAATCTAGCAGTCCCTGGTCAGGCAGATCCTCTTCTGTAGGCAGGGGGATACTCAGCTGAGGTCTGTCAGCTTCTGGTCATAATATGCTAGTATAAGCAATCCATGTGAATTAAAAATGTTCTGGATGAGGCAAACAAAAATGTTTAGCTTTTTGATCCCATGTAGAATGATTTCTCAGATGGAGTTTTCCTAACTGAGCTTGTGATTTCCAGCATAGAGTCCAGAGCCCACTTCCCAGATGGGATGATTGAATGTGGTTCAGGGAAAGTATGAAATAATTTGAAAGATGAACAAAGGTAATTAAGTACTTTTCATCCAAATATGGCAGTAACCAAACAGACTCAGTTGTGCTTTGTGCTTTATACAAGCCATATTTTGCATCACAGTGATATTTAAGCCACAGAAGGTTAGAGAAAAAAGAGAAAGGGCCTGCCTTTCTGGCAGTCATGGGTTACTCCAATTAACACTTTATTATTCCAAAAGCAATGTACATGCCAGATTGCTAGATTTGGGGATGACTATCCATTGGTCATAGTCCTCTGATGGAGGGATGGTAACTGGAGGTAATGCCAAGAGAGATGCCTCAGATCCAGATCTAGGTTCAGATTCCAGCCTGCTCCCAGCCTCGATGCAGCTATGTGCTGGAATCATGGCTTGAACCTCATCAAATTGTGAGAAACTCCAGGCTTTCAACAATCATTAGTTGTGTGATAGTCACAAAACAAACAAACAAGCAAACAAATCTGTTTTCACACAAATGCTGCCAGTAACAAACTAGTAGAAGAAAAAAATTCTCAGAGAAATCTGAGACCTATCACATGTATTCCGGGGTTCCTTCGTAGTCAAAAGGTTTTCAGTTTGCTTGAAGTGTTTTCAGCTGTTAAGTGCAAAATTTTACAGGAGTAGAATGTGGCTTGATGTAGCAGGAATAATTTGAAAGGCTGGGAAAAGAAGCAATAAAAGTCTTTTGATGGTTCTGTAGGAGGTACTGCATGGGGGCATAACTTCTGATTACATGTGAGGTTTTTTTATTCATTTTCTTGTTTACTGAAGGTTCAGTAATGTTCAAAGTTGCATCCAGCTGCAGGACTGTTTGGTTTCTCTGTCATGTAAATGTGACTACTATGATGCTTTACCTCTTTCTCTCTTGCTCTACCTCACATAATCTGCACTCAAACGTTTTTTAGGTCACCCAACTAAATGGTTATGAAAGCTATAAAGGAGGTGAACAGGCTTTTTATTCCTTACTTGAAATGTTTGCCATTCCCATTTGAAGTCAGATGAAACAGTATTTCATACACATCGGTGAGAATCTGGCTGTGTCTGGGGAACTGAGTGGAAAAATTCTTGCTTTAAAAAATCAGCTACAGACATGCTCAATTTTGTTAACATTTAGTCTCTGCAAACAAAAAAATTACTACATGTATAATTTCTTTATAAAAATGCTAATTCACCAAAAACAGAGATAACACTGTTTCAGATGTATTTTCAGAGAATAGAATAATTGTTAGTAAAATAGTAATAATTTCATATAAATAATGAATTTCAAATATGTGAAAAAATGGAGGCAATGCTTTTCAGGTCTTCAACTGGACTGTTTATCAAACAGTTGTAGATTAAATTGTAGAGAAAATGGGAGACAAAACTGTAAAGAATTAAACAAAAAATAGCTGAATATAATTTCTGTGGAACAACTCCAGCATCTCTTCATAAAATGTGAATGTGGCTACAGTTCTATATTGATCAGATGCAAGATCTGGAGAGGTCAAACCACAAGGCTCATCTCTTTGATATCTGACTTTTATCATAGCTGACTCTTTCAGATTCTTATCTTCTCTGACAATAAAAAGAAAATTCTGTTTAGCAAAGTTTGTAACTGGGTGAAAGTTTCTATTAGAGATCAAATCTAACACAACAACGCAACATGCCTAAGCATTAAAGTATCAGATACATAATATCACAATAATCATGCAACCTAATTGGCACTTATAATACAGTTGATTACTTAAATCCATATTATCCCCATTACAGAAATATGATGTGATTTACAAAGTACTTCACAATCATCTGAAAGGCTCCAATTTTTGAAAAAACCTATTGCATTGCTGTTTATCTACTTGAATGTCTGAATGGAAGAAATTTCCATGATCTCAAACCAGTTTTGATTTTTATAGCATGAGAGTTCTTTACATCTCTGTGCTTAAATAGGGTTCTCCGTATCATATATGAACAGAAATCTGATTATCTATTGTTATGTAAAAGAAGCATAACTTTTTGAAAACATTGATAATCACAGAACACAGACTATGTTTTGGAAGTAACAGTTTTCCATTTATTTTAGTCACCCATCATATGTTCAACAAATTCATCTGCTAGTGGAGGAGAGATATTGCAGGTGCCGTGCATAACAATCTGCACAGTCTGATCAAATATGAAGGGTGGGGGCGGGGTTTTAGGGTTTATTTTCTTGTCCATATTTGTCCTGTCCTGACCAAAACTTTCTCATTTATATGTACAGGATATCGCTACCGCAGTCACTGCTAGTAGTAAATGAAATATGTTCACACAACTTTCAGAATAATTTTGATGAAAATTTTGCTATAGTCAATTTATTGTCCATTTTCTTCACAGTGTATATATTCCCATGAATACTCACTTTAGATGGATGTTAAAAAATAGTTTTTCTTTCCATTAGTGCCTGTACTTGACCTTCTTCTGGGACACCCAGACATGTGGGTCCTTTGTTTTCTTCCCTGCTGTTCCCTAGGTGAATCTTGATAGCATTTAGAAAGTATCTGAGGATGAATTTTTCTCTTGAATTAGCTCAGTGGGATTTTTTTTCTACTAATCCTGAAATGTATGTTTACACCTTAAATGAGCTGGATCATAGCACTGGTCCATGCTCTGCCAGGTGTGCTGCAATGTGTCACTTCACACCGCTGTGCCCCAAGAAGATTGGTGACAAGCCTTTGCAGGTGTTTACACTGTGATTCTGCAGCCCCTGGCTTGTTTTGTTACTGTTCTGATGTTCTTACTCCCTCCTTGTATTCCACACACACTGCTGCAGTTGTTGCAATGAACAATTTGCTGACTGAGCTCAAAAATCAGTCTGGTGGTGGACTAAAGGGAGGTACTGAAAAATTTTGCCACTCTTACCCTCTTACCCAGCCGGGGATGTGGCCCAGAAGATGACAGCAAGGGATTATGTTATATTGCCTTTGCTTCTCTTTTTTCAGTGGTTTCTAGGAACTCCCCAATCAGTGTTGCCAGACTTTTTAACAATTAGTAGCATGTTTGATCCTGTTATACTCTGAACAGCTGTAGGCAGGCAAATTTTCAGCTGCCTGCTAACAATATCCCAGGTCTCGCAGGCTGGAGCAGGTTTCTCAGATTCCAGGCTGCATGCTGGAGCTTGGCAATAGCTGAACTACCCCACTGCAATCTGCTCAGGCTCACTAGCTTGAGCAGGCATTTTGCTGTCATTCTCAAACAAAATATAGCCTTTGAATTGCCACTTCAAGTATCCCAAAACACATTTTAATTCTTCCAAATGCAGTATCATTTAGCTAGGAGCAAAACATACTGCTTATTGTAACAGGAGGAGGAGCTGCATCCTGGAAAGTTGCTAGTCAAGAGAATTTAGACACTATGGTAGGAAAATAACTGGCTCTGAAGTGACACTTAGAAGGCTAAAATAATGCTTAAGGAGTGTCAAGAAAATTAGAGAAGCATTGTAATGTCTGAAAATAGCTTTAGAGATATCATTATCAGAATGCTGTGTTGGATACTGTTTTCATTCTTTAAAAAGCTGCTGAAAAATTGATGAAAGAAAATAAAAGAATGACAAGAGTTTTGAACATTGAAAAACACCTTGTTCTGACAAGGTGTTTCTTGTTTATCCAAGAAAATTTAAGAGATGATAAAAAAATATCTTACGCTGGGAAAAGTTTTTTAACTGCTGAGAGTATGGAGAGACAATCAATCTAAAGGTCACAGGTTCAAGTTCTTTATATTCACAACAGAAAGAAAGTTAAATATTGAGCAAAAAAAACCTGTAGTGAAATCTAAAATTTTGAAAATTAAGAATCTAAATTCCCATCTAATAACCATGCTTAGTTCAAGGCAAACCATTTAAGAATCAGTTGACAGAATTATGCAGCTGGTGGTGGTGGAATATTCATAAATGCTTTACCAAAGATGTGTGGTTCAAGAGCAGGAAGGGCCCAGAGAGCTGCAGAAAACAGTCACGCTGTTCCACTGATCTCCACGAAGCTGTGCCTTCAGTGGCCTTCAGCTAAAACAGCCAGAGTATCAGATTAGCTTTGCCACCTTCTATTCTAAGAAAACAGACCAATCAATTTATTTCTGGCAGCAACACAGATTCACCATTTGACTAAGATTTTTACATGGACATGAAATACTAGTTAGACTATGCATTGCAATATCCCACAATTGATGGAGATAGGGATGATCTGTCAGGATACATAAACTCTGATATGCAATGCAATAGTCCAAAGACAAAACCAAGGTTTTGGCCAGAACCACACTTGAAATCACCAATTAAATTTAAAAACTCTGAAGATTGGAAGCATAATAGAGAATATTGTCCAACACTTGAAGAGGATTAGAAGGAGGGAGGGCTGGGGTCACCAATACAAGCATGTGATCTAGTTTTGCTTCTATAGTGGGACATCAGATTCAGGAAGCTTTTCCTATACAGACTTACTCTAGGAAGTGTTCAAAGGTGTGTGCTGGGTTTTTTCACATTGAAAAGGTTGATAAGGAGAGCTAGGTTTTTATACAAAGCTTAAGCTAACAGACATTTTTAGGTAAACAGCATTTTGTCTAATACCTCTGGAACATATTCTATTCCCTGCTTTAGTATACATAACATAGATATCTTGTGGTGATTTAGACTGTCATAACACTGTCAATCTTTGAAATATTATCTGCATATATAAAACAAGAACAAAACAAACCAAAAAAATTCTACTAGTTTTTATTGCTGCATTGCTGCAAGGGTTCTTGGCAAAAAAATCCCAAGCAATTTTATGTTCACATGCACTCAGCTAAACCTAAAAATATGTCTATGAACACTGTCAAATAGATTTCTTTGCAAACAGGAATGTTAAACAATATGTTGGCTATTAAATCAATTATGTGAAATCAATCAAAGGGCAAAGAAATAGCTGCTTCGTTGTTAGAAAAATTTTGAAATGTGTTTTCTGAAAAATGCCAAAAAGAATTGCAGTGTGACAGTGATTGGGATGGGATGTGCTAAAGGCAGAACTAGAGCTTCTATCAGCAAGAAATATTGGAGATCTGAACATGAAATGAACATCTAATAAGGTTTCTTAGTATAACTTCAGGTCTCAGATCTCTCTCTTCACAGAGAAAGAAGAATAAAAATGTTTTCTTGAGGAATTACTCGCACCACCTTCCAAACGTTGCAGTCAAATTTCACTTTAACAGTGAAGTTTCTGAGTAAATTCTAAACTTTATGTAATTATAGACTGGTTCATGGAGAGAGGGTGAGGTAGCAGGTGCTGGCAAAATATTCACTAAAGGGTAAATGCTGAAAAAGGGACAAAAATACTTGCTGGCAAATTTCTCTGTAGTATTTGGTATGGATGAGCCTGGTCTGCCCAGGATATGGATGTACAGTCTGGGGCCTCAAAGCCTGTCCAGAAGGCAGTGTTTGTGGGTTTCACAGGTGTCCTTGGAGCACTGTCTCATGGCTCAATGCCTGTTGGTCCCAGCAATTCTGCTTTGCAAGGACTACTATAACTTTGTGCCAAATGACACTTATTTCTGAACATCAGGTTTAGATAACTAAAATAAATAGTGTCATGCATTGTAAGTAATTGAGCTGATGTCAGTGTCATTGTCTATGGAATAAATAAGAATTTCAGTTTGATAATAATCAAACAATCAACTCTTGATGAGTAGTAAAAGGAATTCAAAGTTCTTAACCCAAAGTACAGATGGACTTCACATTCGTGTTAGCCCTGGAAATTATCAAAACAGATCTGGCTTTGATAATTTGAATACTATTGATACTGATATCAGTAGTATTCAATATTAGCATTAGTATTCAATAATAGCAACTTATGGGTCTTTCTTGCTGGGAAAACCTGTGCTGTAAAATCATAAAGAAACCCCCATATTTTTACAAATAATGTCATCCAGAGGATGACATATCACAATGCATAGATGCAAACCAGTCCAATTACTAAGCAGGTGACCAAAGTCAAAGGTCCCTAAAATAGGGACAAAGCAGTGCTGCTAAATTCAAGACATTTATCAAACTGTCTCACAGAAGTACTGTTAATCTAAACGTGTCTGGTTTAAAACGCTGGTAATTTATTTGGCTGTTTCATCACTTGTGAAGTTTGTGCCATTAGTATTTAATCATCTTAGATTCATAATCATCCTCCCTTCCTGCAATATACCTCAAGGACAATAAAGTCCTGCAGTTTTGTCTTTGTGCTTCCTTTTCCCTTTCAGTATCGACTGGTGAAGAAGCACTTCAAAGATACTGAGTACTGCTCTCTGCAAGGCTGTAACTTTTAGCATTGGGAAGGCATTTTCACTCAGAAAGGCTGAACTTGGTTTTAGTTATACATCATCATCTTTTCATCATCAAGTTTCTTTATTTTTCTCCCTTAGGTCTCTCTAAATTGATGCTGGGAGTGATGTCTACTGAAATTCAAACCAAAGGCTCATAAGATAATATGTATATGAGTATTAAATATTTCAGATTCTCTGGGCACTACCTTTATGCTGATTCTTTGAAATGTCAGTGCAGATTAAATCAGTCATCTTGTGCTCTTTTGGAAGAGAGTTGTGTGCATGGGAGTTAGAAATGACCTTAGGAAAAAACACCAGTTTGCTAGGTTGCAGGAAGAACAGAGGAAAGATAGACAGGTTCCTAAAAAAGCTTTGGGAAGATGTCCTGAGCCATTCCCAAATATTTGGCCTATTTGTACTGAGGGTTTGGCTATCCTACAGGAAAAGACAAACTATTTTTTATAGAGTAAGCCACAGGCACAGGTTGAAGATGAGAGGATATAGAATCCTCTGTTCCCCAGAGGGCTGCCTGCAGAATGCAGAAGGCAAATCACAGACAGAGCTTATTTTGCAAGACGCTCCACCTTTGTCAACACATATAAAGATGTTGATTTTGAGAATACTCATACTACATTTTCAATTCCCTCCTGCAGCAAGAGCTTATTTCTTAGGAAAAAAAAAGGAGAAAAACTAGAGGAAAGCCTAGTGGAATCGAAGTCCATTTGAGAATATGTTGCCCAGATGCCAAGACACCAACAGAAGGACTGTGCAGAGAGAAGCAGTTTCCATAAGTAATTCAGGCCACAAATGATAGAAGATTTATCTCATCAGCGTCACATGTTCAAATCTTGTGAACACAACCCAAAAGGTTAATAAGTACTTTAGTTTTGGGAACCTTACTTTGACTCAATCTACTCTAAATTGCATCTTGTTCCACTTAGGTTCTTGGTAACAGTGGACTTAAACAACATTTTCCTCGATTGCTATTGAAAATAAAGACTTGAGGGAAAAATGTCAGTTATTAGAAGTGACTCACTGACATTGTATTAGCTTTACAAAACTGCCAGGCACAGGGTTGAAATCAATTGGTAAGACTCTAAATGTACATTTTTAGGATAGCCTTACATAGCACACTTTTAAAGAAACATCAATATTTTCTTTCCCTAAAATATCACAGATACTAGGAAAAGGGTGAATCAGATCAGAATTTGAGAGTGGAAACAGAAGAAATGCAGACCACTGCTGTTACCAAAAAGGATGAGGAAGCATATAAGTGTTATCAGGTACTAGGTAAGTTCTTATCTGTTGTTTTAAGACTCCTGTAAGTATTCTTCATCTCTACAAACATTTATCTCCTCATTCAAGGAAAAATCTCAAGCTTCACAAGTTTCAGAATGCTGATGTAAAAAATTAACCTGCTTTTTTACATCAGCTTTTTTTTTTTTTTTAATTAGCTTTTAGCTGTTCTTTTAGTCAGAACAGGTAGACCACATCTCACATCTTTGCACTGTGGACATAAGAAACTAATTTGGCAGTGAAAATAGCTTGAGAAACATCTATTTCTTGTTGTCTGGGAGGTTTCTTTCCCTGAAGTTCCCTGAAAATTCCTAGAAGTGTGGAAAAGACAGAGTCCCAGTTTTCACTCTTTATTGTCCAGGTTAAAAAATATTTACATAACACTGTCATTTTGTTTTGCCAGTTTGTAATGATTGATAATTCCCAATTTAGATAATTTCATTCTGTGCAGTGATTAAAATGTGTAAGTTTTGTAAATCATATCTGATAGATGTTTCTTTTACTAAGAAAAAGACAATTCATTTCAGCCTACTTTTCAGGGCATGTTTATGTCCAGATGTATACATGTGTTTAGAAATATCTATGATAATGAAAAAAATTTTAAAAACCCAGCTGCCCTACTTCTGTTGGAAAACATCATGAAAAGAGCTATCGAAGAGTTCAAACAATATCATAAGTAATGCTTTTTCACTGTTGGATATATTGCTTTTTTTCTGCTTTGCAGTGAGTGAACCTTCCTTATTTATAAAATAAAATCTTAATGCATCTGTCTGGATGGTTTTTAAAGATGTCTTCTATATGCTGCTCAATACACAGGCAGCTTACACATTTTGCATGTTTCCATTTGAGGTGATAAAATCCTTTTCTGAGATCTGGCCCAAAGGTACAGAGCATGTGACCCATCTTGATATGACCAAGCTTGAAACAAAACCATTTCAGTTTCAGCACGATGTCAGCAACAAAAACAGCAATTTAATCTCAGAAACTGCAATTGACCCTCCAGAAATGCCATGCTTACTCTTGAATTGATAGGGAGTCTGGAATCACTAGACTTCATACAGGCACTTAAGAATCCTGAATTTAGTTTCTTTATGCATATCTAGGGATCTAGGCACCTTTTTTAAGTGCTTTGTTGTGGGAATATGCAGAAGAATATGTTGGACTGATTTCCTACACTATGCCCCAAGTGGGAGCAAGCATCTGACTCTTAGTCTCTTGACAGCCTGAAATGTTGAGTTTTGGGACATAAAATTTAATTTGTGCGACCTACAACATAGTACAGCTCACAAGACATGTTTGGCACCACAGATACAATTATACATTAATTAATCTCCTTTCTAATGTAAAAATAAATTTGTGTGTAAACAAATTCTTCCCACCTCAGAATGCACACATCTGAATGCATACTTGCAGAGCATTTGAGATGACAGATCAGATTACTCTTAATCAATCCTCATTCATCACAATCATTTGATTGGATAAAATCACTCTCATTCATCCCACAATGTTTCTGAAAGGAAGCAGTGCTTAAACTGATGCATAACAATCTCAGTAAAATTCATAACTGATTATTAGCCTGTGTCATTACATCAGAGGTTTTATTTGCCACTTCATTTTCAACAGGGTTGTTAAACAAATTGGATTTTAACTATTTACATCATGACAATATGTGGTATCAATACACATTTTGTATATATTTTTTGCAGAAGAAATCTTGAGTTCTAAATGTAAGAGACATTTTTCTGCTTCTTTTGAGATGTTCTTGACCCCTCCTCTAATAAAAGTATAGTCATTTTGATTTTCATTGACATACTTACTCTGTTTTATAACAGAATAACATTTGGACCTATATTTGACTCTCTTAGGAGCAGTCCTCTGTCTCTTATTGAAAGAGTTTCTTAAATGAAGAAATTCGAGATTTCAGGGGAATCTTAGAATCTATTATTTAGGAGAATATCTTGTATCAGTAAGTGTCTGTACCACAAGAAGTCCAGTGTGTATGGAATACCCATGTCCTTTTTGCAGTTAAACTATGCAGCCCTTGTCCGACATTGAACAAAGTACTTTCCATCTTTTTGCGTTAGAGTGGTTTGTACACTGTTCTTATCACCATGGTGTTGGAACAGCTGCCAGCAAGACACTAAAAAAGTAATTATACATCTGTTTCTCATCCTTTGAGGAGTAAGGAGTGTTTGAGTAGAGCTTTTGCTTTGAAATTTTATATGCATGTTTCTATAGGTTGAAATTAGAAGGGATAAAGTCAAAGACGTGACTTGTGCTAATAGCAAAGTTGTGAAGTTTGCCCCTGAGAGTACATTTCCACACCTCAAACTCTCACTCAGGAAGTTGTTTAGCTTGAGTATGAGTTCATCAGCATTATTGTAAAAAGTTTAGTTGTATTATAGAATGTCATTGTGGATGTTGGTCTCTTTCAGATCCTGAGGCAGTTTGATGTTTTAAATATGAGAATTAGGAGATTTCATTTTTATTAATAATTAAATAATTAAATAATAACCAAATGTGAGAATGGAATGATTCTGATGGGTTCTGGCTCTTTTAGATTTGCTCCAGTTTGGCTTTGTATGGATGCATTTATTGGGCCACAGAAAATCTTGTTTGTATCCCTTGTTATTATAAAAACTGGGTTTTGTTTTGTTTTGTTTTGTTTTGTTTTGTTTTGTTTTGTTTTGTTTTGTTTTGTTTTGTTTTGATTTGATTTGATTTGTTTTGTTTTGAAATGTTACTTCCAGTACATGGCTCAGCTGTCTTTGCCAGACACAGACAACTACATGTGGACTGTATGCTTTCTAAAATCTGTCTTCTCACCTTACAGGAATTTACTAAATGGTTTGTATCAGAGCAAACCCAGGATGCACCCATGACTAAGTAGAATGTTTTGTTATGCTACTTCCCTTTAAGTGATGGGATATTCTGCATAGCACCTCAGTGCACAATTTTTTTTTTCTCAGTCCAGCTTGTTTTTTCCAGGAGAGGAACCATTCCATTTTGAGCAGTGGTGTGGATAAATGCATTGCAAGTGTGCCTGCTGGGAAGTGCTGCATCTTGAAAGAACCAGGGCAACACATGGAGGCACCAATAGATACTGCAGAGGCTCCCCTAGGTAAGGCAATATGTCACTGAGTATAATTTATCTCTCACCAGACTGGGACAGTCTAGAAAAACAACACAAGGACAGTAGAAAGATTTACTTTTTTGTGACATTTTGAGAGATATTATGGGAAAAACAGGACAGTAAAAATTCAATAAAGAGATTGAGAACAAATGTTTGGGTGAGGGGGAAACTATCTGTTGATACTACTCTAGCAGTTCCAGCTCTGCAGTCTGGCTTAAGTGTACATAATTCTAGCTGGCTCTTGGGTTGTTTTACAAGGACAAAATATACCTGGAGTTGTTGTACTTGTCTAGAACCACTTGAAAATACATATAAATCAGAGTGATGACACAAGAAAACAATAGTGCTTTCCATCCATCTTTTATTTTACCTCTGTGTGTTGTCAGTTCTCTACAGAAACCTGTGGCATAACTGCACAGTAATTAACATGAATATATTCCCATTTCAGGTAGGCTCCATTGTTGCTGTTATTTTCCTTCTATGTGAGTGTCAGATGTTGCTGAGGTAAGAAACAAAACTCGGTCACTTCTTTGCAGATTAGTGAGTTCTGTTCACAACCTACTTCCCTTAACTCTTCCCTCTCTGACAACATTTGACTGCCATGAAAATTCAATCCTATTGCAACAGATTTGTATTTATAAATTAAACTATTGGTTCAGCTACAAGACGTGGCTTGGGTCTAGTAAATCCAAATGGACAAAGAGAGCAGTTTCAATCTGTAGGTGGCAGAAAAATAAAAGCAACTAAATTTTATCATTGTCTGTGTTTTGATGAAGACAGCTAGTGTCGTATAGCAGTGAAAGTCAGGCAGACCTCCCTCAGGAGAGAAGTTTGGACATGTGCTAAATGTTAAATGAGCATCAGCTCTGAGAGAGGCCAATTCAGCCATGTACTTTAGGCACAGTCCTGCTCAGAGCTGTGAAGTGTGGTGACAGCTGATCCACAAGGTTGCCAGGGACAGCCCTAGAGCAGATGCTTGGTCTGGCTGGCCTCAGCCTCAGGAACAAGGTCCTGAGTGCCCAGAGGACCAGGGAAAGCCAGCATGAAAGTCCCAAGCTTCCTTTTGACTGGTGCCTTGAGTGTATTTCTGAAGATGTAGTATTTATTAACAGTCTTTCTTAAATCATCAACTTTTCTGCCTAGAAATTGCAGTGAAAAGAGTAATTTTGAAATTCCAGCAATCTATCTGTGCATAAGTAAAAGATGGCTTGAACTGCAGTGAACTCACCCTTACTTCTTTTGTAAATCTTCTTTTAAAAAACACTCTGACAGTCAGTACAATGGTCTCCTCTGCTGCTCCACACTCCACCACTCTCATTAACGAAAAAGACCAAACTGGGGGGGTGGGTGGGTGGATGTTCGCTTTCTTGCTTTTCCTTTTATTGAAGATGGTTTCAAGGTTCTATGTAGTATCCCAGTCAGATTTTTCACACTGTTTACACTTTGTTATTCCTTGTGGTGCTGTGTTTGCCAATAGCTCAGGCAGTAGAGGGAGGCTGTAATAGTGATTTTTGGCAGAACAAACATATCTGAACTGCTAGAGATGCTTTCTCTTATGGTTGTAATCATTTGCTGTGGTCCTTTCATATTAACACCCTAGTATCTGATTAAAATGTTTTGGTTTTTTCCCTGAGAATTTCTCTTAGCCTCTTTTCTATTTCTCTATATTTACAGTCACAATAATTCTCTCAGACTTTACATTATTTCTTCTCTTTCAAAAGATACCATGTATTTGTAGAGATAATCAACTGTGATAATCACTGGTTTCTGTTACTTTAAATTATGCTAGCATCTACCCAGACATAAGATTGATTTATAAAACTTTGAGCACATCAATTTTTTAAGGAGGAAATATAGTTTGCTGCTGGTGTTTACATATTTTACTTGTCTAAAAAATTATAATGAATTGGAGGATCTTCTTCTCAGAGTGGTGCCTGATATTAGCTCTAATTTAGCCTTATGTCCAGATACTTCATGGTACAGTACTCCAGCTGATGGCAATCCTTCAGTAAAAAAAACAACAAAACCCTCTCTTGAGAACCAAACAACCCCAACAGCTGCATTCAATACCATTTTGTAGCTCTTATGAACAACAAAGCACTAAGAGGTATTTTGGCTTTCATACCTCATAGGGGGGCCTCACAGTTGCTGGGTTTTATAAATGGGATGGTCAAAAGAAAGGCAGTTATAAAAATCAATCAGTTCAAAATACCTCACTCTTTCATTATCTTTTATTCAGTTTCCTTCCTTCCTTCCTTCCTTCTGCCACAGCTAAGGCATGTCTTTCACACTAATCTAGGCTGTTCCCAGCATAAGAGGGGTGGATTAAAGCCTCATTCATATCCATCTAAATAAATAGAACTGTCATTTTTATCAGCTTCTGTTGATCAGGCTCCCTCCCTCCGCCTTGTCTTCTTTCCATGAGTGATTTTGTTGGCTAAAATAAATCAACATGCTTCTCAAGTGTAGTCCTCCACATTTAGCATAGTCATTTCACATAGATTTAATGCAGAGGTTTCACCTAATATATGCTGCATGCTCACCAGATACTGCAAGCTGCAAAACCCCCATGGATTTGCAGTGATTTTAAAGCCAAAACAAAAACAAAAGTGAGGAGTTAGCATACCTGGAGTGCACTTTCCCACCAATGGACATGATCTAGCTAGTCTGCTTGATTTCATAAACTGCTGATCAGCAAGGGTGTTTGATGGAGTTTTGGCAAGGGGCCATGATTCACCAAAACACCCCAGTCAGAAGGCCCACACTGTAGCTTCAGCCTTGTAGCATGGGTTCAGCAGGAAATGTTCTTGTAAGCGGGGATTTAACAAAGCCCAGACATCAGAAGCAATAGCAGTGTAACTCAGCAGTGCTCAGAAACCAGAAAACTGAGAAATCTATCTAATGCCTACCTCAAAATAGGGATCTCAGTAGAGGTATGACATGATTCTCTCTCAAGCACTGCAGAAGAAAATAAAAGCAATCAATGCCAGCATATAATATGAACAGATCTGTAACGTCACTTGATGCATCTTGGGAGTTTTTCAAATCTGCCATATTCCAGATAAGCGCATTATAGGCTGCAAGTGCTTCATTTCAAGCATTGCTAGACTGACAACCAACAGCATCTGCAACATAGGCCCAAAAGAAAATGGCCCACGCAAAATATATAAAGAATTTGAAAAGACAAATTTTACTTTCTAGAAGAACTGAGAAACTGTCACTGTCAATTAGCCTAAAATTTTTAATAAAAATCAAGGTTTAGCATTGAGAGGTTTTCCAGTCTTTAAAAAAGCTTATTCTGATACTGTTCATGGATACAGGATAGATTGTTCTTAGTTTGCAGCTTATATATATGAACAAATAACAAATAACAAAAAAGAAATAAATTATGGAAGTCAGAAATTGGGAGTAAATCTTTATTAAGTAGCATCACAGATTATGTGAGAGAAAAAAAAAGATAAAAAGATCAGTATAATTATATAGTCCATTGGCTTTGCTTGTTTTGCATAAGCTTTGATTCCCTTATTTTTGTCATCAAAAGCCTGCAGCACCACAAGGTGGCAGCAAAAAATTAGTTATTGCATAATTTTTGACACCTGGTTATGTAAACAATAAATACACCTACTGTCCCAATGTTTAACTTATGCAAATATCAAACCAATCTCATCTGTTATAAAAATGACACATATCATCAAGTTCTAACATTTACATGCAAAATACATGAGCATTAGTCAAACAATTAAATCATCTTAAGTCAGGAATGATGAATTTTAATTTGCAATGTATGCAAAGTTGTTCATAGTAGAAAATGCTTCAAATATTTAGAATAATCAACCATTTCTCTTCCACCTGGCAATCAAAATCCTTGAAATGAGATAAAAGGTTTGGAACATTAGCCCCATTTAATTTACCTTATGATACAGAAAAATAAAAATGAAAGTGAGAATAGATTGTGATTAATCTGCTTGCTTCTCTCAAGTGCAGAAGAACTATGTGCCAAGGAGAGTTCTCTGCTGAGCTGGTTAGCGGTACAATCGGCCTCTTCAGGAAAAAGTGAGCATCTCAAACCTTGCTTCTGGCAGAGGCAGTTGAGATTCATTCAATGCATTCATATAAGAATCAGCTCCTAAAATGTTATTGGATCTAAGTGATTGCCCAAGCAGAAGGACATGGCAAGGGTCACACTGCAGAGAATTTTTTGCTGAGATCAGCCAGAATTTCATCTTGTAGCTTCTTTGTTGAGTGCACAAGTGTCAACTCATCCATCATTTCATTTTTTCAATGCCTAGTAAGGTCTAGTAGCCAAGAGTAGTGTGAGGAGGGACCTGACTTTTCCAAATCTCAGTCTTCAGTGTAGCTACCCTCAGCTGTCCTGTAAGGGCAGAGTTGGGTAAAGAATCACACTGCCAGCCAGAGATGTGCTTGGTGGCATGCACAAGTAGGTATTTGCCACTTTCTCATCAAGGGAACATAACATCAGATTTTCATGCATTGGTTATAATTTTCAGAACCTAGGCTATGCCTTTGCTAAATATTACTTCTGTTTTTGCCAAAGATGTGTTTCCACATCACACAATTACAGGATGCCTTGCTTCCTCTGAGGATACTATAGCATACCAAGAAGTTGTTCCACATTTCTATCTCTGTGTTTGTCAGATAAATTATTCAAAATGTAAAAAATATTTACATGTACAACACAAAAATTTTTCTTGAACTTACCTTCTACGGAAAAACCCATTATTTACAGGGAGCTATAAAGACTGTATTTCCCAGAAGACTAACAGACAAGTGAGGTATAGTTCCCATCCTGCTGGCATCAACATGGAAATCTGTACTACTCTTATGGAATTTAGATCAGGTCTGAGAAGTGCAGGCAACTTTTAGTGGTTTTGAAGATCTGTTCCTGTTGCTATGTGCCTGACAGGCTACCAAAGGAGAGTCAGGAACTTGTCTGCCCCGCCGCAGCACTGCCGGTGCTGCAGCACTGCCCTTTGCAGGGGCCCACACAGCTGGATCACCAGCAGCTGCTAGGACTGTTGATGGCACAGAGCCTTTGGACCTCCTACAGGATGTGCAGATCTGCATCAGACCCCTCAGCACAAGGCTGGCTCCATAGAGAGGAAAGCTGGAGGCACAGTTGCTGCAGATGCTGCCAGTGCCAGATCACAAGGATAGATCGGGAAGACAACCAGTGCACCAGCTTTTCCAAGGAGTGTTTCTGCTTTGATCTAAAGGAAAAAGAGAATGATTTTCTGAAATTAAGGATGACAGAATGGCCTGTGGCAGAGCAAACCAAGATAAATAAACCTGAACAGAAGAAAAGCTATTCAAAAGGTGTTCAACACTGCACTGTATTTTTACACTGCCATGCTCAGAAAATAAATGAAAATTATATGGCTAAAAGGTTAGATGGCTAAATTTTCCTTTTTTCCAAAGTTTACCCTGCAATATGGATAGGGTTATGGGGGTGGGAGAAGGGGGTGTCAATAAGAGGGGAAGTTCAAATATGCTCCAAGGAACTGCATTGGAAATTTTTTAAAGAGAATTCCCAAAACTACAAGGACTTAAGCAAATGTATTTTCCTTTGGACTTGAATTTTAGGCAGTGAGAGATTAGAACTTGCATGTCCTGAGACTGCTTTCCTTTCATGATGATATAATACAGAATAAAATTTTGAAGGAAGAGGAATAAGAATAAGAATAAGAATAAGAATAAGAATAAGAATAAGAATAAGAATAAGAATAAGAATAAGAATAAGAATAAGAATAAGAATAAGAATAAGAATAAGAATAAGAATAAGAATAAGAATAAGAATAAGAATAAGAAAGAGCCTGGGGTTTGTTTCCTAAAAGTTCAAGACCAGGGCCTGGATTGTGGACTTGAACCTCCCACAAAGCTGATGCACACCAGGGATGGCTTCTGAGAAGGGAAAGGGGCACAGAGACCTCAGTACAGCCACTGTCCCTGACTCAGTCGTTGCAGTGCAGTGAACACTTGCAGAGGAAATTAGAACTGAAGGACTGCAGGAAGGGAGAATAAACTGGTGAAACAACTGTACTTGGGGGGCTTAAGGTTTTACCACAAGCTGGTAGTGTGTGGCAGGACTATTGAGGCAGAACTGGAAGCTGCAGAATCGATTTCACAAGTGCCAAAGTCACCTTTAAACCAGCTTTCAATTTCCCTTTCCTCCTTGCAGAGTCAGAAAGGGGAACAGTGGTGGTTCTCACTTCCATGTGCTCAGCTGTGCCAACATAGATTCATGCTACTACGTTTTCATATTTGATCAGGTTTTTTTAGCACATTTTGTCAAACACTTCCAGTGCAACCCCATGAATCCCAGATTATGACAGATGCCTTTGATTCATGTAGACATCATCTGAAACAAATAAACAGGATTTGGATTCTGTTATAAAAATGACAACTTTTCCTTTCATTTGGGGTGTGCTGAAATAAGAAGCTTTTTATCTTAATAGTCAGAAGCTCTTCCATGTAATATTTATAAAGGAGGTTGTTTAGGCTATTCTGTACTCCCAGATGAGAGGTGCTTGAAAAAAAAATTAAAAAGTAATTATGTGCATTGTCACCAGGCATTTGGGAATATATTATGTGATAGGAAAGGCAGAAAATGTGACTTAACCCTAGAATATCTGGTCTTTTTTTACCAGCATGAATAACACTTTATAATACTAAGAAAATTTGGGATGGAAGATAAATTAAGGGATAAATGAAAGATGTTGGCAATTTATGTATGTTCTAGGAAACAAAATACAATTTTCAGTGCTAATAGCCTCTCAAATAGTTTTAATAATGATGAAAGCTTTTATTAGTAGCATTTTAAAATAATATTTTTTAAAATGCTACTTCCAAGTGTTTCAAAATGCTTCTTGCCCCCTGGAAATGTTAATGTTAATTGGATTCTTTCACACAAAGTTGTGTAATTTCTGCCTGACCCAGATCTGCCTTCATGCAGTGCTGTGAAAAATCAAGGAAGGCCAGAAGCAGATGTTTGTTGTGGTACCAGTGGGCAGCTCAGCCCCACACAGCCTGTTGCTCACTTCCCTCTGGTGGGATGGGGAGGAGAATCACAAGATTAAAACCGAGAAATTAATGAAAAAGCAGAAGGCACATACTCAAGCAAAGCAAAGTAACTAATTCATTCTCCACTTCCTACAGGCAGGCAAGTATTCAGCTGTCTCCAGAAAATCAGAGCTCTATTTAGTGTACCAGTTACTTAGGAAGGCAGATATCATGCCTCCAAATATATCCCCTTTATCCTTTTTTCTCCACCTTTTTTTTTTTCTTTAATTTTGTTTTATTGCTAAGCACAGTATTATATATTGTGGAATATCTTGTTGGTTGGCTGGGGTAAGCTGTCCCAGCTCTCCTCTCCCAATTACTTCTATCCCAGCCTCGTGGCTAGCAGAGCAGCAGGAGAAGCAGAAAAGGCCTTCCTCCTGTGTAAACACTGCCCAGCTAAAACATCCCTGTGTTATCAGCACTGCTTTGGTCACACATCCACAGCAGCAGGATAGAAGCCACCACAAAGAAAAATAACTGTATCCCAGCAAACTGACAAGATATAAAAATATTCTTAATATTTACTACTATTGCAGGTTCAAACTACTGCAGTCAAAACCAACCAGTATGACAAGTCAGAAATAGCTTCAACTGTGACTCTTTGTAGTCTCTTTCAAATGCTTGTCCTTCAAAACACATTCACAGTTGTTTATGTGCACTCCTCTGGCTCTCTGTGTGCAGGACTTTCTGGTTCTGGCAGCTTCATGATACACCTGAGACTTAAAAAATTCAGCATGGGTGGATGTCATCACTTTAGCCCATGACCAGCTGGTGGGTTCATGCTGCCGAGTTGGCCCAAAGAGGCTCGGGAATCTCCCCAAGGCTTCTCCCCATGTGGTGAATGTAGCAGCACACGAAAGAGTAGCACCACGTCCCTTGCACAGTTGGAGCAGGGAGTGGCATCTACTTTTTCTGTCCTGGGTTTTGACTGTAACCAAACCAAGTTTCAGACAAGCAAAGCAACATTAAACATATGGAATTGAAAGGACTGAAGCCATTTCTGCTATGAACTGTTTGTCTAGAGGTAGCTTGAAAATACATCAGACTATGCTAGGATCAGATTGCCCATTTCTGTCAAAACAAGAGTGCTATTTACTGGGCAGTTCATTTACAGGTTAATTACTGGACAAAGTTTAAGGTGAAAGATAAATGACATTTATACCAGCAAAACACAGGCTAAATATTTTATTGTAAAATTGGAAACAAAAAAAAGACAGAAGAGAAGGGAAAAAAAAAACCCACGCCAAAACAAAACAACTAAAACAAACCAAAAAACCCCAACGTGAAGCAATGCCCCCAACCAAAAAGTAAATAAACAAAACCCGCAACCCCCTTCAAAAAACTATACACTTAAATCCCCCAACCCCCAAAATAACAAAAAAGATAAATAAGAAATAAAAATAAAAAGAAGAAAAAGAGAGGAACAAAAAATAAAATGGAGTGCCTGTCAGTTCTGACCTGAGATGACAGCTTTGTTCTTCAGCTTCCCCTCAGGATCCTTTTCCAAGCTATCACTCAGATACTTGGTTGAAGAGACCTTCTGGCAAGAAGTTCTCTGTCACAGTGTTACAACTGAGAACTGATGGTTTCTTTTCATTAAAATTCTTATTTATATTACTGCTCAATATATAACCAGGGGTACAAATGGGTAGCTACCAGTACCCCAGTGCTCCCTGTTCCTGACATTCAGCCTGCTGAGAGTATTCCAGTATCAAGCTATTTCATTCTTCTCCTCCTGTCTCAATCAGAAAAGTTATTATTTGGTTATAAGTGCCAGTAGCAACACACAGAAAAGAGTGTCAAGTTTGTTTTCACAACCATGCAATCTGGCTCTGGCTAATGCATAGTCTCTAATGCAAACACACAAAGGGTGTTTCCTTCATTAGAGACCATCCATCCATCATGCTGGCTAAACTAACCTATTGTTTGCAGCTCAGACAATTCGTTTCGCTTGTTACAGAATTTCAGTAATCGTGTGTTTTGCAACACAGGTTATATCTAACCACCTCATTCATGCCACAGTAATCAGGTTGCACACCAAATTCACAGACAACTGTAATTTTAAACTAATTGTACTGAAGAGTGGGAAGACTTAGATTTTATACTATGTTTGGCTTAGGGGGTACTCAAACCACTTTCATATACTCACTCTAAGGAAATGGAGTGGGTATCAACATATTTCAAGTACTCCAGGTGCACAAGAAATACATGATGAAAGGAATCTCTATGTGGAATCACAACTTTCTTGAGTGCGCTCATTTGCAAGAGATTTGGGGCTACCATTGTTCTTGTGTGCCCTTTGTGTTTATCATCACATTCTGTTTGGGATTTTTTTTAAGAAAAATAAGATCATGAGTATAATCTGGTTAGGAGATATGGTGCTCTTTGAGTGGGTTCCAGTTCTGCCTGACTACTGGGAATCTAGGATCTAATGGTCCATTGGAAATCAGTTTCTACAGCATCAGAGTAACAGCTTGCTTGAGTGGTCCTCAGATTAGGGTAAGAATATTTCCCTTAGCAAAGTTCAAGCCCATAATGGTGGCTTTGAAGTTGTCTACTCTAACCCACAGTAACTTATGATTAAATCTGCATGAAAATTTACTTGCAGTTTCTTCATCTGACTGGATATTCCCTAGTCTTGTTAGAAACAGTAAGCGGATGTTCCCTGTTCACCATCTCTGTCTTTAATGATCTGATAGTCTTTTAATGTGTCTTTCTCTATTTGTTCTTATTCCCTCCTTTTAAAACCAATTTATCAAATTAATGGAGCTTCTCTCAGATGGAAGCCATCCTATAGGCTGCATGACCCTTTTTACCCTCTTCTGTGCAGTCCTTTGTTTCATTTATAGCTCTAACAGATATCTTTTT
>VXAX01001324.1:778444-904485 GCA_013399835.1 Leptocoma aspasia | reverse complement strand
AGATACTTTGTCTGGAGCTGTATTCAGCTGTCACTGAAAGCTTATAATTTGATTTCAATGTCAATTTTTGTGGCAAGCTGTCAAACTACAGTTTAGCAGGTATCCATCAGAAGCAGGGCACATGCAAATTGTCTTCCAAGATTAACCCAAATTCAAACATCATGAAAAAATTGCCATCCAAACAGTGAATTGGAAGCACAGTTCCAGACATACCTCAAGACCAGCATCCAGATTTGGTGGCATGTTAATATTTTGCTAGTAAAGTCATAAGAAGAAGCTCCTGGGTCATCATCTCGCTCTATGCAACATCTTGAAAATCCTTTGGATGGGAAGGAAGCAAACTGGGAACACACCATGCTCCTGAAAGTGCTCTTCCAGTGAGATGTAGTCTTATCTATGGATAAGATCTGTGGAAGATCCCTGCTGGGTATGTGTTTGTCATGATTATCCATTATTAATATGGAAGCAGGTTGCTGTGTACCAATACTTCAGAAGAAGTGCATTGATCTCTATATTATTATCTGAAATAAACAGCCCATAGTCATCAGCCTGTATTGTATTCCACTGATTTGGTAAATACACTTCCATTCAGCTCATAAAGCAAAGTGCTACCCAACCTCAAAAGAAATACACCAACAATACAGCTTATCCACTGCCACAATGCAGTGAAATTAACTCTCATCAAGTGAATAAAAATCATTTTTGTAAGATAAAAATAGGAAAATTTGGCAAATTAAGCGTGCCCAATCTTGTTAAAAAAAAAAAAAAGGTACACTTTAAAATAGTTCTTGTAGAAAAATGTGCCAGTCTACTGCTGGTGGAATAGAAATTACCCCATACAAGAGAAAGGATGACAATTCACGTGAAGTGATAATCATACTGTGCTAAATAATTGTAATCCAAGTTTGGGTTCTTGCAGGTGTTATTTATGATCTCACTGTTGTCAGCTTAAGAGATTTAGTGTGATACAAATAGTGTGAACATACACATTGTGCTAGGGTCTCTTCCGGGATGTGATTTATTTCTGTCCTCAGGCAGGCATATCTCAGGCTCTTTCCTGGACTATCCACAGTAGGAGGGGTCTGCAGAAGACCAGGGTCAGGGTAGTCCTATGTCCAATGATGAAGATGGAGAAATAGCCCACTAATAATGTCTTTCCTGACTTCCTCCATCCAGCTTCTTCTGGGCAGTCTTTGACCTGTTAGCAACACAGGTTACAGCATGTTCACTCTTCTAGCTCAGGCATTCACCATGAGTTGATAGGATGGAATGTTTAAATTCTTCCTAACATTTTGCTCCTTTTCTCTAAAAGAAGTAAACCAGGCAGCTCTGAGAAAGGTGACTTTTTTCTCCTAGGGGCTGGCAGTTAAAGTGGCATGCAGGTTATGACATCTGTGTTGAGACGACTGACATGGACAATTTATTTATATTTGGTAAGAGAAAAAATTTCATAATATAAAATTGCCAGAGGTAAAAATTAAAAAGCTATCAACAAAGCATGGTAATTTAATGCTAATGTTAGACTAAACCAACCAGGTCCAGGGATTTTGGAGTTATTAATTTTTATTTGCTGTAATGACAGCGGCAGAAGCAGAAAGATGAAGTCAATAATTTATTTTCTTGCCAGAGCACAGATGAAAATGGCAATTCCTGAAGATACCTGCAGAGGCTTTAAACTTGTATATGATGGCAGCAGACTTCCTGAAACCATACATCTTTTAAACATGTAAATAATCAACAACTGCAAATCAGAGTTTAACACTACCACCAAGATTCCACTAAACACTCCTGAAATAATGGTTTTTGTGGAGGCAAAGCCCCTCAAGCTGAATGGATTACAAATAACTGAAAAGAGGGATTGACCATAGTCTCATGAAAAACATTAGAATGCTTGTAGGCCAAGGAGAAAGAGAAGTACCTTGAGAGGAAATGACTGGCAGGGACGTGAAAAGAAATATGGATCAAAGGCAGTAGCCCACATGTTTATACTCCAGTTTCCTCAGCTGTTATCTGGACAGCTAGCTCTAAATGGTCATAAAATAAAGGAAGACTTGCTTTGGTGTAGAGAAGTTAACAATTCAGTTAATCAGGAAATATGGTGCTGGGTGAAGAGTAACTTCTTGAGCAGAGCACTCAGTAAAACTCCCTTCTCCAGAGTTTTACTCTTTGAACTCTGAATCTGCTTTGGTCACCAGTGATGACAAGAGTCTTTCCAGACAGAGCAGATGGAGACTGCTGAGTTACCTGTGTTTTCAGGACTGCTGACGTGGGAGGTCTGTATGCGTTGGTTCTGCTGGGCAAGGTGGACCCAAAGCTTCCCCCTTGCTTGCTCAGACTGACACACACAGTGACACAGAGGTCACTCTGATCTGCCTGCAACTCACAAACAGGAGACAGATTTGGCCTGGAAGTCACTCTCAGAGATATTGGCACAAAGGAATAAGGTTGCTTGCTTTTTGTGAGCCACAGGGGTATGACCTATCTGAAATGGCATCTGATCAAATGGAGATCCTTATCTTTTGTACCTAATCATGAAGCCTGAGATTTAATCTCAAGAGATGGCTCCTAATTATGATGATTTCTAATCCTTGTGCATTAACGGTTAGATTTCTTTTTCCTGAGACTAACCAGCGATTTCAAGTTATTTCTTCAGTGAAAAGATCTTTATGTTGTTATTACAGCAAAAGAACAAACTAGAATTGCATTAACACATTAATGAAAATTTCCAACTCTATCCTGCCTAAGTTAGAGGGACAGCTGTGAAGTATTTCCTAACCAAGAAAGGTAAAACAAGAAGCACTTTGGGGGCCAAATAAAGAAAGAAAAAAGTAAATTAAAAGAAGTGAAATCAGCTCATAGGATAATGCCCTTGTGGAAAAAGATAAATTTTCTACAAATGACAAAATAGATTCTTCTGGAGAAGTTATTTAAATATAACTTTTTTTACCAGGTATCAAAGAGTTAAATCCAAAGAGAGTGAAGAGGGAACCCAGAGAATTAAAATTCAAAGCCAACAATATTTAACTCTATTATTTATCACTAAGCTACCAAATGATTTTTTTTTAAGTCTTTTATGGTGTGAATACAATGAATTCTCCCTTAATGCTGGGACAGTTAATAGTGAAAAGCATAATTACAGAGAGCAAAATCAGTAATATGCTTAATTCAGGAAAGACAAATTCCTGTTTGTGATAGCTTCTCAGATACATTTTATTTACATTTTAGAAAACATCTGTCCTTACTCATATTACAAGTTAACTATGATTGTCTGTGCCCTTCTGCTAGTGAAAAGCACATTCAGGATTCTGCATAGTAGAATAATATCTCTGATAGGACTTTCCTTTCATGATTTTCCTGTCTGTTTCACTAATGAATAGATTATTGATGTTAATGAACTCATGCTTTATCAAACTGCTCAACAGACTACACTATGTGCTTGTTCTGTATATACATGAACTTTTCATATTTCTTGACTCAGACGACTCATTTCCTCATAATTTTTTTATTTCCACATGAAAATGTGACAGTGCTTGGCTTAAAATTTAATTTTAAGGGAGAAAAAATCTGAAATGGTAACCCTATATTTGTTAAGCAATTAAGGCCGAAGGTAACTTAGATTTGACTTCTAGATAAGGCAATATTATCTTGTTTGTAACAAAGTGGTATCTAGATAGTTTGGAATAGCAGATGTAGGATTCAGTTGTCCTAGCATAAGGTATCTTTTGCTGAGGTCCTCATGGTTTTCAGCTGCCCGTGCAGGGCTGTGAATGGCTCACAAAGGTCCTCCCATGAATCTGACTCTCTGCAGTATCCATTTAAATTCCAGTGGTTATATGTAGGTGACAGGAAGCCCTCCCTAACACACCCAAGCATTGGTGGCTGTGGTGGGTGCCTGGGCAGGACCAAGTGGCCATCCCAGTCTGTACGCCTGAGCTGGCCTCAGGAGCTGACTGGCTGCTGGGGGTCTGCTTTAGGATGATCTGATCAAGTAGGTCTATGTTATGTAAAGGACTTCTGTAAAACCATGTGAGATTAACATCAGTTAGCAACACATCACTTAACCGCTGTAAATAGGTGGAAATATATTTCCAGCCTTTTGTCTTTCACACAGCTTCCTTCTCTGGTTGTCTAGTGCCTAGCTTTAGCTGCTCTGCTTAACATAGACTTATTTCTGTGGTGCTAATGGTCATACATAAAGCAAACACCCTTTCAAGGATTAAATCACTTTAATTATAGAATGTTTTTCTGCTTGGAAAAAAATTAACAAACTCTTCCTTGTTTTGCAAACCAAATTTTTATTTTATAAGATCAAGTTTTCAGCTGGTTCACAGCAAAGACTCTAGGGACATTGTAACACTTATTCATAAGTATTTAATACCTAGTTTATCTATTGGAAAATAAATTATCCATGATATCTACCTAGAAAATCCTCTGAGATTTCCAATCCCATAATGATCAGGTAGAAAAATAGTGTAATTTAGTTTAAAACATGCATTTCTCACACAAAATTATTTAAGGTTTCAGTTAGAAAAACATAGTTTCTGGTTCTTTGCATAATCAATCCATATGCAAACTTATTTTGTATTGCACCTTGCTACAAAATCCTTTCCTTTTATGTCACTGGGATTTTCATAACTTCTTTCCAAACCAATCTGTCTGTTGTGTTTGCTCAGTTGCTACTGAGATGCAAAATCAGCCACAAAAAA
Organism: Leptocoma aspasia; assembly: GCA_013399835.1. NCBI lineage: Eukaryota > Metazoa > Chordata > Aves > Passeriformes > Nectariniidae > Leptocoma > Leptocoma aspasia. The sequence goes on along the minus strand of VXAX01001324.1, from coordinate 899,779 downwards.
GACACAGTGGAGTCTACTTTGGCTTCAGCTTTATTTTGCTATCTACCAAGGTACTTCTGTAGGGAGGTGTGCCCCATGATTCCACAAGGGTAGCTGAGATTTACCTCTCTAGGTCTGCAGTGTCCTGTGACAGCATCTTCACTATTAGTTTGTTTAGCAACAGGGAAATGCCCATTAGCATTTTATTGTTTTAGCTGTTTATTGTTTTCATTCTGAAACAAAGATTTTTAAATTTCCATTGTCTTTCTCTAGGGTTACAATTCAATGTCTACACCAGTGGGTGGCTGCTGGTCTGAGGTTCAGCTAACTGAAAAAGATGCTAAGAGGAAAACTTCCAGACATAAGAAATTGCTGGATGTGCTGGATATCTGTGAGAGGCTGAGAGAAGATAGTGCCATGAGCACTGGCTGGACTTCACAGGTTGCTAAAGAGAAGGTATATGAGACAGCCAGATTTGACAAATAACTGAAGGGGTGCAGAATCTCAAAGGCTGAGCAACATCTGGAGAACTGGCACAGCAATATGCTGCAGATTATCCAGGTAATTGTAATATCAGAAATACTTGATGCAGATGCGAAGGTAGCAAAACTGAGACCAGCAAGGAAAATATAATTGGGGTAGGTTGTTTATTTGGGAAAAGGTCAGGGCTGACAAAAGAAGGTACAAGAATAAAAATAAGGGTCAAGAAATGAGAAAAAAGCTGATAACATATATATAAAAAGTGCACCTGCTGTTGTCTAGGGCTTGATCACTTCAGCTGCACAAGGACCATAAATTAAGTTCAGACCATGTAATGTAAGTGAAACCTGCTTCCACACCATGGAGAGCATGGGGGAGCAGGGAACTTTCCCTGGGTAACTGGAAAAACTGGAATGGAGTGTTGTGGTATCACTATGTCAGTGCCTTTTTGAGGATGACAGTTCTGGCAATTACCCAGAAATAATATTTTTATTTGAAAATAAAATAAAGAGACAGTCTAGAGGACCTACTGATAATGTGAATGCCTTCGAGTTACGGCTAAAATCATACAGGTGAGACTGTGACTCACAATCAAAGCTATGATATAAATAAGGAGTAGCAGCAGGAGAGTTTTTGCTAATGTGCAGCTGCAGGTTCTGGTTTTGGCAGTAGTGGGCCTTGGGGACTTCTGTTCTGAGGCTGTTTGTTTGCTGTCCAGCAAAGTTATGGTGTAGTGGATTGTAGCTTTGAACAGATAGGAGAAATACTCATCAAAATCTTCTGCTCTATTTTTAAGGTGTGGAGGAGGAGGAAGAAAATTAATTATTACTTCACAATGATGCACTATATTCTACTCCACTCCTGACTAAAAATAGTGCTGAACAGAAGTTACTGTATTTGGATTATTTTGGGATTATTTTTCTAGTATCCTTAAATAACCAACTGAGGATCTCTCTAGGCCATTAATATTTGTTAATTAATACAGTGAAACAGTAGAAAAGTTTTAGAGGCCTGAAAGAAGTCATGACTATTATCTATTGAAAAAAAAAAGAATGTCATAAATGAAAACCTAGCTTGCACTATGAACAGTAATGTGCAGCAGATAAACAAATATGTATGTCTGTGTTCATAACTGAACTTTTCACCTGTCAGACAGAAACCTGTTCCTGGCTTGTCCAAACTGTTCCAAACTTGTTCAAACTAGTTTTGAAATTCGATGATACCTGGACTGAAACAAAGTGGCATGTCCTAAATGCTCTAATAAATAAGACATGAAACGGAACCACCCAGCTAGGGGGCTGGTCACACATTGTGCCTTGACTATTAGGCACATATATTCTTTAGATTGGAGGAAAACCTAGGGCTTAGAATACTGCAAAGGCAAAGTGGTGTTGGTAAGAAGGGTTCCCAGAGAAAAATGGTCTTGGAGGGAAAGAAACCCAGAAAGGAGGTTGTGAAGATCCTGGAAATAGGGAAAAATCCCAAGATTGGACAGTCACATGGAGACGAATGCTGGGGGACAGGACACCCAGGAACCCTGGGCAATAATTCCTGGCAGAGGTAAGTGTGAGCAGCACCGTGGTGGGAAGTGGCTTGGTTTCCTGCCTGACATTCATGGACTGGCAGCAATCTTCCTGATGGGAAAGGAAGTCAATACCTAGGAAAGTGCTGTGGGAACAAGCAAGCACAGTGTAAGGGTGGCATAATCAAGTAGGTCAAGGACTCTAATCTCAGAGGTTCTTAATTGCCCTCCACTGTCCAGATCCACTGTACTTGTCATTTATTCTATCCCACCAGTGATAATAATCCAAGATGTTTTCAGTCTATTTCCATGATCGCTTTCATGGGAAAAAACATAAAATGAATGATAGAAGATTCAAATCCTTAAACTATGATAGGACCATAACAAGATCAATTTTTATTAAAACAGTTTACTGAAAATAGATTTTGTCAAAACAATTTGATACCTATTGATAAAGTTGTTAGTGTCAATGTAACATAATCCTTGATTGGTTTTGACTTTATGATGCCTGACATTTCCAATATTAAAAAAATCAACATGACTTGTATTATTGTCTGGCTGACAAATGCCAAATGCCATTGGCAATGAAGATTCATCATCACACTAGTGGGTTTCTAGTTGAGCTCTGTGGAAATCAGCTCTTGTCCTGTGCTGTTTAATATTTTCTTTCATCTGTATCCTGAAAGAAAATAATTTAAAATCTTAGTTTCTGCAGGTAAATGACAAAATTCTTGGAGGAGTGATAAATAATAAAATAGACAAATGTTCTGTAGCCTTTGAAAGAGAAGTTCAAGAAAAAATCATGAAAGGATAATATACCAATAAAATGGTTAAGGTGCTGCAAAGGGCACATGCACATCTTGTGCTCCTTTTGTAGTGAGTAGAGAGAAATTGACGTCTCTAAATTGTGACTTATCCAAGGGCAGAAATAAAATTGGTCAATAATATGGATGCTATAGATACCTGTTTTTCTCCCTTAATCATAGAGGGAGTGAAAGTTAATTGACTTAGATGTAGATTTTGTCCTGTAAAAAATTGCAGTTACATGTAATAAACCATGATTGCTGCCATGTCAAAAATGTGTGTTTGTTCAATTACTGCATGGTTGGAAATATTTAGGAAGGTGGGACTCTCTGAGTAGAAGTAGGTGTATGCTTCTTGGCAAACTCTTGAGAATACAGATTAACAGAATTTTGAGTGAATTCTGTCAGCTACCACAGTTGTTTTACATAAAAGTTCCAAATCCAGGAAAAATTAGTCAAAAACTTCTGGAATAACAAAACTCTCTTTTTTGTTGTAAAGTGCTCCTGAGAAACTGTGTAAATTCTATTTCTCAGCTCAAAGGACAAGATAGAACCATCTAGAAATCTTTGTAATACAGACCTATTTTCACCATTATTTATTTTTCTTTCATTATATTTTTTCTCTTTGTTAAAAACATTTTATTTTCTGTCATTCCTCAAATAACAAATGGGAAAACCAAGCAGCTGTTAACCTTTCAGAAACATTTCTTCCTCTGTGTTTCCAATGTCCCTTGTTCTGAAGAACATTATTTTGTATTCAGGCCTAGGCTACTCAGTGATCTACACGTATTATTTCCACTGCACTCAGCGTTATTGTTGCCGTTTTTGTAAGGAATGTGAAACAGAATCCAGGACTAAAGAGGCAGAGTTCAATCAAAACATTAAAAGGCCTGCCCTTCAATGTTTTTCATCGACCTCAGGTCCTTCTCACTTACCAGGTCTATATTTGGGCCATGGAATATTAAGAAAGATGGAGCTTGAATTCTGATGAGAGCTGCAGAGCCATTGTTTTGGGCCATGAACAGACACATCTTTTCTCTCAAGGGCTTTGAGATGAAGCTCATTAAGTCTTATACAACACAGACTATCGATAGTAGAGGAATATATTTGCAATCCTATCCAACTCAGATACATATCAGATCATTGTGCCCTATATGTATGTTCTTATCTGCAAATTATAATCTCCTTCTGAGGAGAGGTATCTTGGCTCTTGTGAAAACTATTTCCAGTAGAGTCTCCCTCAACTTGTCTCTATCTTCTGTTTACTCCTGTGATTAAAAGTAATGGAATGTCCTACTAATGGTGCAAAAGCTCTTTTGTTATCCTAATTATTCTCTTGACCATTAATGAAAAGAAGAAAAGCAATTCTAGAGGTCATGTAGCACTGGAGTAACATGCAGTTTCTGCTCTGTGTTTGTATTCTCTGTTTTCATTAAATATTTCAAATGCAGCTCTGCAAAGCAATAAACACCTAGGAAGAAAACAACCTGAAGTATATGAGAATCTGAAAATAACACTGGTAAAATAATAATGAAAAAAGGTATAAGAGAAAAATATGCCATTAAAACAAATGTAACAGTACTTCTGTTACATTTTTATCCAACCTTTCTCATCTTTTATTTGAAAAGTGAAGTTTATGTACCAGGAGAGATGGGATAGATGGCAAAGAACCTCACAAGCAATTGTAAGCAGGTCATTGTAGCTGTTTTGCCCATACAGAGCACTCAAGCTATCACAGCACGAAAAAAAAGAAATAAAAGGATGTTTGCTCCTATGTAAAGCAATCCACAGGAATGAAATATCTATTTGCTGCCTGCCAGGTGTGCACCAAGCTGCTCTATCACTCCACTTTCTCCACAGGATTGGGGAAGAAAAATAAAATGAAAAGCCAGTGGGCCAAGATAAGGACAGGGAGATTGCTCATCAATAGTATCACAGGCAAAACAGACCTAATTTGGGGAAAATCAATTTAATGTATTGACAATTAATCAGATTAGGATAACAAGAAAAAATCCTAAAACCCACCACATTCCTCCTTACTTCCTAGGCTCAACTTCACTCCCAAGTGGCACAGGAAAATAGGAAATGGGCTGTAGTCAGTTAATGTTTTTTTTTCTGCTTTTCCTTCTTTCTCATGCTCAAGCTTTGTGTTCATGTGACCCACTAGTGCACTGCATCCATCTTAAAGGCAAAGCTGCACCCCAGTGTGAGGTGAAAGAACTGGGTGGGCTTGAAAATGACCAGAAAATCAGTGACATCTGGAGGCAGATGTTGAGAGTTGGCTGTCCTCAAGCACCTGTGTGGTGGCGTTGGGCTGTGCAGCGTGGACCCATCTCACCAGAGCAAGTGATGTGTGCTAGCAGGGCATTGGGCAGGGATGATACTCTATCTGAAACTGCTCCCAGAGAATAGCCAGAGCTCACCAATAGAAGGACAGTTTTGAAAGACAAAGCCTCCTGAAAAAATTCCACATTAGCATAGAATTGAGATAGCTTTTGATAAATTATTTTTATTTTGTGGCTTCACACTGAAGGTCAAGAGATTTCACAGCCTGATATGAAGCCCTATGCTGCTCCTTTTCTCTGACTAGCTTCTTCTTACTTGTTTATTTTTAGCCTTTTCTCTCTTTATAAAGAAGCATCACTAATGCATTTATAAACTCTAGATGTGAGGTCTCTTCAGTAATCAGTGTACCTAATGCAATTCTCTTAGGCAATCTTTGGATTGTTCTTAATGAGAGGTTCTGAGGTAAAGAAAGGACGATGCTGGAGGGTATTTTAAAAAGAGAACTCTTTGACCTGGGACTTCGATTAGATGCTATACTGAGGAAGATGCCTTTGTTCAATACCCAGAAAACAAAATTATTGCCTTTAGCTAACAATAATTGTACAAAAATGTATTTACAAGTGAATGAATATTTACAATGACAATTGAACAGTAACACTTGTTTTTCTCTGAGACAAAATATCTCATCTTACTCTAGGTCATCTCTTTGTCCAAGTAAATAAATAATTACTCCAGACAGTTTCTTAGGAAAGCACAAAAAAAAAAACAAACTGGAAGAGAAATGTATTATTGAATAACTGCCAAAAATTTAGAAGTGTAGCCAGCTTTTAACATTTTCTAAAGGATTAAAAGATCAAACTTGATTTAGTACCACATTGCTTCATTTCACAAGGGTTTTCATTCATTCATTTAGGGATAGGACAGAAATAAACCTTAACAATTTCCAGTATCAAGAGTAAAGTGCATTCTTAAGGGTGAAAGGCCAGATGGTATGAAGTGTAAAGGCCAGTTAACCCTTCCATGTCTAAACTTTCCCACACATCACAACTGAACACTTGGGCTAGGTGGTCTTGGAGAAGAAGGAATTTCAAGTATGTTTTGAAGGAAGAATCAAAGTGTTTGATTAAGAACGTGGAGTATCTTTTATCTTTGAACTATTTTTTCAATCTTCAACTTCCCTTCAATTCCTGTAAATCTTTGGGATTCCTCTTACTAAAGTTACAAGCCAGACTCTTAGGGAGGATGAAGAGCCCTGTGAAACTTCTCACTTCCAAAAGGAATAGGTCAATGAAAAAAGCATGTGCAAGAGAATGAGCTGAACCATTTTATGACCAGCCCTGAGTAGGCTTTCCAAATTTAGAATACTAAAGTTTTTTTCCCCCCATTTAGTATTGCTTATTTATGGGAAATAAAGGCTTTGTCATAATTTTATAGCACTATTTAAGATTTATGGTATTTATTTTTTTTCTTGCCATTGTTACTGTTATTGCAGGGTGATTGAAAATTACTTATGAAACATTTTCCCCAAAGAACACTGAGCTTGACTTTTTTCCTGTTGGTGGGAAACAATCAGTCTTGGTATAATACTTGCACTGGATCAGCATAGAAGTCAAACAAGTCTTTCACATTTCCTGGTCTGAGATGAATACTAGGTTTTAGATCAATAGAAATACTTACATCTTCTTCAGTGAACATCATGATACTGTAGGAAGAAAAGTGCACTGTAGGAGAAGTTAATTTGTTGGCTGATGGACTGGGAGCATTGTTTAGCTAAAGCACCACTCTCTACATGATACACTGGTAGTGTGGATTAGGAAGGAGATTTTAGCCTGCACAAATATGATGTAGAAAGTCTTGGTAATTAAAACTTTTCTTTTTGAACAATGTCACAATTAAATGTTTAGGTGCAACTCAGTAAATGATAGCATATTTTTAAATAATAGTTTTTTTACTTTTTGCCTTTTTTCTGTCAAAAAAAAAAGTCTTTATGTGAAACCTTCTCTTGTGAGAAAATTTTTCACTTTCAATAAAATCCTGGGTCAGGATGTGTAACAAAGGATTGTCTCTTTCCTCACTGAAAGTAGACAGGTTTGTGGAAAGCAGCCTGATAAAAAGAAATTATGAGATGAGTCTTTATGCTAATGTAAATTTTACCTCTCCTTTGTATGCATGACTAGAAAAGGTAAAAAGAAGCAAATGTATTTATGGCTTAAAATTTATAAAGTTTTTTACTTCTTTTGTATTCAGGACAGTAATGTAAATTACATTATTTGTTCAGTGTGGTTATAAGAATCAGTACATTTTTTGTAAAAGGCCAATTAAACTAAATAGTTTCATTTGCCCTCAGCAGTGGCTATAATGAACAATAATAGAGTAGGCTGAGTTTGCTGTATTTGGCTTTGGATGGTTTTTTGTAGCCTTTTTTTTTTTTTATTTCACTTTGTGACAAATGGCTTTGCTTGAATAGCTTGTCTTGTTTGGTGTGATTGGTGTCCAGACTGAGTACATTAGGAAGTGATGATACTTATCTGTGTGGTTCACATGCTAATTAAATTGACTTTACCAAAGCATACAAATGTCTCCCATTATTTTCTTTTCTCTCACCTTGTGTCAATACATTTCTGTAATAAATCAGAAAATCTTTATTCAGCAGGCAGATAGTATTTGAGAAGTGCAAAAGATGCATTCATTTTGACGATTTTTACTTTTTTCAGAGACTAGCTTGCAAACGCAGAGAAGTATCAGCAAAGAAAATCTTTCCTATGCCATTTTCTTTGGTTTGTACATTATGAAAAGAAAAGATAAACTGATGGGCTGCCTATTCATAAATTGAAAAGGTAGATTTATGTGACAGCTTAAATGAGGTCTGGCAAAATCCACTTTTAAGTTTGGGTTTGTGTATTGTGAGAGCTGTTTGACTAATCAAACAGAGGTGGTTGTTTCATGAATAATTCATGGTGCAATGCCTGTGAAGGAGCAGGCTGTAAATACCTGCAGTAGAACTCCAGTGACACCATAATTAGCAGTTGGCATTGGCTGGCTGATGATGTCACCTTGCTCTGATGTGTAATTATAACATGACCCTTCATGAAGCTGTTGGTGTGTAATATTTCCCCTCTCCGGTGGCATGCAGACTTTTACACAAACAAAGGAGAGGGGATGGCCCTTCCATCCATTAATCCCAGCCCAGTAACCCCTGGCTACACCTCCCTTTGCCTCTCAATGCCCTTTTTCATCCTACATCCTCCTTTTCTTCTTTTATTCACCATGATCTTCCTTCCAACCTCCTGCTAACACCATCAAGGGGGATGTCATTTTTGCTGTTCGACACATTTTGAGTATTGGACCCACATGTAACATGTCTGGTTAATCAGCCTGAAATACCCCCAGTCAGAATTTCTTTGGGTATAAAGCAGAAATTTCTGGTCAAAATTTTGTTGACTCTATTTTTGTTGTTGTTTTTTAATGAACACATTGGTAACTTTACTTGTAAGTGATGTGGAAGAGCACAATATTAGCTCTCTAACTTTAACGGACTCATGGTAATTTGTGAACCAGTAATCTCCTTTCTCTGAATCTCAGACGTGTTTATACAACAGTGAATTGCTCATTTGTGCAGTAGGAATTTTATTCAAGGTAGCATCCTGGTTGTTATCTCCTCAAAGATGTCTTCCATAGGTGTTTGGATTTGTATTACTGCTGGTTAGTCTGTGATGTGTGTTCATTTAGGGGTGTAAATATTGACCAGTGCTCTGCATTGTAATCACACAGCTCTCTGGGACTGAACTCACAGTCTTTTGCTCCCAAAGTGAGAAAGCTATCCACAGAGCCAAAACAACACTTGGGCAAATGACATTTAATAAAGCAGCTGGAGTGATATTTCTTTGCTTGGCACATCTGTTTTTTTATGACTGAGACTCAGGTGTGCTTTTATGTTTGGAAAGGAATGTTAGTGGCGAAGAGAAAAGAAAGGAAACTTTTTCCTTTGTCAGACATTCTTACAGAGATGAACATTTCCAATAATTACAAGCCAGGGAGACAGATTATAGCAGGTCCTTATTTAAAGCTTTTGGAGGGGTCAGAGGCTTGCTTTCTGTGTGGGGCCATATCAGTCAGTACTTGCAGATAAGGAAGGCAGCAAAATCTCTTTAATCTTGTAGGAAAGGGTAAAATTTGTGATTCATAGATACTCCCTGTTTAGACAACTGAGTGCAACTTCTATTTGCAGTGGTCAATGCTGAAGTGTATGGAGGGTCACTCTGCCACCTGTGTGTGCAGAAATGTCACGCCTGGTAACATGGGGCAGTAGCTAACTGTAGGAACTTGCTTCTTTAGTCCTACACACAAAATTAGCCTCTGGATAATTATGATTCTGGCAACAAACTTTTTTCTAATCATAATCTTTTGCTTTCTTACTGTGATTTGGAAGCCTTGTAGGGTTTTCATGAGAAGGTTTGTTTTATTGTTTATATCATCATACCTTTGTATGTAATCATGAGGAAGAGGCAGTAGGATCAGGAGAAACTACCTGGCTGCTGAACAGCAACCAATATCTCCACAGAAGCTGTGGGATCCAGAGACAGTGGTGCAGGACCTCCCCTGACAGAGATCAATCTTCCTCTGAAAGTAGAAATGCTGTTACAGTGCCTGAAAGGCTGAACCAAGTCTATTTAAATTGAATAATCTAATTAAGTGGTCATGAAGCCAAATATTATCAAGAACTGAAGGAGCTGATGTCTGATTTAAGAATGGGATTGAGAGTCACAGCCTCTGCAGGCTGAGGATTTGCTTCCATTTTCTTTTCTGGCTTAAACTCAGCAAGTCCTTGTGTGTACTAGAGCAATGAGCCCTCAGTGCAGGTGTGAGAGGGACCTCTCATCTCTGCTGAGATGCTCATGGTTGAATAACTGAGCTACAGGCAGCCCTTCTTCTTGCATGAGCCACTGAGCTGCAAAATCGGAGAGTGTCTGCACAAACAAGTACATGATTGCATCTGACTCTTGTACCCAGCATGGAGAAGTTGCATATTGCCATTCTGTGGGCTAAATGATATTAAGCCCAAGACTTAACAATAAGGCAATTCCAGTGTTTGCATATGCATTTTTGTGGCACTAGTACATAACATGTAACAGTTTAGTACTGTGGCTAGCAAAAATGAACAACGAATTTTGTGGGGATTAATTTTTAATTGACAGAAAACATGGTTTCCCTAAATAGCTAATGTTTTTCCCTCTATAATAAAAATTTAAAATGTACACTTTCTATTTGTAGAATCACAGAATATGCTGAATTTGGAGGAACCCTCAAGGATGAAGTCCAGCTCCTGGCCCTGCATAGGACCATCCCCAAGGATCACTCCACGTGCCTGAGAGCATTGCCCAAATGCTTCTTCAACTCTGACAGTGCTTTGGTGCTGTGCCCCTTCCCTGGGGAGCCTGTTCCAGTGCCCAACCACCTTCTGGGTAAAAAACCTTTCTCTAATATCTAACCTAAACCTCTCCTGACACAACTTCAGCCCTTGGGTCTTTAAAGATTCCTTTTTAAAACTAATGTTATTGTTATTATCCCTGCCTCAATATTTTTGCAGGTAATGCAAAAGTGAGAATTTTTGCTCATTTATCTTGTCTAAAATGCTTTCCTACTTCTATGAAATAATCATAATACGAGATCAATAAAATCTAGATAACTCTAAAGAAAATTTAGAGTTAGGAAAACCCTCAAATTGTCAAATTTAAATGAACTTTGTGGAGATTTAAAGATAAAGCAAAAAAAGTAGGATTAAGCTGAAAAGAACATAATAGCTTTTAATAAGGACAAAATAAGTTTATGCTTATTTTGTCCTTATAGAGTAAGAGGTAAGATTTCCTATACCTTTACTCTTCCTCTCACCTTTTTTATTTTTTCCTCCTTCTTTACTTTGTGGCTATCATTTGCCAGAAGAAGTGATTACCAGAGACAAAAAACCAGTTTTCTCCTGTATTTCAAGTACTTGTTAGCACAGAGGTCTGGAATGTTAATTACAGAACTCAATTATCTCAAGTGAAAATTCTGTTAGCCACATAGGAAAGAAATGGAGTTGTCAAGGTAAAATGAGCTAGGCAAAGTGAAGAGTGGATGGCTATGATGATAGGATGGGTACAGAGAATAATGGGTGAGTGCTTTAATATAATTCTGTATCTTGTATGAGTGTATTTTAATGCCCATTTGATAATTTTCTGAATGTTTAAAAGAGTAGCATGTGGCATCCATATTCTTAAGAAAAATAGTGATTTAACTGTTAAACAATACTGCAACAAATTATGGATATCTGTTAAACTAGAATACTTACCACTCCCCAAGTAGTCTGTTGCATTTTGCTTGTCTAATGTGTCTCACCTCTTTTAGTTATATTTGGATACATATCTAAATCACTGGTTGTGCCAAACTTGTTTGCTAATTATATTGCTTCACTTATTTCTTTAATATTTTTCTAACTAAAAGAAGGAAAATAATTAAGCAGATGTTTTTTGTCTCTGATGAATACACCGAAAAATCTATGCTGTTGCTAACATAAAAAAAACTTTGTAAATAATATTTTTATTAAGACAATCCTTGACTGACTACTAATAAAGTTCAAATTTATTAGTAACTTTTATCTGTATTAAGCAAGTATTAGACAAGGAATATTTTTTCCCTTTCTTGAAAGAAAAGAAAACAGTAGGGAAGAAGAAATATTCTTGGCTGACAGCTTTCAGTTTAGGCTGTAAACATGGCTTGGGGCAATGAGAATAGATGCCATTATGGGATTGAAGGTCATAGTTTCTGGAAGTAGATTCTTACAAGATAAGAAAAGAGACACATGGCAATATTTTATTCTGTCAATCTTTGAACTGTTGATGAGACAGGATGTACTATTTTCAAAAAACACCTAATTGATCTAGGAGCTGTTTTTCTGAAGTTAATGGAACCTTATTTCAGAGAACATTGATGGAAATGTGCTTGTCTGATGAATTCAACGTTTTTATAAGTCCTATTTTTAAATGCTTTGTAAATTCATCTTTAAAGTTCTGAAGTCTCAAACTTCAGAATGCATTTATCCAAGAATCTCTTCTTCCTTAATTCCATAGGACAATTTTTATTAGTAATTATTTTTAAAATTCTCTAAAATGATTGAAACAGTTATTGTTTTGACATACTTAACAGTAGTACTCTTCCAAAAAAATTTATTAATTATGTGTTTCAGTAAAGGTAGAGCCTGATTTTGAGAGTGATTTTTAGTATGCAGAAAATTGCAGATCTGATCCTTGGAATACAGCTTTTACCTTCTGTAATTTTCTGAATTTCTTTCTGGCAATAATGGTATAATTTATCTATCTTTTACATTATTTTTATGTGGTATAGTACTTTTAAAATGGTTGCATAGAAATTCAAAGAGGCATGGAATATTTTCCATGAGAAGTCATCAACTCAAACACTATTGACTGAATTTTGAAGTGATATGGTTTAGATGGTGTAAATCAAAGCAGTTACTTGCATGAAATAAAGCTCTTGTCCTAATTAATTTCATCTCTTCATGCAGATTTTCTTTTAACAGATTTCCTGAGAGATAGATACTTCCTTTCCACTTCCATCTGTCTGGGGATTTCAAGTTCTACCTTTCCTAGTTCTTATAGAAAAATCAATTTGTTATAGAAAATATGACATGCATCTTATATGAGGGAGGTGTTTGCTTTCTTAGTGTAATAGAGCTTGATGGTGAACAAAATGTATTTGCAATTACCCCTAAAATTCATAAAATAAAATATGACATTTTGCAGGATAGCCCAAGATATTTTTGGTGAAGCAACTCTAGCGTGTTAGTGCTGGCTATGGTTTTAAGAAGTCAGACAGTCTCCCCAGTCTGGTCTTAGTCTGCAGAAGTTATTCCATTGATGTCAGTGTTAAAATAAGTATTGACTTCAGGGGGGCCCAGGATTATTCCTTATGTCCTTACTATCTACACATCAATGACCTGCTAATATTGGATAGATGATTTGAATAGGCAGTCCTGTCATAGGTAGAGCTGTAGAAGTTATTATTAACTGGGAGTAAAGTAGCATTTCATCTGACTTTAAAATCCTTAAGTTGCTCAGAAATTTTTGAAATAGGACACAGAATTTTAATCTTCACACCAGCCTTACTGAAAAACAGAAGGCAAATGCTAAAGCCAACAAAGCTCCACCAGGGAAAAAAAAATCAAAGTAAATGTAATTTAATCTAGAATCATATGAAGCCCCTTTCTTCTGGGTAACCACTCAGTTTGTCCAGCAGTGAAACAAAATTAAATTTGAAAAAAAAAAAACCATTTTTCTCTCAAAACTTGCCTCTGAACTTTTGTTTCTCTTTTACATTCCAAGTGCATTCCCGTTTCACTCAAATACTCTTCTCATACCTATTGTGCACCCTTTCCTGTGTACTCATTTCTCACTTCAGTGCTGTCAGGAGGCAAAACTAATTTACTTCTATTTCTTTGTAATTATTCCTTCCTGATTGATATTACTTATTATCACAATGTTCAGAATGACTTCGTTCCTCGTTTCAGCTGAGAGACACAATCAGATACAATTGATAGGAGAAATTATCTCTTTTCTTGATCAGCAAAATATTGCAATCCTGAAATTCAAATTTTGCCTGCCAACTAGAATTCATTCGACAAGAGATAAAAGTATATTTCTGAGATTATTCAGCCCATAGGAGTGGACTTTAGTGAGTGAGAAATGGAGACTGTAAGGTCAGCTAATTCAGGACAAACAATATAGATCAGACAGGTGCAATATTATCACTGAACATCTTTAAATATCTGTTTGTTAGGAGACTTATGGGGGGTACGAAAAGAAAAATCCCACAGGAATCACTGCCATGTTGTATTATTTTACTGAAACCAAATAGAATCAAATTGGCTGAATAGAAAACCTGTTCAAGTCAATGGAAATATATCCATTTAGTCCAGATCTTGTGTAAATCTTGAGTGTTATTTTGCACTTTTTCTTTCTTATACAGTAATTTGTTAAGCAAGAAAAAATGTTTCAGTTGTCTTCATTAATCTTTGATGCTACCTATTCAAATTGTGTAATGTTATCACACCCACCTCTGAGATGGTCTCCTATGCCATTAATTAGAAATGAATGACTGTGGCTGTACCTGAGGACAAAAAAAGCTGTGTCTTTATCTGTGTGGTCTCTGATCAGAAGCAGATTTTAGAAAAAGACTGTGAGGGTAGAACAATAACAATACAACTTACCAGCTTTGATTCTCTAAGCTTACCTTACTTTCAGTGTATTTTGAAACATTACCTATTTATTTCTCTCACCTGTTATAAAAGAACACAATAGCTCCAAAAGTAATAGCAGTGTAATTTGGCAAGAGGACAGATGCAGCTTCAGGAATTGAAGTACAATTGAAAGACTGCTCGGAGAGACATCTAGCACTGGTCACCCTGGAGAGGAGACATGGTCTGTCTTACATTTCTCTCTGCAGATTATAACCATTACAGACAACTCAGAAAACCCTTGCTCTTCCCCACCAGGAAGAAAATCTGTCAGCAAAGGCGTTCAGCATGAGCTACATCTAGTATAGGCAGACCCACACAGAGGCAGTGGGTTATGTCTGCAGTGGTGAGCTGGCTCTTACTTTCCTCCCTTCCTCCTCTGGACTCTTATCTGAGGATGTCAAGAAAGTACCTAAATTCATTTGGGAAGTTTTTTTCAGAGAAAACCATCAGTGCTTATTTGGGTGGTGTGGTTTCTTGCAACCTGGCCTATTATTTGCATAACACCCTAGGGGAGATAAAGCCTTCCTCCAAAGATGTGGAGATGTCAAAGTTCAAGTCCCTCCTCTGCTGGAGAAAATTTCAAAATTTCAGTCTAAAAAGCATTGTATTTTTTGTTTCTTTTCTTTCCAGAGGCATCTCACACATACTAGATTATATGACCTACTGGAAGGGAAACCCCATCCTTCCTGTTTCACCAGTGCTATAGAATAGAAAAGTGAAGTGTGTAGAAAAACCCTTGGAAAGAAAAGCTGATCAATTGCTTTAATTTTTTTCCTTGGTATGTTTTGACATTTGAGCACTGGGGAAGTATTTCTGTGAGTACTCTTCTGTGAGTATATTAGCAATTTTATTATAAGCAGGTAGATATTCATGCCTGGAAGGGACAATCAAAAGGATCTTTTTCACTCCCTCGCTAACACAGGTGGTAAAAATACTCCAGCGATTCCTAAAAAAATCTACTGGCTCAGACAAAGCTAGAAAACCCCTTTTAGAAAATTGAATAGTTGTGCTCTGACTATTTGTACCTATGAGCTAATTTTTTTCACTGGTTCTTCAGGTGATCTACTGTATGCCACTGGAAAATATGGGCCTGAAAGTTTACCAGTTTATCAAACAGTACAGTGAAATACAGACAGGTGTGACAGCATGCGAATGTCTATATTTCATGGGAGCTGGATAGGTTTTTTTTCTTTTAAAAGTAGTTCCTAGAACACTTTCATTACCTCAGATCTAAGCAAATATGGGTGTTAAAACCAGTATCTCAAGTTGTATCAATGTTCAGAAAAGGGCTGTCAGGCTCAGACAGTTGGGAATATTAATAGCAAAGGAAAACATTTTGGCTCGGTTTTTATAAGGTCTCTACTAGGAAACTTAAATAAAATATTGCTCTTCATTTGCTATTTTTTTAATCAAATTATTTCAGCTAAAATTTTATTTGTCTGTTATGGTTGAAAATAGTGAAAAGTATACCAAGCCTGTCCTTACGTGCCTTTTAAAAAGTCAAGTCAGTTTAGAGAATCACAAAAGATTCAGGTTTTCCTGCCTTGTGGTGAAGAAGCAAGTTCACATTGCTTGACTACACTGTTGTGAAACCCCATCTCAGGTCAGAGATGGGATTAAGGGAAACACAGTTCTCAATAAAAATGGCCACCTGAGCTCACCTCTGGTGCTCCTGGATTTGAAAAATCATCTCTGCTAAGATTATTGTGCTCAAAGGACATATTAATGCAACCTACATCATTATGCACAGTTTTTTCTTTCCTCTATTGTCTTCCAAGCCCCCTTTATCCAAGAACAAATCTAAACTTTGTTCACCACCAGTGAATAAGACATACAACTACAGAAGCACATGGGAACATAAGGGAATTAATAGCTTTCAAGCGGAGATGAGTGATACATCTTTCAAATTGAAAGATGGGAAAAGAAATAGCATTTAGGACACAATTTAGGACACCAACAGGAGTCCCTGTTTCTAGGAAGAGATAGTCACTCTTGTTAAAATACTTATGATTAGCATAGCTTTTAATTTAATTTTCATTTGTGGAAATGTTACACTATGTTTGCTGTTGTACTTGGTTAAGTGAGAGGTAACATCTTTGTTAATAGGGTTTAAAAGGAATTAACTGCTTGGGTTTTGTAGGAGTACAACACTGATTTCACTTGGCCTCACGTGGCCAGCCCAATATATGAAAGCAGCTGAGCTACAATAGAAAGCACTAGAAAGACTTTTGGTTTTAATTCAAGCTGTCAGTCTTGTAATTCAAAAAATAGTTTGGCTGATCTGTGAAGCCTTGCAGACTTTTCCACTCCAAAGTTTCAATGGGACAATAGACCAGCAAGACCACAGCTGTCTTAGGTGACCTGTGTGTGATGGCTGCAATGCTTCCCAGGTGCTTCAACTACCTCACCCTCGCCAGGGCTCTGACTGAAAGGTGCTGTGGCTTTCTGGCCCACCTGCAGAGGTGTCCTCTATGCAAATGAGAGCAAGGGTGAGGTATGATTGGGAGTCACCAGGGAGTGGTCGGCTTAAGTGCCATCCTCTCCCTTTAGACATAACCTGTGACATCTGGAGAAACCTGAAAGCTGTCAGGCAGGAGGAAAGGAGTGTTTGACTTCATGAATGACAGATCAGCCTGCCCATTTGTTTTCTGGTCAGTTTGTTTCCACTGCACACAGATTCCCTCCCCAGCTGGTATTTTCTTCTTTAACTCCCTCATTGAAGCTGTGTACCTTGGAACCTGATACCTGATGTGTATGCGAGGGAGAGCTCTGCTGCACCAGAGGCACCATAAATAACTGCTCACGTCAGAGGTAAGGCATATTGCTGGTGCGGCTCATAATGTTAATACTGAGTGTTAATATCCTGCCCTTTATCTTAATTAGTGTTGCTTTCAATTAGAAGTAAGCTGTTCACTTTGGAATAGAAGAACTGACCCACACCTCTTCCCTAAATTTGAATTATCCCCACAATTAAGAGCTAAGTATCTGTCTTGACACTTACAGACCTTTATCACCATCATGTCTGAGTGACTGGCAATGAACTGCAGCACTCATTCACCCACCCATTCCATAAATTTTTCATATCAGATATTAAAGATGTCTTCCATGATGCATTTCAGGACAGCATTTAATGTGAATTACAAAGGACTGACAAATTCCTCTTATAACCTAACACTGTCCTTTGTACTCACTCTTTGATCTTTTAACAAGTTTCAGAAATTGACAATTTTGTGATACTGAATTCTAAGCAACTTATTTCCATCCCCATAGACTACACTGCATTCATGCCTTTAGTACTGATGTTGCTTGGGTTTACAGTGAAAGGGTCACTATAACTGGAGAAAAAAAATGGACAGATATTTGGAAAAAAACTTCTCTATTTTATGTATGTAATGCAACAAACAATATGTGTTTGGTTTTCTGCATATCTATGCACATCATACATGCTAAAACAGCTGCTAGACTATTTGAACACCTTATCCAAAAGGGTCTTTGAATCTGAAATTTTCTGTCAACTCCTGTTCTGATATTAATGTGTTGACTGTGTAATCTGAAGGCTTTTGGTCCTTAATTTTCTCTATGACATCTTACCCAATGAGTTAGGAACCTTTGGAAATGCTGTTTACCTTTCCCTTGACAAAGAGTAGAGAATTGTAGGTAACAGAAAGTGACACAAAAGAGCCACTTGTGCATATGCCTGTGCCATAACCCAAAGGAAGGACGCTTTCTGATATCTTTTTGATGCTTTAGGGTTATTAATGTCTTTTGAACAACCAAAGGCAAAAGGGTTGGATGTACAAGGATGGTGCAAAAGTGTGTTATTTACACAGTTTCAGGAATCTCACCTTAGGTCTGACATGTCCAGAGGAGCTTGGGTTCTCATTTGCTCCATGAATGTAAGAGGTGTCTTTACCTACAGAGATGATCATACATGTACAGAAGGGTGTGTGGGAATTGTGGAAATTATTCTGTACAGTAATTCCCTTCTTGTGCTATACAATGTATAATAAAACACATGTTAAGGATTGTAACATGGTTTTATTTGAAGGTAAAAAGGGAATACTGAAAAAAGTGTAACTGCAGACTTACAGATGCTTTTTTTTCATGCTTCTCAAAATCTCAAATGATCTCTACTTCTCAAGAAAACATGTTATTTACTGTGTTAGTCACAGATGTCTTTGTACAGTCTGTATGAATTAGTGATTTGAACTTGTCTTTTAGTAATGTGACTTTATTTTTTTTGTATGAGACCAGTCCAGATGAATGCTATAGAGAATCTGAAAGCTATGTGAAAGTCTATTTATGACTGCAGTCATTTTCTTTTTGTAGAGCGTAACAAAAACTAAGTGGACAAAGTTGCAGAACAACAGAAAGAGTATAATTGTATCAAAACACTTTGAATTTGGCAAGTAAGAACATAAAAAAAGCCAGTAAAGTATGCCAAAAGAAGTATTCACAACAAGCTGAGTTAGCAAAATGCTTCCTTTACTGCAGATGTTCCACTTCTGGGACAAGAGGGCAAAGTGAGTCCAAATTGATCTAACAGAAAATCTTCCAGTACAGTAAAAGCCTTTAGTGAAAGGGGGGGTTTGTGCAGTCACAGGCAGTTGTATTTTGCTGTATTGTTCACAGCTGAAAACTATCCAGTACTGATGTGGACCTGGCAGACTCATCTGGAAACTGTTTCTGCCAACAAGATGTCTTTGGAAGGCTGAAACAAACGAGAAACTAAATTCTTCACAGCTTGCTGAGATAAGAGGTTCCTGGGAATTGCTGAGTGTTAGATTGCTGCCCTAAACCCCTCAATTTCATGCTCTCTCTTTCTGTGCTGCATATTTGTTCCAACTGGCTCCCTACCTTGAACTCTACTGCATCCTGCTGGGTTAAATGTGATGGACAGTCTATATGAAAACCAATCAGTTATTTTGACAGGAGACTTAGAGAAGGTCAAGGCCACCTCTTCTCAAAAACCTGTCTGCCGAGTCTTCAGCTGTCAGAGACGAAATGTCTCTGAGGCTCTTCTTTGGTCTGAGCTGTGTTTTCATTTTGTCTTGAACAATCAGGAATCCAGCTACTGAAGGCCTTCCAGTGCTTTCATCACGGTATTTATTTGATTGCTATCGTCAAGCTTTAGAAGTGGGAAATTGTGACTCAAGTACACTGATTGTATAGTGTGTTGCCATACCTCACATATGAAGGGAGACAGTTCAATTTGATATTCATGTGACGTACTCTCTCTTTCAGTGGTAAAGCTCTGCTGGCACACAAATGTGCTATCAAATGTGCTATTTGTGTTTCACAAATGTGAAACAATGCTTCCAGAGCTTATCTCTGGAATTATACATGATACATGGTTAAAGGATTATGTGGGAGCCAGTCTTGAAGGATACTTAATATATAATTTTTCATTTAAAAACAGACCACAATGAGGCTTGAAGCTAATTTAATTAAAATAAGGTTTATGCTTTATATGCAAAGAGATGAACTTTATTTAAACAATATATTTTTTTACCTTCTCCAAAATGTAAAGGAAAAAAATATGTATTAATTTTAGAGTCTATAACAGTACATCCTAATCTCATGTCAAAACTTATTTCAAGCTTTATGAGTCTAAAGGATTCATGTTTCAAGCACAGATGTTTTGATCTAGATGCTTAATTTAATGAAGCTACTTAATAACATTTAATTATAACTAACCTTATTTCTTGAGGTTTCTAATTCAGCATTGCATTGTTCAGGAAGAGGCACAATTCAGACTGTAGTTGCAGAGAAAGAGGAGAGAAGGAGAAATAATTTCCAGTTCTGTATTCTGTAGAGATTTTGATAAGTGGCATATTCTGTATCTGTGATAAATTTTTATATTTCAAGGTTTTTGAGAAACCATTAATTCAATTCAGTCTTGTGACCTAAGGTTACTTTAGGAATTATAAGGGAGATCTAATTTGGTAGTTTCTAGCATTTCAGGTGATGAAGAGTTACCGGAAAAGTTCAAATGCTTACAGCTGTCAAATTAGTTTCATTTTTGATACATCCATGTAGAGCATGAGAAAAAATTGACCAAAATTACTTCAGTGGTCTTGGTCTAAATTGTGCTAGAGAAAATCAATGTCAAAATGCAACAGTAGGACAGAACAAACCTACAAATCTTATTAAAATGTTGTATACATTTTACTAGAGCTTTGCTTATCTCTTTCTTGTGAAGGGCGTATGTTAGCAACTATACATGATTATTTCAAATAGTCAAAGTTGGTAAATGAAGAATGATATATTTTCAATGTTCTGTTGAAGTACCCTGAGAATTGCTTAGTCAGGATGGTTTGTCACCATAGCTACTAACTGGGAATGAGCCCAATTTTGTAGTTCATAAATTCAACATTCTTAATACAATATTAATTGTGGTCATTATATCAGAGCATTATTGAAGCTATGGCAACACTTCTTAATCAAAAAGTTCAAACAAGGAACCTGGGAAAATGATATAATCATGACTCCCTAATTTCATGTTGCCTTATTGAAACATACATCATTCAAAGAACTTCCAGGCTTTTCTAATTTATTGACACCATTAAAGAATGACACAGGTAATGCAATTGTAGCATATACATATGGGAAGAATGATAGTAGGTATCAACCCACTAGCTTAATTAGGAAAATTATATCTAACTTACAACTTCTTCGTGGGGCTAATTGAGTTTTGCCTAGGTAATACCTGTATAACACAGAGGACACGGTATGCTTACGGTGGTGTTCAGGGGCAGACACATGAAACAAAGGATGACAGCAGCTAAAATATGTTTGTTCACCTGAAGAGCACTTGAGTGGCTTTCAGAATAGTATGGCTCTAGATATGGGGACAGCACTAGGTCCTTATACTGGCCAGGAGACAAAGCCATACAGATAGCAAGAGAGGAAGAACTGTCGTCAATACAGGTTGTCCTGTACCAGAGCCAGGACTGGACTGAGTTACTTAAACAGCCCCCTGGTGCTATCCAAGACACCCTTAGTTATTGTGCCTGGCCTCTGGCTGCTTCCCCAAAAGGCCTGGACCACGTGCAGGGGCCTGGTGATATCTGCTAGCCCTGTGTGTATGTCTCAGAAACCTCAGGATACGTCATGTGGTCCGGGTGTTTATGCACGGAATTGAGCACCAAAGACCACTCAGTCCCATGGGTCTGTTTTTATGAAGACATTGACATAGGTTCTGATTTTAAAAATCTATCCTGTGCCATTCATTAGGCTTTTGTATTTGATTTTCAGACAAAAACAAAGCTCAAATTTATACTCTTTTCTGTCACTAAGCCCCTGTAATTTTCTTCTTCCAAATCTCATTTTTCTCATGTCCTGTATTTAAAATGGGTTACCAATGGTAATATATTAATCCAGATGAGCATGAACCTTTGTGTTGGGCCATTATATGTTCCCATTCAGTTTTATTTCTATTGTACCCTTCTCTTCCCTAAGCCAAGAGAAATAAGAATTTAGAGAAGTCAAAATATACAGGAATAAAAAGGATGATGTTTTTAGGATATTTCTGGTATGCTTTCCTATTTCTCAGAAATGAGGACCTCTGTGATTACAAGCATACACACAGAAATAGTTTAAAAGATGAAAAGTACTTAGAATAAGCACACACAGAAATAGTTTAAAAGATGAAAAGTACTTAGAATAAGCACTTGAACTGAAACTCAGTATTTTGCTGAGGCTTCCTGATCAGTAATTCTGACTGAATTATCAAGCAACATTGATGACTCTGAGTTATTTACACACATAGAACAGAATAGCATTTATTGCGTCAAATAATGCCTAGGCTGTTTGCAAATCATTAGCAAAATTAATACAAGTATCCATTTTCAATCTGTTTTTTTGATTTGCTTGTTTATGATGCTTCTTAATAGAACCAATTCCTGTTGAAGGTAACAGGAATGAGTTAAGCATCTTGGAGCAAAATGGAATCCTAAGTGTTTAATTTATATTCTAACATCTTTTTTTTTCTTTTAAAACAGTATTAATTAATTGTACAAATGCGATTAAATATGAAAGGATTTCATGGAAGCACTATGTTGATTACAACCTGAATCTATCCATTTCTTGGTTAAATACCCATCTATGTATTTAAATGGTTTTTCTGATATATTCTCTTGCCTTGAGAGACTGCTAGTAGATGATAGAATTCTAGCAAGTGAATAGGTGGTTGAAAACCAGTCTTTGTCTCAGAGAGGAAATTCTGACATTTCTGAACCTGTATTCATTCTTAACTGGAACAAAGATAACAATAAAAATGTATGAGAAAAGAAAACTTTAAAAGAATTCATATAGAAATATGTATGTACAATTTCCTTTCAGTCAAATAAAACTAGATTCAGTGATGTGGAAGGTTGCAACAAATATCCTATGTATGTGTGCTGTGATATAATGTTTATATTAAAATTTACATTGTTAAAATTTAAATGAAATTAAAGAAAATGAATAAATAAAGATAAAACAAAAACTATTCTTGCATTATTGAAAGAAACTTAGAATGCTGAAATAATTATTCCAACATTTCCCTGTGGAAAATTTCTTACCCCTCCTGAAATGAAAATCATGAAGAAATTATCAAGTTTCTGATCTGTCCTGACACAGAGGTGAGGCGCACCCCTTACAACATAATGCTCTTACTGCTTCACCAGGCAGAACCATGTTGGACTTCCACAACAGGCCTTTCCTTAAATGCAATCAGTGATTGCCTTTCTAAGCTTGTTTTATTTTTCTACGTATTTCACTCTATCTAACAAAATCTAGCATATTTGGTTCAAATTTCTTTCTTTTAACCAGGTTTGTGGGTGAGCAAACAGTAATTATACTGAGATAATTTTTAAGATTTCCTATAATTTTTGCTCTGCATTTCAGTGAAAGGAAAGCATTCTTGGAAGTTGTTAGAAACCATCATTGTGTTGAAAGGCCATCTCTGTTAGAATAGTTAGTCTTTAAGAAGGATGTTTGGTGGTCTAAAATGGTCTGGATTGTATGCTAGGTATTTCTCTATGTAATACTATAAAACAAGGAAAGCTTTTTCTGAGCAGCCAGGAAACATGCAGGGAAAATGAAGCATGGCAAAAAAGCTGAGTTAGATATTTCAAGGACATTGAACAAATAACAAAAGAAAGGAAGAGAGATGAGATGGGGCAGCAGCACAGTATTGATGGATAGGGTTGCAAAGGCAGCTATGAGTTTACAATACACTCTAGCTTAGTTCCTACTCGTTGAGCATTTGAAGGACTGATGAGAAAAATATTTGTGGAAATGCAAACAGCTATACAATCAAAATGGAGACAAAAATGAAAGGGTTTTTAATGCTCAATATGTCTATAATTTAGAAAACAAATGGCACATGAAATCACAGACATGACAGCTGTATCCAATCAAATCAGGGGTCTCATCATTTAGCTTTAGGGTACATAAGAGCCATCAATAAATTTAATAGAGAAATTGAGATATGCTTTTTCTTCATTAGAGAAGTGGGGATTTGAGATGGTCTTTCAATTGGCAGGGAATTTGCTGTGCTTTAAGATGAGTTTACTAAAATATTCCTTTGGTATAGATGACTAAGATTACAGGGGAATAATCCTGATGACGTAGAAAGTCCATGCCAATTGTATTGTGCACATTCACTTGTTTCTTTCCCAACAGTTTTCCAGCATCCAGTAACTGTTTATTTTTTTTCTGTATGCCTGTTCTACACTAGTTATCATGCTGAATTGTCCTCTTTAGGTATAAGTCCTTCCATTAAGCAATTAGGGTCCCATAATCTTTCCTTGTAAGTAATTCCAAATCTTGCATAATTTTCACTGCCTGACTTTGAAGATTGTCTGTGGAACATATTATGAAGTTCAAATGTAAGCCAGCTTATGCCTCTTAATAACTTATACATTTAGAATTCTTTAAGATCAGTTTCTGGGGTCAGTATTATCAGGATGTTCAAATGAACATATTTCACACCAAGTAACTCCTTTGAAATCTGTATCCTATAACACTCTTAGAGGGATGCTATGATTCTTGATGTGAAAACCCTTTACAGTTACTAGTGCAGTGTTTCCCATCTGTCCCAAGGAGGGGGTATTCATTTCACTTTTTATAGCCATTGAGAAAAACTGGTGGGTTTAGAGTGTGATTAATCTCATCTCTTTTAGTGCAGATGGATGGTCCGGGTTTCCTGTTCTGCTGTGAAGTTAGGCCCAGGTGACCAGCACAGATGAAAATGTTTCACTTTTGATTTAGTCAATTTTACCACAGTTTTTTACCCATCTTATTTTGTCCTTATCCCAATAGAGTGCACTCAGCTTTCCTACAAACTTCAAAAGCCTTGAAAAAGCAGCTGTAAGCCGCCTGCTCAGCTGGCCAACACACCACAACCATAGCTTGGTAAGAGTTGTGATATACTTGTCCTTGGCATGTATAAAACCTCTTCCTCTGTCCCGTTTTAGATATCAGACTTAGGATGGAATGAAAGCTTCCCTTAAGGGCCTGATTCTCTCCTTTAACTATAAAAGGAGCCTGTGTTGGCTAGGCTAAGTCAAAAGCAGAGAGCTTAAGTTCCAGGTCTAATTCCTAGCCCATTACCAACTAAACACTAGAATTTGCTACAGTTGGGTGGCAGCACAACATGAGTTTTGAAGAACTACATTTTAGGTATGAGCCTATATTTTTTGTGTGCCTGGTCTTTACAGGGGTAGAGACTGGAGAAACATTTGGTTGAAATGAAGAATTAGAGTGCTAAGATCCAGTTAATAGTGAAAAGTGCTGCAAATATTTATCTTTGTTTTTTGTATTTTTTTGTTGTTTTTTTTTTCCTTGGGGAGAGACAGAAAACCTTGATGTTTCTTTCTTGAGGGAAGCTTGGAGAATCATCTGCCCCATGTCTGTATGTCCCTCTTCCACGAGACAGTTCAAGGCAGAAGAACTTGGGGTTCTTGCATTCAAGTTTGAATCATCTGACTGTGAGAAATGGCAGGACTTTTCTCTAACAGATGTTGGAAAGCAGAAAGTGAGTGCAGGAGGGAGTGAGCAAAAAAGGAAATAAAAAAAGATCTGATTACCCAGCCTCAGGAGAGAAACACATTTCAATCTTACTTTGTATTTCATGGTTAATAAAATGTTGTTTCACTGCATCATCTTTCTGTCTGTGCTTTTAAATATTTGAATATGTAAATGTATTTGTGTTATGTAGTCATATGTAAGGTTGTATTTCCTGATAAAATATCTGTTATTCACAGGTTAGAAATTATTAATCTATTATCTTATGTACATTTTACATGAGATGTCTCTGACTTGTACACAGCGAAAGCATTTCAAAAAACAGGGAAAGAATTCCAAAATCATATGTGTGCCAAAGACTTGGGCCCTGCAATTGCAAGTTTGCAGTTGAAATGTTCCTTTTCTTCAGTTGTTAACCAAAGATATGCTATTTTGCTTTAGAACAACCAAGAAAAAAATCACCTTAGAGATACAAAAATTGACAAAAAACGGCAAAGTGCAAAATTTTCATTGATCTTATTCATTTTTTTTCATGTTTTTGAGATGCCAATGTTGCATCCAATGTTTCATCACTTCTGAGAGCTAGGTTGGGGGTTTTCTCTCTTCTTTTGGGAAGCCATTTTCTTCAGGTTTCATCTTTCAGGAGGTGCTTATCTTCCATTACAAGAAAAGCTGCCTGGGAACAGGTTCCAGACAGGCAAGGGAGCAGTAGAGAGCTGCAGCCTTCTTTCTGCATTAACTGTGAATGGATTATGAGCACAGATGCATCTGCACATCTCATTTCCATCTCTATATCCATTTGGCATTTGGATCCAGCACTGAAGCATATTTTATTCTCTGCAGAGTGCTGTCAAGTATTATAAATAAGACTAGAGAGCTAAGTTAAACAGCTCTGTTTTGAATTCAATGGTCAAGAAAAACATGAAAAAATACATGAGTCCACATAATCTGCCACCTCTGCCTTTACCTCCAGCTGCTTCCTGACTTACTGGCCTGACGTGAGTATTTGCTTGCTGAGCTGTCTGCCACTGATTTTCAAACAGTGCTCTTTTAATACTTGAGCTCTGTTAGTGATAATTAAGAAAATGAAATCCACAGTCAGTGGATTTAAATTTGCTAGTGAAGGTTTTCTGAACTCCTAGGGAAAAAAAAATATTTAGGAATCTTCAAATTGAAAAAAGGTCTAAAACTTACTGAAGTAGGTTTCAAGTGATGTATTCTCAATTAATTATATTTTATTTAATTCTTAACATTTTATCTTACAAAACAAATGAACATCTTCATGATAGTCAGTCTTTCACCCACATATCACACTGGCACTTCCTCAAGAATTATCTAGTAGATTAATATTTGCTCATGTCACTACCTCCAAGTAAGACTACTCATCCAGTAACTCAGGAAGGAAAGAAATAGCACATGTTATCTCTTCAGCTCTGTGTTCAGCACTGGGATGGAGCAGCCTGTGATCTTTGACTGTATGTTATGGCTGGGGAGCAGCTGAGCCCAGGCCAGCAGTGAGCCAAGGCCAGCAGTGCCCTGGGCTCCATCGGCAGGAGCACAGCCAGCAGACCAAGGAAAGGGATCCTTCCCTGTTCTCAGCAGCTGTCAGACCATATCTGGAGCCCTGCATCCAGTTTGGGGCTCCACAGTGTGGGAAAGGCATCAATAAACTGGAGCAAGCCCAGGGCAGGGACACTGTTGTGGGCAGGGATGGGGCACGAGGGGACTGCAGCTTGTTCACCTGAAGAGGGAATATCTTTGCAGGGACATGAAAAGGCTTACAGCTTCACATCTGCAGCTTATGTCTAGAGTCACATGACAGGCTTCATAAAAATATATCTCAATTTTTACCGACAGCAATTTGGCCAGCTGATCCTATTCAGTGTGCTACAGCCAGCAGGTTGGAGGCCACATATCGCTGCTGGCAACATACTTCCATCAGCTGAATCTTATCATCATGGCCAGACACTTTTTGTGCTTTGACCTCTGATAAACATTGCACTTAGAGAACGTGGATAACCAATCCTCTCTGGAGACATTTGCTAACACAGCTTCAAAATCTTGCCCTATCATTAAAAGTTAACTTAATAATCTGAATTGTACTTTGAATCTTTACAGTAATTTTTATTCTTTTAACCAGATAAATATTTGACAGGTAAATTCTAAATTTCTTCTTGCTTATAAAATTAAGTATAGATTCCACTTTCCTATCCTAGAAAAATGGTTTATCCCTCAGGGTAAAATTTTTCCAAAAGCAGCATGCTTATTGTTTTTCTTGCTGTTATTCCTTGAAGGTTGTACTTTCAAACTACCTAACATTGATTTCACTAGGGAGCCTTACAGAAAGGTTGTTTTGGCATTGTATTGAATTAACTTAATCTCTATTCACCTTACTTAATCCCTCTTTTCACTTTGCCTGGTTTGATTTCCTCACCTCACTGGGAGCTTCTTGGTAGAAGCGGGACTGAATTTTTATTAACACTTTCTCTAGATGTCTTCTGCTCTGTGTCCAGAACTTTATTTTATTTCAAGAAATAGTCTAGGAGTATGTTTGGGGTTGGTTGTTTTTTTTTTTTTTAATGGGGCATTCATTAAAAATAAATATAAAAAATTGTGCAGGGGCTTATGATGGAATTTGTTTGAGTCAGCACTAGCAGAAATCAGGGGAGCTCAGATAATAGTTTCCTTAAACCTGAATATTTCTTAATAGAATAACATTGATATCAGGATATGCTAGTGAACTTGTTTATGTGTATGGGCAGGCAAATATGCTGTGGTACAGCAGATATGGACAGACCCATAAGCACCTCCCTTTTTTATGTCTCCTGAAGCTGATCCTTTCTCTCCTCATTATTGTCCTCCTACAGGAATATATTTCTTGTCTTACTCTTCCAAGGACCACTTTGCTAATGGGGCTATACTGTTTATATGCTTTCTTCTAGATTTCTAGCCCTCAGTCCATTTCTGCTCTTCTCCATGCCAGACTCTTTTTCAATGTTCTTGGGAAAATGGGGCAATCTGACAGTGGTGTTTCTTAAAAGTATCTCCATTTCTGTGTCATGTTTGACAGAAGGAGTAAATAGAAATAACTAATTAGGAAGGGAGCATTTTTTGTCTGAACATAGCAGTTAAGTACATGTTAAAATCTTATAAATTTCAATAACATTTAAGAATATGACTGTGTATGTGTACTTTGCAGAATAAATATATAACTAAAAGCTAGAAAGAAACTTTCATACCCGATGAAGTGGGAAGGAAAGATCACATTACCAGCCTGTCCTTTAAGATTCTCCTCTGCCCCACACTGCTGCTGTTGCCAGCTAAGGGAAGTAACAGCAGCAACAGCCACCTTCAGAACTATGAGAAGGGATAACAAACACAGTTTGACAAGATAAAATTATACAGGTAATCAGTATCAAACCTGATTTATCCCTGTTAAAGGAGATAATTTAATGAGGTTGCTTTTGAAATGAGTTGTGGTCATCACAGTCCCGATAGGTGACAGCAATTTTGGAAAAAATTCCAATAATTTTCAAACATCATGAACACTTAAATCATGATGCCCTGCACAACACCTGAATACTTTAGAGTCTAAAACTGGTAGTCTGGCATCCAAGTGGTGCTGTCAATGCCTGGAAACAAAATAGAGATCTTGATTTGTGACATTCAACTTCCAGGCATGCCAGGAAGAAGACCTTGATGGTGCTGTTTGCTAAAATCCCCCTGGGAGCTTCCTGGTCCTGCTGGATGTCCCCACCAAAGTGCAGCTGTGTGCAGTGCCTGCACCATTGCTGTCCTCCACAACTTTGGGAACTGAACCTGAAGACATTAGTGCTAAAGAAAATGACATCAGGTGCAGATTTTAGAGTGTGTCTGTAGACAACAGTTAACTAGGTAATTTTGCCAGAGTTATAAACTGTAGAACACTCAAGGAAACATAGTGTCTGTAAAAATCATGTCTAAATGGAATTCAGTGCCAGATATAGGTTCAATTTTTGCTGGCCTCAAACATGATAAAGCCATTTGACACCTTCTGGGGTGCTTTGTCTTGCATCAGAGTCATGATAATATTCAGTGCCTTCCTGTTTATGGATGTATGCACAAAATAATTCAAAGAACAGTTCAATATAGTTGGCACTTTTGTACAAAGATTTCTAGCTTAAAAGGGGGATTATTTTTACATATATTTCTACTCAATAAGATTGTTTTTAATTCAAATGGCTTTAATTTCAAAAGTCTAATCAATTGATATTAAAAGAATGAAATGTTGAAACAAAAAAAATTTAAAGGGCTAAATAAAAATTTCATTGAGTCTATCTGATGCTTTCCTTCTTTATAAATTATTGCAATTTTTAAGCTACTGTTATTTTGTACCAATATGGTCAAACCTCTGAAAAACAGAGCTGAGGAAAACCATTAAGAACTACATCTACAGTTACAGATAGCAGAAATAATACAAATTAGATTTAGTTACACATGCTTTGGCAAAACAAAAGATTGATTATAAACCTTTATTTGAATGGAAGGGAAAAAATCCATCTTTAAATTAAAATTGTCATGTAGGCAAGAAAAAGAAAAATGCAACAAATGGCTCTTGCTAGCATGACCTAAACCATGGAGATGGAAAATATGAGCCCTGCAAAGGAAAGAATAATTTGGTCTTCTATATTTGTCAAAAATATTATAGAGGTATCTATTAGGTGGCTGATGAAACAAAATCTTATCTGAATCCTTTTTTCTCCCATCAATTATATCAAAATAATATAAAGAATGTGTTAGACTGTTTTCCCCTTCTACATTTGTCTACTTGGAAACAAACAAATGAAATAAATAAATGCATTTGCATAACTAATTTAAAAGGTAGTGAAGAAAAGAAAGTATTTTTCAATTTTTTTTTTAATACCTGCTGTTTTCTGTGCTCTACAGATTTTCTTTGCAGGGTCCTATTTGCTGTGGATGAAAAACATGAATGAATAACACAACCAGCAGAGAGAGAAGGTTATTAAACCACCAAATGAAGAAACAGCACAAAGAATAAGAACACCTTGCAAACAGATTTCTTTGCCTCTAGAGAGGAAATACAGCAGGGTTGTTTGGCTTAGGGGATATGCATGTGCTCAAACATAAAAGGCAAGTGGCTTTAGTAATGAAAACTCCTACATAAAGAAAGAGGATCAAATGTCACGTGTACCTCTAAGGAGCTTGCAAAGATACCAGAGCTACAACACGTGTAGCTGTCTTTGAATTAGTCATTTCAGGTCTGTATCCTTCAAAACATAATAACCACAAATAATAGTTTTCTTGGGACTATTTCGTTAGTTTCCAATAAAATGGGAGGAGGAGATGCTGTCAGGAGGGAGAATGACTAACTGATGAAGCTAGGTATAAAGCAAAAGGTTATCTACCAGACAAATGTGGTTACTGAGGCTGTTTCTTAAGAGGTACAGGGGCAGCCTTTTGCTCTTTCTTTCTTTCTTTAAACTGAAATAGTAATAGAGCAAAGCTGAAAGTAAAAAACCAAACCACACGTAGATGAGATTGTAGTGTAAATGCTAATGTTAACAGTTTGTTTTATTTTTTGGTGGTTGTTCCAATACTTCAGTGTGATGATTTTAAACAAGCTATTTATTCTATCCTCTTGCTTAAATATCCTCCTGTCATATTGCTGAATAACCACACAGAGAATTTCTGAGGTATTCCTAGTAGTGAGAGTCCTTCCAGCTGCCCTACTGAGACAGTTTGGGAAGAGCACAGCTCCCTGCCATGCTGCTGTGGGTTATTCCTGGCATCCTGAAGGCATATATGGACAATAGGGGAGGCCAGTTTGTGGAAAGACACTGTACAGCCATGGAGGCAAAACAAGGCCTCTGCTGTCCCTGTGTGCTGGGGCAATTAGTGGCTGTTGAACCACAGGAAAAAAAAATCATAGAAACATAGAATGCCCTGAGCTGGAAAGGACCCACGGGGATCATCAAAGTCCACTCCTGCTGCATCTCTCCTCAGAACTACATCACGATTTTGAAATGTTGCATGCATCCTCCTTTCCTTTGTAGAAATATTATCTAAGCTGAAATATTTATCTTTTTCATTGATTTTGTGATTTATATGTGCCAGCTTAGTTTTTTCAGGTTCTTTACATATTTTCTTGATTTTATGCTCTGAATAAAAGCAGAGAGAAAATATTCATATCTTTCTAATGCTGGAAATGCAGGAGTATTCTGTATTTTTAAAGCTGGAAATACTTCACTTACGACCATGTCAATGGAGGATATTCTTGCAAATATGTTCAAATAGTTTACAAGGATGAGTATATTTTAATTTTTAGAGGGCCGTTCAGACAAAGTAATATATGCCTCACTGGCAACCAGAGGAAGTAAAAAGCACTCTGACAGTTTGGAAAAGAAGCAGAGAGAGAAAAATAAAAGCTATCAGTTTATGATTAGTAAATAGTACAGAATATGATGCCTATATACTGCAAAAGAATAAATTGTTTCTGTTTTTTTGCAGAGCAGCACAAGTGCCTATGCATTATGAGGAGAACTATGAAGGCATTATGGGGAGAACCATGAATGGTTTTTTAAAAGCATTTTTGATTTTTAGAAAATCTGTCATGCATTTATCTGTGCTAACTTCTGGAGCAGAAACTAGATAACAGAACGTTAAGGTAAGTTGGGTCAGATTTTTCTGCCATTACTAACATTCTGTCTAAGTCTGAGTTTAAACAGCCTTTAGGCATTTAAGGAGTGACATTTGCCGGCTAAAAATCAATTCTCATCAAGATCTCCTTGGCTTACATACTAGAATCTGTGCTTTGAAGCTCAGAGGAATTACTGAGAAGTTAAATGGGAGAACAGAGAAGAAGGGACCAGAGAAGAAGCTCAGAAGTCCGGTGGGGACATCACTTTTTTTCCCCATCCACTATGTATTACTGGACTGTGAGAGAAATAATGAAACCAAGGGAGACCTGAAAGGAAGCTTATGATCAAGCAAGGTGTATGGCTTTGGTCCTCTGAGAGCCAATTTAGGTGCATCTACAGGCTGAACCTTGGAGACATTTCATTTACTGAATGCTCTCCAACTCTCTGATAAGAAAGTAAATCAAAACCCCTCTACTGGTGATGCTATGAGAGTGGTGGGCATGCCTGTCTCTTTCTAGACAGTATCACAAAAAGAAAGTGTAGAAGCAGCAGGTGGAAAAGTTGAAATGGTGCAGGTGAGCTCACATCTTAGCATATCATATGCAAGTTCAAAGATAGACCCTGTCCCCATTCCCAGGAATTTTTCATCAGTAGACCAAGCCCTTCCTTCACCATAAGATCAAATAACAGCAGCTTTACAAAGATAAGGAGCTATATAGAAAGTGAGATTGGATTTGGTGTTGAAGTTTGCTGTCTCCTGTGTGATGAGGATTCATCATTTTCCATTTAAAAAAAAAAATAATTCTTGAACGCACTTGCAGTTTCATGTATCACAATCACCAGTGGAAGAAAAGGTCACTGGTTTAATTCTTCTTTCAGGCACAGGCAATATTAAAATGTAAGAGGTAATGTGAGGTATCATATAGGATAATTAGGACATAACTATGTTCATATATTTTCCTATAGGTGAAATTACTTTGTCTGCCCTTCCTCTTTAAGAAATTACAATGGACATTGTTCCTATGGTTACTGGGAGGCAGCATTTATAGAGACTGTGGATTTCTATAAAAGGAGCAAAGAATCACTGCAACTGGAACAGTCTGCTGTATTAAAAGTCACTTTGCACTCCAATTTTTATAGGCTAAGAGGATGCTGAAGATTTTGTTTCTAATCAGGTACAATGTGACTAATTAAACATTTAAGATGAGTAATATAGTGCAATTAATTTTGTCAGATTTTATTGGTTTGCCCCTCCTCCAACCCCTCTCCCCAAAGGTTTGAGATTTAGAATGTCAAAAAACATCAAGAAGATTTTAGAACAGCAAAGGACAGGCTAATCTCTAACATGGTTAGAAGAGAATACCTAAAAATGAAAGTCACTACATATTGCTGTACATAGTGCTACCATCTGATCTACATTTGAGGTTCATTTGGAAATACTGACCTCTTATAAAACACACATTGACCACATGTTAATATCAACCTACATGATACATTTTTTCCTTATTTTTCTCCCTGTGCATGTATGACCTGAAGGAAATTTGGAACAGTTTATATTGGGAAAGGAATTGCTGTTCTTTTGAAAACTTAGAATAAAATAATCTTCAATGCAATTTTAGTTGTTTATGGGAGGACAAATTAAAAAGTTGTAAAATCTTTTACCTGTCTGAGGAAAATGTTTTGTCAAGCTGATTGAAACTGTTTCAGAGAGCCAGATGAGAAATACACTTCAAAAAGTTTTCAAAATTTTCCACTCTTTTTGACAGTGTCAAAAATAAGTCAAATAGAAGTGAAAAGATCTTGTTTATTTGACTGAGATCTGTTATGCTGCCCTCATGGCAATTCTGTTTCAAAGAAGTTTACACTCATAGAAGAATGCCTTTGTCATTGTTTTGGAGTAGAAGTACACCAAGAGTCAAGCTGGAGCAAATGCCAGCTTTTATGTACATTCTATAGGGTCACAGATAAAAAGCATCTTATGATCATAAATTTTGGTTCCCATTACACAATATAAAGCTGAAGGAATATTGTCTTTTTAATTCTGCATTGTATTTATAATTTCTGTTGGAGCTTCAATTAATATTTTAGAAGAACAATTCAGTTTTGACTTGGGAAAAAAACTCACATGATAGATACAAGAGCATCTTTTATATTCAAATTTGTTCTTCATATCAGCTCTTTCTATTGGTTTTTCCATTGTGTTTTTCACCCCCACTGGATTATTTTATTTTTATTCTCTATTCACTAGCCTAGCAGTAGAAAACAATAACATGAATAAAAATAAATCACTCCTCAATAGTCTGAAAAGCCAAAACATTTTCATTCAAGACAAAAAGTCAAAACTATGATATTTGAGTATATTTCAAAATTAGACAAAAATTACTTTTGCTGCTCTTATAGCTCTGCATGGCTATGATTTCAAAATTTATTTATTGGCCCAACCAGCAGACCGATGATTAGCTGAACGCATTGCTCATACCTGAATATCCAAGACTGACTGTTATTGGAAAATGCAGTGATTCAATTTTCTTTTAGCTGGGGCTACCACACGGCTTTCCTCATTCTGTGCTGTCGGTTTTGGTTCATATGTGGATTTACACTATCATTCAAAACAGACACCTGGGTGACATTTACTGTGAATATTGACCATCGACACCCACTACAATGTTTAAATGATGATGCACCAAATCTCATGTCTAAATCATGCATTATCATAAAATGTGAATGTCAGAGCACAGCAGCCCTCATCGGTACAACAAAGCTCACTCCCCAGGCTCTCAGAGTTGACAAGAAAAAAAAAAAAAAAACAAAAACAGCAAGCCCACATGGTGACAAACTTATGCAAATGCAGTAATTAAAGCTTGGTAATTCAAAGAAATTCACTTGAACTCTCTTATGGATTTCCTGTGTCTTTTCTTTTGGTCTGAAGATCTGAAATTTTTTGTCTTTCAGAAAATGTCTTAGGGCATGTCTGGCAGCAAAATATTGTCTATTAATGAACAGGCTGGATCATTTTTACCTTGGAGAACACTGAATTAATCACTAGGACAGGTTCTGTCATCTTCCTTAAGTCTCCTTTGGACTGTTCAGAAGGCAGTTGCTACTGCATAGGTCTTTTAAAAACCCCAAGATGATAACAAACAGATTCTGCCATCAGTACTCACTTTAATTGATTCTTTTCTCTTATAGCAAATTAATGGGTTAACTCTTTTGACTGGTGTAAACTAGAATAGTTCCACTGGTTTCAGTGAAAAACTATAAGTGCACAACAATTGCAGATATGTCCTAGAGAGGAAAAGCGAAGTGTAGAGTATTCAAGACAAAATCTATTTCTGTGCTAATGACTTAGGATCTGAGTTTTTCCTGAAAAAAACATTTGATGAAAACAGGAAACAGAGTCATCAAGGTCTAAAATGTGTATTGTGTATAGCAATTACTCTACAGTGAAAATAACAGCATAGGTGAAATTTCACACTTCACAGAATCATGTAATACGTTGGATGGGAAGGGATGCACAAGGATGATTGAGTCCAACTCTTGGCTCTGCACAGGACACCCCAAGAGTCACACCATGCACCTGAGAGCATTGTTCAAATGCTTCTTGAGCTCTGTCAGAGTGGTGCTGTGACCACTTCCCTGGGGAGTCTGTTCCAATGCCCAACCACCCTCTGGGTGAAAAATGTTTTCCTGATATCCAAGCTAAATCTCCCCGGACTTAGTTTCATGCCGTTTCCCTGAGTCCTTTCAGTGGTCATGAGAATGAAAAAATCAGTACCTGCCCCTCTGCTTCCCCTCGTGAGGATGTTGAAGACCATGATGAGATGTGCCCTTAGTCTCCTCTTCTTCAGTCTAAACAGACCAAGTGACCTCAGCTGCTCCTCGTGTGGCTCCCGCTCCTAACTCTTCACCATTCTGGTTGCCCTCCTTTGAACACTCTCTAATAGCTTCATGTCTTTTTGATGTTGTGGCACCCAAACCTGCACACAGGACTCCAGTTGAGGCTGCTGCAGTGCAGAGTGGAGCGTGATAATCCCCTCCCTTGACCGGTTAGTGATGCTGTGCCTGATGCACCTTATACACACTTCACTAACTACAATGCTTTGAAAAGGAAAGAGAGAGCAGAACAGCATAACTGTATGGTATTCAGTAGAGAAGATATGGTGGGAGGACTCTCAAACTCTTTAAAAATCTTTACTTATCATTCCAGTGAAGAATGGCAAGTCTATGTCATCATTCAAAATCACCTATCTACAACACACATTGTCCATTAAAATTACGTTTAAAAGTTCAACTGCCTAAATGAAACTCAATCTGAGCTTAGTGAAGTTTCTTGGTAAAAGCTGGCAGCATTTTTGTTAGATAATATGTGCCCTGGGTGTGAATTATAATGTAAAGATCTTGTACAAAGAGAGATGGTAAACTGCTCTTTGCCGCTTATTTCCACAAGAATTGTGCTTTCTAAAGGTGATTTGCTGTCTTTTCATGCTTTCTGAGAAACATGAAGAGAGAAAAAAATAACCCCCAAACCCTGATAGTATTGAAAATACTCTAAATCCAAGACTAGCTATTGCACTTGTTTACCTGCTATCCATTAATATTTAATCTGCACATGGATAAAATGTCAGCTGAGCTGTCCAGAAACATCTGGATGTTATGATACCTAACAAATCTAATAGGCATAGCTAATGAGCCCAAAGACGGGGAATGCATTATGTGGTTGCTGGTACAGCCTTCACCCAATGAATATAAATAGGCTTTCGTTGATCTTTTGTCCTACTAAAATGTAATCCAGTTTATTGAACTGGTGAATTGCATTAACCATTTTGACATTATTTCCTTATAAATCTAACATAGTGTCCTTGTTCTGTTCTTTGTCAGTACATAATACTAACCAAAAGGAAAGGACAAAATCCCACAGCAGAGAGGGGTTCCAAACCACTGATGGATGTTGATTTAAATGGGAAATGTTTTTTAAAGCTCAAAGAGAGCATCACATATCTGCAGAAAAGATCTGGGGAGTAGGTTGCAGGAATGCATTAAAAAGGACATATTTCATACTTGGAAGGCAATGTGTTATAGGCTTGGAGCACAAGTAAATGAAGGTTTGTAAGTATAACTCAGAAAAGGCTTATGTGTCTCAAAGATTGCCTATTTTTACACTACTGTAGTAGTTTATCACATATTTAAAAACCTCATGTCACAAACCAAAACCAGCATGGCTACAGCAACATGAAATAAACAAGGGGGTTTAATTAGCAGTGGCTATTTTACCATTCTGTTTTAAAATATCTGAAAACATTTAATAAAGCTGGCAGGAGGAATATGGCAATCAAAATTTGCTGAAGTTAGGATTGTATTTTCTTTTCCACAGTCATTGCTCCTGCAGCTCTGCAGATTATTCAGTGAGCTGAATATCAAGGGTAAAATTTCCATGATTTCCTCACCTTACCAGTCACATTCAGACTTTGTTTATGTGGGCCTCTCAAAGAATGTCAGTTAAGACCAAAGTTTGGACAAAATATTTATCAAGGAAATGAAAGACAAGAAATTAATCCAAAACTTTGACTAGGCTCATCCAAGAAAAAAAACCAAAAAGAACGGGGAAAGCAGAAACACTTATATATTCCTCTGCTTTTGGGTTTCAAATTTTAGGGAAAAAAATAATTTATTCTAAAACCTGAATCTTCACGAAGCCACAGTTTTGATTAAAAAAAAAAAAATTACCTGAATCTAGCATTATTGCAGTTTTCCATGCAAACATAACTATTGATGGTAAAAATAACTTATTACAATTTTGCCCCTATAAATACCAAGTTGAGCTTTCCAAATGTGCAGAGAGGACCACAGAAAGATAACCAGCAACTTGCTGAATCTGGCAATTTTTTTGTGTTTGTTTAATGTTGCAGGATATCCAAGGTACTTGCAGTTGTTACAATACAGTAGAAGAGATAGGGATAGATCCCAGCATCAAAGAGGGGACACAAACAAAGGACGCAGGAGATGAATAAGCAGCAAACTGCTGTGGCTGGGAAAGCAGCATGGCTCAGAGAAATTGCTGCCTGCTTTCCTGATACCCTGAGAAGAAGAATCTGTAATTAGAATACAAGCAAATATCCTTGCAATCTGTTTTTGACAATGGAAAAAAAAAATTCTCTACTATTTTAATGATTCATCTGTTTTGAAAGCATGATGAATATTGATGGATCTGACAGCATCATGTCTGCTGTATAGGAACGAAATTGGGAGTTCGTAAAAAAGTTAAAAATTTAGAATAATGAATGGCTAAAATATTAAAAGGAAATAAAATACGAAATCGTTGATATGCCTCCAAATACTAAAACCTTTAAATGATCAACCCTTTCTTTAAGATTTATTAGGAAAAAAAAATTAAAACTTGAGTGGAAACTCAGTCTCTTAGATTAAATAAATACTGCACTAGTAAAAGCTTTCACTGAATTGAAAAACAAGTGAGAAAATGATTGTTAAAATTTTTCTGAGCTTTTCTGTATGTGCATGTGGGTAAATACTATTGTTTTGGACTTTATAACTTTGTGTATTCAGTATAAAGAGAAGAGTAAATATTTTCAACCATTTTTCCCCAAATCTCTGTGACATGTTAGCATTTCTAAGGAATTTGATAAAGAAAAGGAAGACATTAGATATTTGCTATGCAATTCTTTGTAATAATACAATAGATAGATCAAGAAAATAAATTCAAGACCAGTGTTTTATTATTGAACAATTTGGTGGAGTTGGAATACATTTTGCTCTTTGAAAACATAGATATGACAAATGCGTGTCTATTTAAGATTGTTTTGGAGTCAACAAGAGATGACAGCAGAACTGTCCATCTTCTGTCGACATTATCCTTGCCAGACTCAGTCCATAAATGAAGCTCACAACTTAATAGTGGCTACTGTGGCTTAAAAAGAGGACTGAGAAATTTGTATTCCAGTATGTATTGCAGAAACTGTTGATGGGATATGGGAAAGCAAACATGTAAGAGCTCAGCTCTTTCCTGCCCTTATTAAATGAACATTTCCAATTCTTGGCATTGTATATCATAAGCAAGGGAGGCTTTTTCACCTGGCAGGATAATTCATGTTAGGGAAAATTTGTTCTTCTCTTTCTTTATTTCATAGCACAGCAGAAGCTTGAATAAGTGGGATGTGACAGGAAAATCAGGTCTTTTGGTTGCAAGTTGTGATTTTTTAAGAACAAAAATTCACAAGTACTATTAAGGATATTAAGCTACTGCAGATTTTAAAAACTTTTATAAAATAATAGACCACATCTCTATTTATGTCTGGGCATTTCTTTCCTTCTCAGATGATCTGTACCATACTGCAAATGGCACATATCTATTTCCTCATCAGATTTTTGGTAGTTGAAAATAAACTTTGGGAGAGGTCAAAGATGCAGTGTCATCTTCAGATGTTTAAATTACCTCCTCGTTACTTGTTACTGTTTGGTCTTTTTTCTCCTTTTACTTCAACATTGTTTACTTGACACCTAATTTGGTCATAACAGTAAAAAATACACCTTAAATAGGATAATATACATCACTTTTTCAGCCTTTCTCTGCTTGACAATTATCATTTTGGACACAAAACTCTTGTTAATTTCTGCTGTGCAACATATGGATAATTTCTTTCTGTTTCCATTGCATTTAGCATTGCAATAACTGTTGATAGTTCTGCCAGTGTTTCCACTTGTCCCTAGAAATGCAGGAATCTTCTCTGCCTACTTGATGTAATATGGTTGTTCTCTGCAGCATAGCAGATGAGCTCTTCGATTGGATTTAAAATATATAAATTATGTCATATTATTTTAAGAGTTAATTACATCTTAAAAAAAGTTATACAGTTTCTAATTACAACTAGCTTTCAGTACTGGATAATTCCTGCTTACATACAATTCCCACTATGATCATAACCCTGCACAGTCAAAAAAGTCCTACAGTACTGTGGAATCCAAAACAGTCCAGACATGGTATTCACTCTGACTACCATCATTAGAGGTGGTGCTGCTGAAGGTATTTATGTTAACAGGTTTTAGCAGAGAGTTGCAAACAACGGTGTGAGTTCTGTGAGCACATGGAAGCTGCTGCTGAAACTTGGTCCACAATTTTATGTGGGCCCAAGTAACAGTGGTCCAACCTATTAGGAGGATGAACTGAACATCATGGGACAAACAAACACAGTCCCCAACCCAAGTCCAGAGCTGGTTGCAGATGCCTATTTGCATAGCTATTGTAAGCAGCCTGTGCTTTTTCTAGCTGTTCAGAAGGAAACAAATGTATGTGTTGCAACCACCAAACCAGTCCTCAAGGGAAAACTGCCGGAGAACTGCCCCAGCATAGCTATGTGGTCATGGGACTGGAAACCATACTGCTTGTACAAAGAGGTCTGGTCTGCTGCTTGGAAGAGCAGACACTGCTGTTACAGACAAATTTTGCCAGTGGCAGCAGGTAAACTCAGCCATCCACAACACAATATAACAACAGGGATATGGCTTCAGGATCTGGTTCACCTGCTTTGTCTGATTATTAGACTGAGTGTGGTATGGGTTGCAAAGCTTATGTTGCAACCCAGCAGGCCCACCTATGTTGCAATCCACCAGAGCTGAGAAGTGAGCTAGGTGTCTCCATTCATTACACAACCCAAGGCAGCCCATGCACTGAAAGGCATGTTGCAAAACCAAGTGTGTGGTCCAAGAGGCTGGGGGCAACCTCTTATTGGAACAAAACCAGCTGCCTCGAAAACGTGTTCACCACAGCAAGCACTATTCCATGGTCCTGGGACGCAGGCACGTCCACAATTACATCCATTATTACTATTATCCATTAATGTGCCATAGCTATGCAGGAGCTGAAAGGGGTTGGATAGACCCTGCAATGCAGGTTTGCATT
Organism: Leptocoma aspasia; assembly: GCA_013399835.1. Lineage (NCBI taxonomy): Eukaryota > Metazoa > Chordata > Aves > Passeriformes > Nectariniidae > Leptocoma > Leptocoma aspasia. The sequence continues at coordinate 858,858 of VXAX01001324.1, read as the reverse complement.
GCTCTCTTGCCCCAGACATTGACACGGCAAGCCTGAGCATAGCTCGTGCCATCTGCATGGACCAAAGGCCATGAGGAGTTGGGTAGGAGTCCATGCAGAGTCTTCAGACAGCCACTGTGCCCCACTCTCGGCACATCACAGAAGCACTGAAGGAGCTGTGTTCCCAGTGGGGATGTACAGACATTCACTGCCACATGGAATACCACCCTTCTCCTTCAGGTATTGCAATGTTCTCACCAAAACTGTGTGGCCAAAGGATGGATCTCAATATGCTTGGAACTTTAAAAGTCATAAGTTTGTACAGCTACAAAAAAATGTTGCAGAGAGAAAAAAAAATAGAGGTGTGTGGATCCACATTTTCTTTCAAAATGAGAGAAAAATACATGGGTCACGGGGTCTAGCAGATAATAGCTGAGAGAGGTTTACAGGCAATAGAAGGAAGAGGTAGAGCTCACCTGCCAGTCAGCTTTATAAGCTCTCCTGAAAACACACCAAGGGAATACGTTGATATAATATTTATAAAATATTTTCTCTGAACAGATAGCCCATGACCCTGACAGGACCACCACCTGTCCCAAACTTCCAAACCTCACTCTGCAGAGCTTTCAAAGCAAATCTCCATAAAAAAGCAAAATGTTTGGACAAGAATATCCTCATACAAAGCATGGATAAGAGGCATAAAAAATATTAAGGAGAAAGAGATGCATCAAAGGAGGGCATCTCCAGAAAGACTCCAGAAGATGTAATCAAGAATAAAATTCTATGGAAATGGGGCAAAAAATGTTGACATATGTTATGAATGAAACTGTGGCACTTTGCCCCAGGGGAAGGGCTCAGCTAAGCCAGCTCTTGTGGAGAGTGTTATATAAACATGAACTTTGTGAAATGGACTCCTTTCACAGATGTAGCTTATCCATGTGCCCTGATTATAATTCTCAGCTAAGCATTTATATTTATCTAACAACTAATAGTAACTTTTTTTTTCCTACTCATGCTACTTTTCAGTTGTCACCATGCTTAATGAGATGACCCATCTCCTTTGGAAGGAAGCGAACTTTTTAAAATTCTAGTCATAGGTTTTGTAACATTCATGATTTAGCCCCACTTTCCAGGGCTAAAACTTTTTTATTTTTAGCTTTTTTTTTTTTTTCCCCCTATTGCAATTTGTCCAGTGCTGCTTGTACGGCAGCAATTTCATGGACGAAAGCCTTCCACTGGGGGTAACAGAATATATGTAACAATTTATATTGAGTTTCCATCATGTTGTACCAGTTGCCACATGCGAATGAATTTAGGTTTGCAACACCCTTGTGAGGTAGAGACATATTGATTTTCCTTTATTATAGATTGGAAAACAAAGACTTTATGCAACAAAGCCTCAGTCAATCACAGAGCCAAGAGTAGATCCTGGCTTTCCCCAAAGAGGACTTGTATGGGCTATTGCAAGACTATTTTCCTTCTTTCAAGATGGTGCTATTTTTCAGACAAAAAGGGACAATAATGTTAACATCAGACAGCTCACGTAAATATAGTAGTGAATGTACATGTGGACATCCTTTTAAAGTAGATTCTATAACTAAAAAATATTGGTGGAAATTTTGAAGTATTTACTACTGGGGTGTATGGATGGTTCCATTGGATTTTGGTTTGTTGGTTTGTTTGTCTTTTCAAAATAACAAGTATTTCTGAAGCTTTCTCTTCTATTCTCATTTTTCTACTGAAAAGGAAGGTCTGGTTATCATGAGCAATAATTAGAAGCACTCTTGAGCTCCCCACATCTAAGAGAATTAAAGAATGACAAGTTGTTAGTGATAGCAAAATTACACCTTTTTTTGACAGTAAAAAGTCTAGCTGTACCTGTACTGGAGCATATAAATAATGTCAATTTTAAGGAAATTTTAATAAAATTTTTAAAAATTTATTGCAGTCATTAAGACCCTGAAGTTCCAAAGTCATTATACTCTTTTATTTAATAGAATCCTTTTTACATGAAAATTTGTCCTCCAAACATTTTCTAGGAAGTGTTTCTAGATATAAGTGAAAAGTCAGAAGTATTCTGTTAATTTCAAAATTCTTTGGGTTTTCTTCTCTTATATAGCTTTCCTCTTTAATCACATCCTCTGTAAAAATCTGCAGTGGAAAAAATTATAATTCTGTAGTAGGTTTACACATGCCTTTAAATACATCAGAAGTGTTCTGAAATGCTGCATATGCATTGACTATATTTTAACAGTCAGTGTTCAAACAAATCCTTGATTTTCAAATGTTAGGTGCGGAATGCTACGAAACAAAATTGTATTTGATCTGATGTCTCCATACAAGCCTGTGCTGAGCTTCTGTATGAAAATGCAGGTTTATAGTAAAACAGGAAAATAGAGACAAAAGTGGGAACAACGGCTTGCATTTATCCACTGAGGAATTCCTGATCCTTGCACTAAGTTCAGCGCTTTGACTCCAAGCAGTTTCACCTTAGGAACCAGCATGATGAGAAAAGCAGGGGAAAACACAAAGTAGAAAATAAGAGGCAGAGGGGAATTAGTCAAATACACACTGTTTCATATTTTTTTGATTAAGTAAAGTACAGAACAGCAGCTTTCTTTCCTTAGTGCAGCAGAAACAGACAGGTGAAATGAACACCACAGAATATTTGAAATATAGAGGATTCATTAATTAATTACACCTGTTTTGATAGATTTTTTAATGGAATGAATCTGTGGGCCAACCTGCTATGGTCAAACTGTCACTCAAGCAGGACTAGCGTTCTGGGTTGTGATGGTTATATACTGTCATCAGAACATCATGATACTATGTGTGGAGCCCTGCCACATGTAGAACTCAGTCAAGTATGGATATATGTACCCAGCCACAGCCTGACACACAGATGAAATAGCGTCCATTTCATGTGCATTTTATTCAGAAGATAAAACCATTCAGAACAGAGCAGCAGTTCTACAATATATGAAGAGTTCCTGCTATGCTGGGAGTTAAACTAATTTAATAGTATCAAATAACATCTCTTATCAAAATTGCCCTGGAAAAAGGTCCTGCACAATAAGACTTCTCACTACAATAAATCACACTAGTTTCTGGGCCTGATGAGAAATTACTGGGAAAATGGGTCACTGAGTTAAGTACTTGCTGTAAGCAGATACTCATTAACACGGTAGTGTTTCACACAATCCCATGTTTTATTATCACACAACACTACTATGAGCAATTGCATTCTAAGAACATTATTAAGTTTCCAAAAACACTCTCCCCAAAGAAAAAAATGTCAGAAATCTGCTTTGGCAGCTGTAGTATCATTTCATTTTCACTGCTTCTGCTGATAATTTTCAACTGCATGCTCATTCTTTGATCTATGTGATCAAATACATGCTTTGGTCAACAGCAGAACTTTCCCTTGTCCAGTGCATAGAAGGATTAGTACTTGGCTCTTATCTCAGTATTTTTTTGGGGGTTGTTGGGTTTTGGCTTTTTTTTTTTTAGTGCTTGATCCATATTCTTGTGTCAGAATTTTTCATATCTTTTTGGCTGGGTTATGGTGCTCCCCAATATGCTCTCTGCAGTCTCTGAGACCTCTTAGCTTCACTGTCAGTTGTTGATGGAAGCACTCAGAGCTGGCTCAGGCTCCCTCTGACTGTACACGGAATTATCCATCTCACAGCACTGCCTCACAACCCTTGCTTAAGGGATCAGTGGCAGTTCCTGAGAGGCAGTGTTAGGCACTCTAACTTCCTGTCAACAGTGGCATCATCTCCATTCTTCTGCCTCTCTGCTATCAGCATTGGTTCACATTAGCAGGTATCTTGCCTCCTTCAGCAAGTCAGCCCTAAAAGTACTGAGAGAAGTGGAGCCCATGTCCCCAGCCCACGGACCAGCAGCCCTATAGTGTCCCACTCCTCTTTTCCTTTCCTGGGAGAGATGTTGCTTCATAATTACTCTCCCACACTCTCCAAACAGCATATTCCTCCTCCTCTGCTGGAGGTCCATGTTTCATTGCTTCTGTACCTTTGAGTCCTCATTCAAAACAGCAGGGATGGCTACAAGTATTTACACACTTCACAGCTGGGTAGCAGCTCATTGAAAAATGGATGCACACAGTTCCAAATGCAAGAGAAGAAAAAAGTAAGGGCAAAATGAATGAACTTGTAGATGGAATGATTTGTTTGACCACCACACACACACCACTGAATACCCCTTCCCATTGTTTCTGTTTTATCCTTGAAGGGGAGTAGATGGAGTGCAAAGTACCTTAGGAGACCTGGACCTGGAAGGAGACATTGAATGCATTCACTGCTGTATCCCCAGTCCTGCCTCCTATGCCAGCTATGGACAAAGAAGTTTGGCCAGTCTTCTGGTATCATCTTATGGCCTCCATCATTCTGCACCATGTAACAATTAGCTACTTCTGTCTCTATGCTTGTGAATCCAAAGGTGCTGGGAGAGATAGCATGGAATGTGAGAGAAATGGAAGCAGTGGTAACCTGTGCAAAACTCCAGAGCATGGAGTCCTGGAGCTTCAGGACATAGAAACTTTTCCATAAAACTAGAGATTGAGAACCGTTCTCCAAGACTGCCTTTTCCTATAAAGACAGACCTTTCTTGTCTCTAAGTGACTTGCTTCTTCCACTCTTTATCAACCTGTGCAAATATTGAGCAGGGAACATGCACAGACCTATGTTCCCTTGGTTTTTGGCCATCTCTTCAGGTCAAGTCCATTGTGGGCAGTGGTTGGTTCTGAAAACGCTGAAAGAATTACTATCCCTGACAGAACCTTATTCTTCTTTCTAACAGGGTTCCAATGAAAATAGACAGGAATTAGAATAAGGCTATTTCCTTTTAAAAAATGGTCTTCTTTTGTTTGTATGAATTACTCAGTTGCTAATTTCACTTTTAAGAACCTGCACTGAATGTCAACAAAAAACCCAGAATATTCTATGAGCCTCAAAATTATGAGAAATCTGCTTTTTCTAGAATGAGAATATAGAAATGTTCACAGAATTCTACTGGAAACGCTCCTGCAGTTTTATCAAAGCCAAAATTAAGCCCAGGGTAATTTTAGCATTGCACAAATTTATGCCAAAATTCTGGAGAAGTTGAATAGCATTATTCATGAATTTCTGCCACATGAACTGAGAAATGGACATAAGAACCCTTAGGAGGTATCAAGGTTTGTTTGTTTTGTTTTTCTCCTCTAATTTGATTAACTTAAATTTAATATAGCACAAATGCTATCTGTATGGTGAAAAATGGGTATTCATATTACCATTCCTTACTTTTAAAACTTTATGGACTCCCCCTTGAAATAATTGGCAGTTAGGATTGTGGAGCCCTAAATCTAATTTATCTTGGCCCTGAGAAACAGATTCAAACTATGAAAACCTAGGAGATTTAAGTTTCTCTAAACTTTATTGCAATTCCAAAGTTAAAAAAAAAAAGAAAAATGTTTTTGAATCTCTCTTTATAAAGTGTATATGTACATGAGGTGATAGACTAGAACTGACAGTCTCACAAGGTAAGAGTTTATCACCCAGATTCCCTTCAAAAATGTATATGGGCAAGTGATATGAAAGACTGTCTGTGAGAGTAATTGAAGACTTCTCCTTTTCATTTGGGACTTGTCTTTCATTCTGGAAAATAGTTTTCGAAGATGAAAATGGATAGATTTTCAGATTTAGGTTATTTATAAAAAAGCTTTTTACATCCTGTAGTTTTGCAGTGTTCAGAAGACAGCTGGCAGCACTGTAAGTTTTGATGAGATGTCTGAGACACTTAAAAACACATTGTTAAGTGTTTGAATAAATATCTTAAAGCACTGACTGCTGCATAAAACTATCGCTATGTATATAATCTCTTCCTTACTACATTGCTTTTAATAGAAATATTGTGGTTTGGGGCTATCACCACTTGGTGTGTAATGCATTAACATATTCCACTGTCTACCCCTCATTTTATATAATGATCCCTTTACGTTTATACAGTATTGGACTTCTGTGCATGATGTACAAAACATAAAGCTAAAGCCATCATTCTAGTCAAATAAAGAGCTATGCTTGCAGTAGTCTCTAGCACTATCAAGTGGCAGTAGATAATCTGCTGCCACTTTGTCTTATTTTCAGTAGGACGAATTATGGATCACAATCTGTCCTTTAATGTTTGCATGCACTTAAAATGTTCATCTATCAGACAGATAGCACCACTTGTTTGAGACTGCACATTTCTGAATGGGCTTTTGACTCACAACACATTTGATGGTAAACAAAATGAAATAGGAACCTTTAGACATTACTCATGTGGGGATAACTTGTAGATAGACATGCACATGCTGGGAAATGGCATTCATCTCCTATGAGAGTATGTGACTTGTGGATTTCTTAAATTTTCAGATTCTCAGTCTGGAAAGCACCAATTCATCATCTAGTCAGATGTTTGCTCTGTTGCTGGAGTTTAATCCAGTTAACCAGAGCTGAAATCAGTAGGTTGGATTTATGCTGCATTGCAAAGAGAGTTTCTGAAACTGCATTCACTCTTGACCCACTCAGAAGAGAAATTGTCCTATTGCATGGGAGATTTCATTCAGTGATTCATCATCTCCACTGCTAAAAGCATACCCATTTCTTAATTCTTAGCTATGTTTCTAAAATATATAGTGCCCTTTTTCCCACAGAGCAAATGTAACTGTGTCTCCATTTAAGACAATTGAAGAGGTGGACACTCTAAAATGAGTCCCTTCCTTTAGTTTCAACCAACTCATTTCCACCAATAGGGAGGAAAAAATAGGAGCTGATATAAGTGAAAAAAAAATAACAGTTTAATAACAAGCTAAACAGTAACAGGCAAAAAAAACCAACCAAACAAACAAAAAACAAAAACCAAAACCCTAAGTAATCACTGGGCACAAAAGAAATAGTTTGATGAGTTTAATTTATGCCATGCATTTGGGGAAAATGTGTTCTGAGCTAACCCCTGCAGCTATGCAGTCAACGGGGAGTTTTCTTGCTATAACACATGTGGTTGTACACTTTTCCTGCTACTCCAAATATCCAAATGCAAAATCCGGCATTCAGAGACATCATGTGGAGTTTTGACATTCCCAGGGCACCCAGGGTCTGGAAGCTGATGAATGGATTATAATGAGATATAAATGTAGTATTTTTAACCCTGACAGATATGAACTAGTCCCAATAATATTTCTCATTTAATGTAAGAGAAAACAGTATGAACACTGATCTACTAAAGAGGCTAAAACTTGGCAAATATAAGCAGCTTAGGATTTATTAAAGAGCTTTTATTGTCACTTTCACTAAGACAATGGGAAAAGTAAATGTTCAAAACACAGTCAACTTGAGGACATTTTTACCATCTTCTGAAATTTCAGATTGATAGGTCGAGTAAAATAGCTCTCACTGTTTCAGATTTTGAACACCATGTTGGGAAGTACGTTACAGTAATGAAATTGCATTTATAAAATGCAGCTGTGGGTTGCAGCTCCCTGTGGCCTGTGCCATCCCTCTTTGTGAACTGAAAGGTGTTATATAATGGCTCTTCAAAACCAGCATTTTGTAGAGGAGGTCACATGCTGCAAACAGAGCGATGTCACGTGGAGGACCTATCAACACAAAATGCTACAATCTTTACAAAATGTAATAGTGCTTTACACTACTGGATTACTCATGTATTGCTCTCCTTAATGTCACAACAGGATTATTTGGAGCAGCATGGGGGTGGGGGTGGTGGTATGAAACCAGAGCATTTTAATTTGGGATTTTATCTTATGGGAGCTCATAAGGGCTAAAAAGCAACTAGTTAGACTGCCTCATTGTAACAATACTCATGATTACCACAGTAATTTTGGGGTGATACCCTATAAATAATGGCAAGAAATCTAGCTGTGATCTGGAAAGCTGTTAAAATATGTGGACAGGCATATAATATCCTATACCACTCAGTGGTAAAGAAGCATCATTTCTGGCCGTATTTATGAGGTTTGGAAGCACACACCACCATGAAAATTAGTATCACTAGATAGAGAGGCAGAGGTATGCCGTGTGTTTGGACAGAGCTGTTCAAAAAAAGCCATTCACCCCTTTCACTGCTGTGATGAGGAAACTTTTTCCTTGTGTGAGGAAAAAACTGTAGTAGCTATTTCTCTGCAAAATCTGGAACCAGTTGTCTTGTTAATAGATAAGACAACTGTTAGTGGACTCATTCAAAGTTTAACAGAAAATCCGTCAGTCTAGTTTCTATAGACAACAGAAGTGTTTCAGAGTGAGACATATTTTACACTAGTTCACTCATCCAACTCTTTTAACAAGCTTGTTTTTATGTTCGCATAGTTTGCGATGCAGTGAGAAAATTATAATTAAAAAATACAAACTGAAGTCTAAGTTCTTTTCTTGTAACATAAGGGTTCCATAAAAAAAAAGAGATTATAATTAGCATTCAATATTATCAGTGTACGAGAAATAGATGAAGATTCATATTAAGCAGTGAGATTACCTGCTGCAAACTGAGCCATATGACAAACCCAAAGTCCATTAGTCTTTCTGAATTCTGTATAACCACATCTGACTCACCACTGAATTCGTTTCATTCCTTATGCAAAGCCTTTTTTTGGCAGAGAATTTCTTCAGTTCTAAACTTGAGTGTGCAATAAATCTAACTTCTAATGATAATAAAAATTGAAAATATTATTATTACTTAAATTGTTACTTCACTAGTTCTAATTCCCAGCTGGCTCCATTTTAGGCTCTGATTCCATTGTATTAATTGTGCTGATGAACAGAGACAAAAAGCCTTTTCTGGAGAGAAGAGCCTACTATTTAATTTATAACAAGTTTCAATAAAGATACTGTTGCAAATACCAGGGAGTGAAGGGAAAGAAAGAAAAAATATCCTCTGTGCTTATACTGGTTGGTAGCTGCACTGCTTCATGCTTCTGCATAAACTGAATGTGTTTTTAAAATTATATATCCACGATTTTCAGTGGCCTTCTATCTACCTATTGTCAAAAAGGATTGATTTACTGTAAGAAATACGGAGTAAGACACAAATATTGATGAGAATCTCATCTGATATATCCATTTGTTTCATTTTGATTTCTTTTGTACACAACATTGCTTTTTTATGATATGAAGTATTGTTTATGATTTTCTGTTTGAAATGTATATATGGAATGAAAACAAACTCAAAACAAAAGTACTCTAAAGGAATGAACAAAAACCCTGAAATATTAGCTTACTTTTATCTGGTATGCTCATGATACAATTGATCATGAGCAAGGCAACCAAGAAAACTCTGTTCCAGGGTTTGCTATCTTTAAATTTTTTAGTTTTCTAGATGACAGATTTCTCTGTCTTTCTCTGTACAAATAACATGTTGTGAACTAAGATATGAAAAAAGACACTGTCTAAATGAAGAATTTGACTGACTGTATCAAGAACTAAAATATATTGGTGTAATGCAGAAAATAAATTAATGAATCTATTATTGCTAATGATTATCTTATACTATCACCCATGGGTTATTGGTACTTCCCAAGCATAATGGAAGAAATATCATGTCAGGAAATGTGACACATAAAAATGGGGCAAAATATTGGATACCCTGGCAGGATATTAAGCATGAACTTTAGAAGGGATTATATAGTTTAGGAGTTTTTTTCTCTTTCCTTGGTTTTGACACTCTTTTTTCTAAATAAATAACCCCCACTGTGATCAACTGTTATGTCTTTCTCTCATTTACAAGCTAAACTTTATCAATTGGAAAAAATACTGGGGAGGATCCACTGACTGAAAACTTCAATAATTTTACAGCCATGGTAAAAGTGAAAAGTAATATGTCCTAGTGAAGATGTGCTGTGGTTCCTCCAGACAGGAATGTTAGGAAAACAAGGCTTAGTAAAAAGTAGGACAACCATCTGAAACAGAGCAGGCAACAGGTAAAGGGGGAAAGGTAAACATCCAGAAAAGTGTTTGGAAAAATGTAGTTAAGGAGTCATGTCAGTGCTGTATTCCCAGCTGAAGCAGTCTAGAGACATTTCTGTTCAGAACTTAAATTAATGACCTTGGAAAGTGGAGTAGAGGACAAAGAACATAGATTTTAATACTTGCAAATCTCTCCATGTTGGGAAGGCTTGCAAACACTTCAAAGGACAAGACTAGAACTTAAAATAATTTTGACAAATTCGAAAAGTAGGTGTAACTTAATAAAGATAAACGTAAAATTTTATACTGTTTAGAAAGAATCACCTCTACAGACAGAGGACGGGGAGCACCTGCCTATAATCTGAGGTGCAGTTGATGGCAGAATGAACACATATAAAAATACAATGATTTTGTAAAAAAAAGAAATCACAACAAAGCAAAAAATACATTACCCATGAATATCACAATTGTATGTACAAATATCTATACTTTAAGATTTGGAATAATGCTGTTATTTGGATATGAATGCAGTGAGAGAAGATTGTAGCACAAGATACAGCTGGAGAAAAACTACAAGAATGATCAGAGGTTTAAATAATATTATTTCTGAAGAAAATCTGAAGGAGCTGAGTTATCTAGTTTAGAGTAAAGAAGTCACAACAATAGATTTTAAATACATGGAAGGTTAGTTTCCAAGATTATGATGATAAACAGTCTTGTCATATTCCCTTTAGCTGGAACAAGAAGCAATAAGCTTAATTTGCAAAATGGTCAGGGGTTAGGAAATGAGTTACAGCAGGCAGAATAGTTGAATAGTAAAATGCTGTATGTAGTAGTTTGTGGGGATTTTGTTTGGTTTGTTTGTTTTTGTTCGGGGTTGGGGTTTTTTTTTTTGTGCTTGGTTTTTTCATCCTTGAGAGATGGCTAGAATAAACTGGCTGGCTTTCTAAGGTCTAGAGACCGGTAGAACGCTCTAGTCTTTCTGTAGGGCAGATGATCTCTTAGCCTCTTTTCCAACTCTATTTTCTATTATTCTACCTTCAGTCCATCTACTCATAAATCCTATACTTCAGTGTCATACATGGCTGGCTGCAAAATGTATTGATGGACACCATTTTCCAGAGAAAGGAAACAGAGGAAATAAAATGGAGGTTATGTTCCAGGTTGTGAAGTGAACACTTTCCAGTGGGGCTGGGGGTGCAGGACCAGAGCACAGCTCCAGCTTCCACCACGGTGGTAGCTGCAGACCAGTGGAAAGTGCAGGGAGGAAAACAGACCAGAAAAATGTGATAACTGTGCAGATGGATTGGATGCCTTTAGGAAGGAAACCTGATACAATCAGGAGTCATAAATATTTTATATATATTAAAAAATACCTTTTTCTATGAATAGATAGTAGACATGCAGGCTAATATATGTATCCCTAGATTAATAGATAAAAAAAATGTGTGCATGGTGGGAGGAGGGTGTACATGTGTGTTTCTTTGCTCAGACATGGGAATAAGGAGTAACAAGACATCTCTGTATGGGGCATGCTATGACTGCACATTTCCTGTGTCTTACACGAACAATTAGCAGCAAATCTACTGAACAAAAAGCTTGACTCTTGCTCTCACCTGATTAATCTGTTCCAATCTTTACTTACAAGTTCCAGGAAGAAGTTTTTTTTTTGTTGAGGTTGCCACTGGCCAGAAATTTTCCAGTAGGAACTTTTTCTCACTTTAAAATTAAAGTCCACCAAAACCCAGCCTTAAATGACTTAGCGCAAAGTCTGAGGTCCAGGATTAGAGTGTTTTGGGGTTTTTTAAGTCAGAGAGAGACAGGAAGAACAGGAAACATTATACTGCTGATTTGAACATGATGTTTCTGTCACAGATCGCTTTCAGTTCTTGCTTTCTGTTCTTTCACATTGCACAGCTCTGCCCCAGCTGCAGCCCTTGGCACACCCTGATGCTGGTCTTTCTTGCTCTGTTCTGTTCAGGGGACCGTGGAACAACCATCCCCTTTGTATGTGCAATGGAGCATGGACTAGAGAAGGGCTTGAGCCTGGTTTACCAACTGACAGTAAGTAACTCTTTTCCCAAACTTTCAGGATATAACACAATAAAAAGCCTGGACAAACAAACAAACAAACAAAAAACCCAAAAAAACCACAAAAAACCAAACCAAAAAACAACCAACCAAAAAATCCAAACCTAACAAAAACAAAAACCCCTCAGAACAACCAAACAACCAAAACAAAAAACCCAAACAAACATCCAAACTAAAAAGAAAAAAAAGAAAATACCTAAAGTGAATGAGACCTTGCCCTTCAGCACTCTGTTCAATGTATTCACTTACGTTACTGATTTGAGGAAATGAGAATACCTGAGATTTTTATACTTTCTGCATAATTTCTTTCTGACCAAAGATTTTCAAAAGAAAACTACTGGTACCTCAGATATGTAATAAATGCATCTGTATTATATATGCGTATTTTTAATTCAAAATAAAATCCATGGTTTTTCCTCTTTTTTTTCTTAACTTGTGTTAATTTTGTTCTCACAATTCATGTTTCTCTAGGCTACCTTTCTTTGTATTTTGGTTTAATGATTTATCTGGAGTTTAATTAACCTTTTGCTTATCTCTCTTTGTATCAAAGCCCCAGATGACCAGAGGACCACTCTTGTTCTCATTTAAGTACATGGCAGCAGTCATATTAACTTCAATAGTACAGGATACAGTTTTTAAAGGCTTCAGAGCACCAGAGTTACATTTTGTGCAATTTCATACTAGTAATACATTAGTTTCCTTTAGAAAATTTAGAGATAAACTGATGTACAGGGATAATAGTAAGATGTCATTTAAAGTTGAGTTCTTATATGTCACAGCTGAGTGTAAAAATAAACATGGTAAAAAATAAATACACTTGTTACATTGTAGCTACAAGACTGAATGGATGCAGTAAAGTGGTGACTTTTTATATGACACAAACACTACGTGTATATTCCCACTTCATTTCATTAACTGACCTGGAAAAGAAAAATCTCATTTTTTCATTCCATCCAAAAACAGAGAAAAAGAAGTTTAAAAACTAGAGAAAGAGATAGATAATATGACTCTAAATTGCTCATCATGGGACAAATTTTTCATTATCTTATTTTTCCCCAGCTTTTCAGTTATAGAAAGCATTCTACTGTATTTGTAAAACTGTTGTTTGAAGAGCTACATTTAGCAGTGAAAGTATATATTTTAAAGAACCAACAAGAAGCAGATTTAAACAGGTTTTATTGGTATGACTCACTGAGATCCTGCATTCAAAGGGACCTGCTGGGATTACCACTTGTGTTATTTCCTGAGAAATAGCAGGGATACAGCTCTGTGCATGGTCAATATGCACACCAGATATGAAAGTGTGGAAGGTAGCTGTCCACACTGAAACTAGTCACCCTGGACTAGTTTACCAGCACTAGATCCTAATTTTTATAATATTCATCTAATGCTATAAAAGATGAAAAACCTAGGACAGAGGTGCTCCTGGAGCTACATCCTTGACTATAAAGTAACAATTAGATGCCTAAGGGAGCCATACTGAGAGCTCAGGTGCCTGGTAACAAGCTTTGGTGACAAGCTTTATCTCTCATCTCTTCCCCTGCTTGCCCCAGGCCAAGGTAAGAAAGTTGTGTACAGCTATGCCCCCTCTGCTCTGCTCCTGCCCCTCCTCCCTCTGCAATTCTTCCTCTTGCACCTCTGTACCTGGCTCCAGCTGTTGGGTATCAAACATTTTTAGATCCAGCTTAAGACATTTTTGTGCCTGCTCTTTCACTGTGCAGATTGCCTCCCATGCATTCACTGAGTAATATTTTGGCATCTTTTCTGCTCTGAGACCAGCAGTGCTGGTAGCAGATAGAGGGCTGCAGAGCAGTAAAGAGGCTACAGATTTTTAGGTCATTTGGAGTGCACTTTTGAAGGGGATGGTGCTTGGAAACATTTCCCCTGATAGTCACATTAGAACCCCCTGGGCTTTGGGCTGCAGTTTTGTGCCTGTGGCAGATACCCAGGCACAGGACAGCTGGTCTGACATGCTTGGAGAGAGGGTTCAGATTAGAAGTGTTAGGGCATTTCTGCAATTGCTGATGAATTGGTTTTTTTAAACATAGGAACATATTTTGGTAGTTGCATTAAATACTAAAAGCATACAGCCATACATTGTGGAGAAAAGTCACTTTTCAAGAACATACTTTAAAAAATCAATGGCTGATTTGCTAGATAATTATGACAGGATGAAGGCAAGGTACTTCTTGACTCCAAGAAAACATACAACAACAAACCCCCTAGATTCCCTTTAGAAGGTACATTTGTCACTGCCACAACTTGTCTATATGCTGAACAACGCAAATAAATCTATTTCAGACTTGTGTTTCTGACAAAACAAATCATATTTGTCCCTTTTTCCTCCAGCTCTTTTTCTCTGTTTCTTGGGCAGGAACCACATGGCAGGTAATATTAATCTGACCCTTCTTTTGTCCTGATATGTAAGGTTTTTCCTCTTCTTTTTTTATCACTCTTTATATATACAACTAGAATAAATGTCAGGAGCTGACGAGCAGTAAAACAATTCGTTCACTTCCAGCTCTTGTGTAAGTCAGCCAACAGAAAAAAAGACATCTTACAGTAAGATATTTTAAAGACAATGTTTGTGAAACAGTGAGTGACACTGCTGCTCACACCATCCTTTTCTATAATGAAACAAAAAAACAAGTAAGGAACACTCTTCTGAAGTGCAGAAATAAAGCAGTGCTGTCTCAACACCATACAGCAAGTCATGTTCATCCAACCCCTTTTAGACAGGTCTTCCAGAGCCACCCACGTCTCCTTAAAAGCCTAATCTCTTTAGAATGTTCCTCCCATTTCAAAGACTAGTTTTAAAGTATTATTTTATTTAAAATAAGAGGATTTTGTAAATGTTGTACTTTTTTCAACAAAACAGAAGAGCTTCTCCATTTCCTCTCCCTCCCATTAAAGCAAAACAACTTTAATTTTTATTAGCATTAATTAAATGGGTCCTTTCTTTTTTTAAAGTAAGTGCTCAATTTATTTTTCTATCGTAAGTTTATTCTATCTGACTTTTAAACTGAGTATCTTTAAAAATTTGTATAAACTTGATAAATTATTTACAGATCTTTTAGTAAATTTTAATAAATTTCAATAAATTTTAGGTTACTTACCACTCTAGTTCATAGCCTTGAAGTGGTGGGCATGTATAGCAATAAAGGAAGTATTCTTCGAACCTGCAACTCTTAATTACTTATTAACCTTTCATTATTACAAAGGACTTTACATGAGGTTTTTTCCACCCATTCTCTACCTATTCAGTTTCTTGGCTAATGAAGTGCATCGATACCTCTTGGCCCCAAGGAATCAGTATTTTTGGTAATGCCTTGCAGCAGCAATAGGAATTTTGCCACAAAACTTTTCTTCTAAGTGAGTGCTTTGTGTATGATGATTGGGACATAAAAGGACTCAGAGTAGGGGCAGGGAATGAAAGCAGCTCACAGCTTTGGTTTCTAGGACTTTACTGACAGCCTATTGACATTTCTAAAATATTCTCCCAATGTAACTGCCTTTCTCACTTCCCCCCTGTCACTTGATTCAGAAAGACTAAAAATAAAGTGGAAAGTTACTCAGAGGGTGTGCTGAGTCTTTTTTCTACAATGTTTGTGAATATCAGACTTTAAAACCAACTGGTTGAAATAATGTTAAACTTCTCAGAGCACAACATTAGTGCAGCTACTGGAAAGGCTTCCTGGAATGAGCCCTTACACCTATACCTTCTCTACTGCTTTACTAGATCAGTGGTTTTGGGTAGGATGTTTTAGACAGAATTAAGCAACCTTTCATATTTAAGAAAAATCAAGATCAGAAACAAATCCAAAAGCAAATCTTCTCTCCAATTTGGGCTGATAAGGTAGGCTCCCATGTATTCTTCTGCCAACTTTTCCTTTTCTTCTTATGAATGCATAAATACATCTATTTAATTGTTCTGTATCAGACAGGCTGATGCAGTGCAGATCTCCCTAAGCTTAACTTATTTTTTTTTTCTTTCTCCAATCAGAGAGGGAAAAATGGGAATGAAGGGCCATGGACATTGGGTTATCCACTGCATGGAAGTGACTGGGGAGGTCAAGTACTCCAATAGCATAGAAAGATCCCATCTCACAGGCAGAGCTGTTTTTCCAAATAAAGGTCATTCCATCATTGTAGAGTTGAAAAAAGGTGGAGGAAAGACTCCCTTGCTTAAAGATGTCTAAACTCTGTGTACATGGAGATGTAAAATATATGTGTGTGTTTTTCTTTCAATGAGGTTTTTTTTTATTTTTTTCCCCATAAGACAAAATTTGCTTTATTCATAAGGTAGCTGTCTTAACTTTGAAGGTATAAATTGAGAAAGGGAGTTTTAGCTACCACATAACCTTTCTGCAACATACCCAAGTAACATATGCTGGAGCATATAAAGGATAGAACAACTGGAGAGCAAAAATGGCCAGTCTTAGAAGCCTGGCACCACAAAATCTGCCACTGTAGTAACTCCATCACCTGTCTGTGATCTGAATATCTGTGTTCATCTTCAGAGCCAGGAGCTAAGAGCAATCCTCTCCTGAACCCAGGGAACTTGCATGGGGTCCTGCAGCTAACTGCTCACAGCCAAAGAGCTTCAGTGGATGAAACCTGCCTGTCCTAACTGAGCTCATTCCATCCATGTCATGCTGGTGATACACTGACCACCTGAGGCTACTGCAGTAACTGGAGCTTCACTCCAGCTCTTTGTTTTAATTTTCCACTATGTTTTCTGTATGTATTTACAACAAATGTGGATTAAAAGTAACAGTATAATCATATTGATAAATAAATTCAGCAGCTCACAATGAGATTGCTAACCTACTCCAATTAATTTGTTCAAACTATAAAATATTGTCATGTTTAAACAGTTTTAATTTGCGCACAAAATATTCAGGGAGGTAGCAAGTTCCTAAATTCACATAAACTGAGAAAGGGATTAATATATCAATGGAACACATGAACTCTAATGTGGCTTAAATTTATATGTAATCAAGCTGAAAGCTATTTTTAAGACATTCAGACACACTGGGAGGGAAAACTATGCCAAAGACCTGATCAAAAGCAGTATATTCGATTAGTAGTCCAGGATTTTATGACTTATTACAGAAGACTAAATAAAATTACACTGCTTCTTTCTGGAAATGAGAACACAATAGATGAGCTAATGTCATGTAGAGAGGTCATGATAACTCAATTGTCATATATTTTGATTTGAGAGTTTAACAGCCACAGCTCCAGTATCCTCATATCATGTCTCACATTCATCTCTAATGTCACCTAGCTGTTATCTGCCACAACTTTGATTTCATAATCTTTGTGCCACTTCCATCTATAAGTCATGCCAAAAGACTACCAGAATTCTCAGTGTTTCCTCTGCCAAAACTCTTCTTCATGTTCCAACTGCACTTCAGCTTCATTGCTGTAGTTCCTAGTCTGCCAAATCATAGCTACCCAGAACACAACACACAACTTACCCTACCCCAGTGTAGAATGAATGTTTCTCCTCCAGCTTCATTAATTTCATGCAAGCTTTGGATTCATTTTCATATTGCATCTCTTGTTGTGAGATATCAAGTCTGTGAAGCTCAATCTGGTCCAGCAGAACCATCTGTTAAACCCCATTTCTAGCCAGCTCCCTCCTTACTGCTGCCTCAGGGTTGTCTGGGGGATTTGCTGTTGATGCTTTGCATGATCAGCTTTCCCTGATCCTTCAGTCTTGAACCATGAAATGTTTGCTACAGGTTCTTCCTCTTACCTTTACTCCCTTATTCTACTTTTCTTTCACTGGGCAAAAAAAGTTAGCTTTGTGCATCTCAGTGTGGGCATGTGGACATATACAGGACTTTTGTCAGTGGTGGCTGAGAAGAATGCTACTCAAAGTAGATGTAGCCTTGGAAGAGATGGGTTCAAGGACAAGAGGAAGAGAACAATTCCCAGTTTGCTAACCCAGAAAATATTTATTAGAGGCATTTTTTCCCATAACAATTCTGTCTCCAGAACTTTGGTTGCCAGGATAAAGCAGCATCTTGTGTATGTTGGTACTCACTATCTCTCTATAGTACACCAGGGTTGTGTTATTTGACGTTCTCACACGACCTAGGGTTAGCAAGGAGATTTAAGGATCATACACACGGGAATATTTTATAGTCATTTGGAGATTATTTATAAGCTGAGAGCAGAAAACTTTTTAATGTATTTTTCAAAAAATCTTGTTGCAGGAGATAGAGGAGAGAACAAGAGGACTCTGTCTAGTCTCTACTTACACCTGTCATGGATAAACTGAGGAACTTACACATTCTGTACACAGAAAAATCCTTGATCCTTTGTAAGTACTATTCACTAATAGCTAAAATGTCCCTGTGTTGCCAACACTATTTTGGACAGAAATCCTAAACACAGCCCCATACAAGGTACTATGAAGAACATTAGCTCTCTCCCAGCCAGTACTGTGATACAACCAGCTTTGAAGTCCTCTAGGGACTTCTGAAAAAGCCCTTTGGCTGCTGCTGAGAAGGCAGCATGCTTCACCTGTTCATGTTCATGTTCATGTTTTTTCACAGTCCCAGATGACAGACTGTGAAAAAGTTTTTGAGGGATGTATAATTGAGATACTGACAGAGTTTGTTATGGTTTGATTTGGACTTTAAACTTTTTATGTTATTCCTGGTGTGAATAAATGCAGTGAGGATTACTTTCTAGGCAGACATTTCAGAATTCAAGCTCTTCTGAGAATAGTGGTCTTCCTATTCAATTCTATTTGATCTGGTTTGATTTGATCTCATTTCACTTTTTTCTATTATGTAAAATATCAGGGCATCTGGAAACATCCACTTCATTTACCAAGTAAAACTAGTCTTGCTCAGTATAACAGGATTGCATTGACTAATACAGTTTATATGAGCACAATAGAAATATTAGTTTCAGATTACAGAAAGCTGAGGCAAAACTAGAAGCAGAGAAAAATAGTGCTTGAAAAACAATGTTCTGGTTGTAAATCCTTAGGACAATAACATTGGACAACTGAATTGATGACCTGGAAAATAAGTTTAAATTAAGAAACATAATTCTATAAGAATATTGGAGGCACAGCAACAAAAGAAAAAAAATAATGCATCATAAAAATGAGGAGACTGAGTAATTCTGAACTCCTTCTAGATGGTAGAGCTGTGTGTTGTAATCATAAGAAACCTAATCAGGTAATGCCTTGCCAGTGCTTCCAAGATGTGTGGCTGTTGGAAAGAAGCATCATATTTCTAAACTGCCACATAAATTTGAGTCTAATTTTCAGGGTTCAATACTTTTATTGAGATTGCAGTTTTTCTCTATCAATGTCAGAAATGTATGAAAGCATTTATGAACATTAAAAGAGGAATGAAAAATATATGACCTTAGAAGGGGCACTGCTTTATCCTGCCAGCCTAGGAGTCTGATGGCAGACGAATGGATGCTGAATTCTTCTGTGTCACATACAAATGTCATTGCATTTCTGGGAAAGGTAAAGTGCAGGAAGCTGAATGGAAGGGCCCTGCTATATACTACATAGTGAACTCTATCCCAGCATTGACTCAACTGTGTGATATTGCCATCACTACAATTTTATTGTATCCTCAGCAAAGGACATTGTGTTCTGGCCCACTGGGTTGCTGCCCAGTCCACTAGTGGTGTGCATCTTGCTGGTGCTCTCCTGACTTTGGTGACTTTTATTTTGTGCTGTTCTACACAATACTTTGATCTTTCTCCTGGTGTTAGTCCCGTCTTCCTTATTCTTCCAAATTTTTCATTAACTTTTACATTTGCCATTTTTCATTATCATGTGAGATTATTCTCCAAAAATTACAGGCAGGCACCTCTGGATAATAGCCATTGTCATTTTAACTGTTGGACTAAAAAAAAAAAGCTGGATATTTCGAAGGATGTAATGCTGGGTGTTTTGATTTAAAGACTTATATTTTTTAATGTTGGACTTGGTTTTCATTTTGGATTAATTCATAGCAACAAAATATTTTGTAAATAGAAAACTAAATAATTGATAACATGGGAAGTGCTGTCCATTAGACAACTCATCTATATTTTCTTTATTTGCTGTGTTACTGGACTTAGATAAAGAAATTTTTGCTGTGATGTTCTGGAAATTTTAAAAATGTTTCTTAAAATTTTAATAGAGCTAGTTATGTTCTGCAACTGCTTTCTTGCACCCTAAAAATGCAAGTTTCCATCAGACAGTAAATTGTCTCCTCATCATTCAATTTCATGAAATAGACTATGTGGAAAAAAACATAGAGAAAGTAATACAGATTTCTGTCTTTTTCTGATATATAATTCATTAGGAGAATAAGGTACTGTATTCCTTAGAAGAACAAGGAAATAATGTCATTTGTGCAAAAAAGATATGTTGTTGTTGAAGTTGTATACAGCTGCAGTAATGGCATCAGTCAGTAATGCAAGTGTGCAATAAAAAATAGCCACTGAAATGACCAATCTTACTTTTCATACCCAGGCTTATGTCATATAAAAGCTGTATAAGAATGAAAGCCAAACTGAGACAGAGTTCCCACATGAAAAGCAATCTCCCTGTATTAAAATTGTTGCTGGATATAGACTTCTGCAAAAATCAGGTCTATTTGGTAGGTTCCCAATGCTTATCCTGTTAAATGGCTTTGATCCAAAATTCCTGCAATGAGTATTAATGGTTTTCTTCACAGAGATAATTTGTAAATACCAGAATGTATGCCCTGCTGCTGCTACTGCAGTCTGGGGAGACGTTGCTCAGATAGTCCACAGCAAGGTTGAACAGCTGGATTTGACTATAACTGTTCTTTAGAAGGATCTTTCTTTCATAGGAAAGAATACTGGAGTTACCATGTGCACAAGCATAGTAAAACCAGTGTTTCAGTACCAATTAAAAATGAGAAATTATGACATGAATGAATGATTTAAAATAAAAAAGCCTCAGAAAGCTAAACATGAATTGATGCAGTGAAACAATTTCTACATCTTTATTTTAAATTCTAACGCATTTAATTTTCCTGCTTGCTGATCAATGCTGCTTTGAAAATTGAGTTAGTGAAGAAAGTAAAGAAAAAGATAAACCTCTTTCTTCTGGTTGTTTGCTTGCTTTGGTTTTTGTCTTGGTTTTGTTTTTGGTTTTGCTTTGTTTTGTTTGGGGTTTTTTGTTTTGTTTTGCTTTTCTGTTGGGCCCTTACCACTAAGCTTATCCTATGGTTCTATGACTCTCGATTTAGGATGCTAGAGATAGCCGCTCTTTAAAAAAGGAAGTTAGACCCCTTCAGTTAATTAAAATAGTTTTTATGACCACTATGGCTATTTAGCTGAAAAAAGAGCTGAATATTTGCTGCTATTCACAATTATTATTCTCTAGGACTCCTGAGCCCCATATCATCTGTTATGAAACATAATTGCAGTGCCTCATCCTAAAAATAAAGTAATTGAGAAATGAATTTATTTATTTCTTGTGTGGGATAAAAAGAAGTGTTTTGCAGCTGCCAGATATATACATATAAATAATTAAATAAATAAATATAGCAGCTGAGCCCTGATACAGTAGTAGGTTGAAACTCAGCATGTATCAGCCCTTCCTGGACCTTCCTTTGCAAAGTATCTCTGGTGCATTGGCTGAAAAAAGACCAGCATCCCATAACACTTCCCCTGATTTTCTACCTCCAGAATAGACAGTTTAAGAAACTAGCCTGGCAGGAATCCGAGTTCTGTATGAAGCCTGACCTGTTGTGATGTATGTGTTTAGGGAGAACAAGGGCAGGTTATTGATCTGAGCATATCAAGTGCCATTTACTCTTAATCCACTCACTGGTAACTTGATCTTACTATAATTTATAATGTATTCTCCAATCATACACTGATCTCAGATGTGTACTTGGCCTGGACAAAACATAAACAGGAGTTTCAAACTGTTGTCACTAGCACTAAGTGGATTTTGTGACTATGGCAATATGAATGGAAAACCAGTGCATTGTATTTTCCCAGATTTCCTGCAGCAAACAGAATCCCATTACACTCGCTCCAGTGAACACAGTTTTTTAGATTCTTCTATTTTGGGTTTTCTCCCCATAAGCAATGTGATACAACTCATTTGTGTAAAGCAAAATTTTCTTCACTTAGCCAAGCATTTTTATTTATTATCTGCTTCTTTAGCCACCATATAACTCTCCCTTTGCAGTTACATCTGAGTCTCTATAAATGCTTCTTTTGGAAAAACAAGTCTATTTCTTCAGGCTCTTCATCTGCAGTGTCCAATGACCTAATGACTTACTGAAGCTAATTCCCACATTTGGTATTATTTTGCAACTGAACTTCTATAGATGGGAAGACCTCAACATAGAAACAACACAGTTGCATTTATTCTGATAGGTTCTGCCAGTGGAGGCCTCTGCCAGTCCTCATTCCCCTGTTTTCCTTCTCTTGTGTCTCTTTTTAGCTGAAACTTGCATCAAGCTGAATATTGAAAATGTGCAATGTTTGAAGGGACTTGGGGAGATGCTTGAAACTACAGAAATAGAATAGAAATAGATGTAAGAACCACCCACTCCCGCAGATGCAGAGCATCCTGATTCTTTCTCTCCAACAGCAAGGGAATGGATGTACCTGCCTCTTATCAGAAGGTGTCAGTGTTGCCCCTGGCCTCCCCTGTGCAGCAAGGCTGAGCAAACAAAAGCCCATGGGTCCTTCATGAAGTTTGTTTTGCCCTACAAAGATGCCTTTCAACACCTGCACATATGGCTGCAATATTTCAGACAGTATTTCTGGATACCAGTTGGTCTCTGGGTGATATAGAGTACTGCTGGTAGAATAAGGTGGGGGTGTCAGCAGTGGGGGTGAGAAGGTTCAATTTAACAGGGCTGAATGTGCTTTTTATACTGCTAGCTTTTGAGTTTGCCAGAGCACAAAAATATTTTAAGTTTAGTTAAGGTATCTTTTACTTGTCAAATAATAGTGGTGGATATATGCAACTTTTAAATTCCCAGGTGCTGAGAATAAGTTATGGCTGCCCAAAAACAATTTATGAAAGTCTACCAAAATGCATTTGAACCCAAAATTTCTGTTCCTTATGTTCTCATCCAAATCCTTCTTACATTGCTATGTCCAGCTCAAGGAAAGGGAAGGAAAGAATAAATTAGACTGCTCCAAAATACACAAAGTATACAAAAGGCAGGGGAATGCAATCCAGAAAACTCACAGGTGCCTGGTTCAAAGGTGTAAAGGTCTGGGAACCCAGCAACACCTCACTGAAGCTCCCCAGACATAAAGGAGTTCTGTTATCTGTTGTTTTCATATTTTGGTTCTTGTTGGAAAAAATAGACGTACATTTATGTCTATTACACTTGATCAAGTTTACCCNTTAGGAAAAAGGCAAAAAGGTTTTGGATGGGCTTGATTTGACTTCAGCCCTAAACTAGGAAAATTTGCAATGTTTGACTGGGATTTTTAATGAATAGATAAGATATTCCAATTAATCCTTGTATTCACTTATGCTAAATAATGCTTTTGCATTTAATTAATTTTTCAAGGAAACAAACAAAGCAGAAAGAGGTTTTTTTATACAGACGTTTTGACTTTGGATAGCTTCTTCTCTTCCAATTCTTGATCAGATTCTTTCTAAAACCTAAGAGAATTTCCAGTGAATTACATTTTAACATTGATATATTCTTATCACAGTCAGCATGTTTCCTATTAAGTATCTTATTCTTTTGCCACTGGAGTAACTGGCAAATTTTCCATCAGCTGCAGTGACTGTAAAGTGAAGCCCAAAGTTTTCTACTCTGCTAGATTAATTTGATCATTTTGACATTTTTTACCTCCTCCTGTAAATAACCACCAAAGAAAACTGCCAAACCCAACTGTCAAAACCCAAAAAGTTTAGGCACATGGTAGTAGATTTTTGTTTTATTCTCTGTCTCTTGAAGCAACAAGCAATGCTGCTTCAAAGACTTCATTAATTATATTATATTTAGCTAATAGAATTATGCAACTCATGCGTATAACTCCTTTGTTCTTGAAGAAAAAGTTTTGATTACATTTAATTCTAGTTTATGAAAAAGAACATCAAACCATGTTTATCTATAATGCCATTTATCTATTTATGCCATTTATGGAAAATGAGAGGTTAGATAATTGGATTCTGGCCTCCTGCAACGCAGAATCTCAGCAGAAGATTTCAAACAAAGGCTTGTGTCTTCCCTTGGTTTTGTTCAAGTCCTGGAAAGGGAATTCTGCTCTCTCTATTCATGGACAAGACCTCATGCTTAAGTAACTGTAATGTTAGTAGAGATGGTCATCCTCCCACTTCTGGCAGGCAGTTCCCTAAGGAAAGAATACTTGAACTAGTTTTTTTGTCTGCATAATATTCTGCTCAGCTGGAAGAACTCTAATGAAAAGGCTCTTTCCAGGAGGCAGGTTTCAGAGATACTAGGAGAAAAAGAGGAGACAGATTATTTTTACACCATCCCTACCTAATCTCAGGCATCCAACACCAAGCTGTCATAGGCCCTTTGACCATATTGTCTGACAACTCTTCTGGCCAGGATAAGCTCCAAGCTAAGCAGTTAATGAATGCATTTTCAGTGATAGTGGTAAAAATGGATTTTGCTGTCCATTATATAGTACTAGCTTGCCACCATTGTCATCAGGGGCCTTGGAGGGAAGCTATTGGTGGGAGAGGGAAAGGAGTAATGGCTTCTGTTTCAGGAAAGAGATAAAAGGTTCAGCGTGTCTGGTCTAGCATCAACTTTTGATCTGCTACACCTAAGTATCTGTAACCCACTTGCTCTGTGGCCCCCTTTTAACACCCTCCCTTCCCCATGGCTCAGCTCAGGTCTAATATGT
Organism: Leptocoma aspasia; assembly: GCA_013399835.1. Taxonomy (NCBI): domain Eukaryota; kingdom Metazoa; phylum Chordata; class Aves; order Passeriformes; family Nectariniidae; genus Leptocoma; species Leptocoma aspasia. The sequence goes on along the minus strand of VXAX01001324.1, from coordinate 833,971 downwards.
CCCAGCTGCATAACCTTGTCTTAGGCTGATGTAGTGCAGAAGAGCTGTGAAACAGTCTGTAAAGCAGAGCCACATGAGATAAGAAAGGTAAAATTGAATAGGCTGGATTGTTGAGATAGGGGTCTTAGAGATTAAAGAGGCAAAACATGAACATAAAAAGCAGAAAATGCTAAAAAAGGGTTGGATTATGGCAAGTTAGCCACACTGAAAATCAGCTCCAGTGAGCAGCAAAGGCCAGCCCTTTGCCTCCTAAGACACCTTTGCCTGGTCTCCAGAGAATGAATGGTGAGGAGTCTACTGCTGAAATTACCAGTTGGTTCCTTAATCCTAGCTCTGCTGGTGTAGAGCTGATAAACAATATACCCATGAATAATTGCTTTGTACTTTTAATTGGCATATACCTTGCTTACAATGTCTGTTTGTGCAATGCTCAAGGTGCCCAAACAAAAGGCTCAAGGCAGGAATGGTTATAAGAAAGACCTTTTTGGTGCAGATTCCTGCATGCCACATATCCCATCTTTTCTCCTGGTATCAGCAGCATTCAGCTCATCTTTCCTGGGAGCTGCTGTGAGCAGAACAGAGCACAGGACCATGTGTTGCTATCATCAGCTGTCTGCTGCCCTTGACAGTGTGTGGCTCTGACTATGCTATCCATGAGCACTGCCTTCAAGCTAGCTAGTTTGCATGCTGCTGGCAACGCAGAAGCTGGTTATCACAGGCTAGCAGGGTTCCTTTGCATCTGTCACCAGAGCTGTCCACTGGACAATATCAGCATGATTGCATTACACAAACTGAAGCTCAAGTGCAAATTAACATATAGCCCCTGCTCCAGGCTCTGGACTTTATTTGGATTGATTAGATAAGTTTAAATTGATAACACTTGGTATTGAAAAACTGCAAGGATACCTGGGCAAGCAAATGGGAATAATAAAGGTATGTACTGTTTAAGTAACTTAGTGAGGTACGTCTGACCTCAGGAAGCTGAGCTGCAAGCTAAAGAAACCAGCAGCTCCTCTCCTTTCTATCTGGATCCTAAACCTGCAGTCTGATTATCTCATTCCCATCTCAAATATTTCAGGTACATATTTAGCATAACTATTCTTGGGCATTTGACTTAAAAGGCTTCTATTATTTAAGTAGGGTTGTCATCTTATTGTGATCCTAATTATCACATATAAGTGTAAACAGTCTATTTTTTACTTAACATCTGTGTGAAGGGTTGCTTCCCACACTACCTGCATATTAACTGACAAGTTCCACCATATTGGGGATGTTATTGCATATTTTCCACCCTCAGCAGATGGTAGTTCAGGAAATATTAGTTCGGTACCTTATAATAGATACCCACAAATTATGGAAAACAAGCTAAATCAAGCATTCTCTTATGCAAAATGGCTAATAATTTGCACTGTCCACTTTGGTGGCCTCTTTACTATTTTCCTGTCAAAATTATGAAATAGATCTACACAGAAAGGGAGAATTGTTTGCTACTGCCTAAAAAGCACATAAATCGATTGCCAGTAGACTAAATTTCACACATTCCTCTTATTTTAACTCTACTGGACTACAACAGTAGAGGACAAGTAGGACAATGCCGTTGTCTAGAAATCAAATGCCTGCTGTGTTTGGAATTGACTATGTCTCTGCAAATTTAATCAATTTACTTCAATAGAGGTACCACTAGAAAGGATGAATACAGCAACACATTTGTGCAAGAAACATTTCCTTTCCACTCACAGACTTGAGCTTTTTAACAAGAAACACCGAAAAACATTGAAAGTGCAAAACTAAACCAACACCATCAAAATCCAAACTAGAGATAGCAGTGAAAATTATAGATTTGAAGAAAGCTGGAATGTGGCTGATTTGTGGATTTTTTCCTTAGGAAATCTTTATATTGTCAATTACTGTGATGGAAAAATACTTGAAATTAAAAAAATCAGGCCATGGTTTCCTCCCTTTAATTCCCACACTCTCACTGCCGAGCAGATCTTTAATTGCACTTTATTGAATGTGTGGTCAGGCTAATCAGGAATAAAAGAGTCCTGGGTGAGACTTTGCCCTTTGAAAACTAGTCTACAAATTGTTTTAGTGCAGCTTTCTAATATATCAGAGAAGGGGAAAGGCAAAGGAGGACTATTTGAAAGTAATTTGGTTTTAATACGCATTAACAACCAGCACAAATACTTAAGGGAGGATATGTTCTCTTTTCTGAAACAGTATTTCTACTTCACCAGCAATGAGAAGCCAACTGAAAAGGTGAGAGAGAAGATGGGGCAGAATGGAAAATGGAAAAGAAAGAGAACTGCTCTGATATTGTCTCAGATATTCTGAGCTTCCTGATGTTTCATGGTGGCTAATGCTGTCAGTTGTGGTGATAATGAAAGCTTCATGGAGGCCCATTTGCAGTCAAGGCTTTCTGGATGTCAGGAAAACCAAAGAGGAATGATATCAGAATTTGAGAGGGCACATACTAAAGAGGAGTGCAGTTATACAGGAAAAGAGCTAATAGAAATGGCACAAAATAGAGACCAAGTGAAGAGAGGATGCTAGGAATGAAACAAAACTCAGAGAATTCTGCCAGATAAATTTTCACAACCCCTGACACTCAAGTTCTTCCCACAGTAGCTTCAAAAGCTGAAATTTTAAACTGTAAAAGATGAAACATTTTAGTTATCAATAATTAATTTTTTAAAAAAATTTAAAATGGAATGGAAAGTTTCACTCAGATTTTTTAATGCCATTTCCACCTTTTGGAATCATTACTAGTTTCAACTGGTTTCTTTTTCTCTCCTTGGTACAAGTACTTAGAAATTGTAATGAGTTCTGTCATTTCTCCCTTATGGGAAGGTATGGTACCTTGCTCCTGTTACCTGGTGGTAATGGTAGGAGATTGGCAGCAGTGAAGCTTACATACCATTTTTCAGTTCACTAGTTTTTCAAATCCAGTGCTGCTGAAATTCAGAGTGGTGTTATAAATGGAGATACAGAGGAACATTTCTGACTGTGTGTTCTGTACAGTGACCATCTCCTCCACAGTGATTATAGTCACCATTCTGGAGATCTTGTTCTAGAGAACAATTTTTGCTGGCTGACGGAGGATTAAGGAATTTCAATTGGCTGTTTAGACAGCTGTAGGTTTCGGACATATTTATAGGTATATTCTACCCTGCAGTTGCAAAACCTATGTAATTACTCTTATTATACATTGACGTAAAGACTTTTTAATCTCCTTTGTAGCCACATGGCAAAGCATTTTTTCTACTGCATTATCTTTTCAAAGAACAACCCCTCTCTCCATGGGTTCACGGACAAATATCCTTGTCAGAGATAGGTTCATTACAATTTTAATTATTTTCTAATTGTATGATATTATTTTTCCCTAGCTGATGAGTTTCACATTTCCTCTTGACCTGATCTTAAATCCACTATAATTATTTCTATAGTGGTGCATTGTATTAAAGTATCTACCAAAGTACATTATAAGAGAAGCTGTTTGTGTGCATATGTGTGTTGCATACTCAAGGGTAACCTTGGCTGTAAGAGCTCTTTAGAGAGAACTATTTCAAGATCTATTGAAAATGTGTGGTTTTGTTCTGGGTAACATTTTACAATTGTGAAATAGGCTACATGTCTTCACATGTATCCTCACTTGCATTCAGCATGTCTGCAGGGGAGGATAATCACTTTGCATGCCCAATCACAACACTTCCATCTGCCAGAGAGCGTGTATATGCACTCATTTCAACAACAAACTTTTGCTCTCAAAGGTAGTAAAATATACCACACAAATTCAGGCTTATGATGCTGTCAGACAGGGATTTTAAAGAACAAGGGCTGGCATTTTAATCTGTTCTTTTACATTCACCATGTCACTGCTAGTTTTTTTGTGCTTGGAAGGGACTGTGTACATTTGAAGTATATCTTATTTAGTCTTAAATATAAATATTCCCATACCTTCCCTGTTTTTTCTCTTGTTTTCTATTGTTTTGTCCCTGTGAATGTAAAAGTACATGCTTCTTTTCTATTAAACTATGTGGCCTGTGTAATTCTAAACTGAAACTACAAAACCTGTATTTTGTCATCTGAGCAGGTTCCTGACTCCTGCTCCTATTTATGAAGCCTATTGCAATTGGAATTCAGTAATTTGCTTGAGACCAGAATTTCTTTGTCAGGTGAACACTTCTTCCCAAGGATAAGACTTGAAAAGTTGTCTGCTTTTCCAGAGTATTTAAGGATTTGAATTAATAGTCTTGAAACTCAGCATTGTGTCAATCCCAGATGAATATTGCTCCTGCAGGAAAAAGAAATGCTCCTTATGAATTGTGCACTACTCTGGAAAGCTGTCAACTCCCATTCAACATCAACCAGGACTCGGGTGACCTTTGATTAGCCTCATGTCACCCTCCAGTTAAATGAGTTAGTAGCTATTAAAGCTGAAACACACAACCTACCTTGCATTATAAAGGAGTATTTAGTATTTATTCACCTATAGACAGCTTCTAATACTAGTGTACAAAGACACTCAAACTATAATGCTTTTTCCACTTATATAAAGCTCCTTCTTTCATCTGATTACTTCTGGCAGTGGTGCAAAAACAACATTTATTTTAATTATAACATTTAAAATAAAGATTCCATTGACCCTACTGCATGTCACAAACTGTCTTTTATTTGCAATTCGGGCAATGCTCAAAACACTACTAATATGGACTTTAGAAGTGTAGCAGAGCATACACTGAGGGCAGAAATTTCATTTTATGTGCATACTGTTTCCTCGGTCCTCAATATGGATTTCTGCCTTATGTCCTCTATAACATCTTCTTCCTTTTAACCTGCAAAAGCCCTGCAGTGAGAAGCAATGTGCAAAGCACAAAATGGATGGTACAAAACAAATGACCAGATAATGAAGGAAATGTTCTGTTATTTCTAACTTAGAACAAAACAGTGAAAGTGCTTTCCTACTGAGAAGAATAATAGGCAGATACAAATATAGGTAAAAACAAAGGTAATGCTGCAATTAAGCCATGGGCATTAGAGCATCTGCCTAAGATTGCATGAAGGGTCTGTGTAGTTCAGCATCTTGTCTCTGATGGTGGCCAACAACATGTGTCCAAGGGGTAGTATGAAGCACCACAAGCATGCAGGGAGAGAGGTTTTCCCTGAACAGTGGAAATAGTCCACAGTTCAGCAATCTGTGATTCTGGACATCCTTAGAGCATGGTACCAGGAATGTCTCAGAGATGGAGATATTCTTGAGGCACAGAGATGCATTCCACACATCTCTATCTCATCACTGGTCAGCACATACTTCTCTTTTGTCACTGGGCACATTGCTTTTCCTCCTTAGTCAGGGTGACTGCCCTCTGGTCCTCCTCCCTTTTTTTCCCAAACTTCCAGATGCTCTCCTTTGAACAGAGCTGGCTAGGCACACCCACACACTCTGCTGGGATTGCATGCTGTACTGCAGTCCCCTAGCAGTTCCCCCACAGGAATCGGGTACTTGAAAACTGACCCCTCACCACAGCAGTCGCTGTGTAAAAAACTGTAGATACACAATATTTTTACTAAGGTAGTGATTAGGTCTGGAGGCAACTGAAACCAATAAACCATGCTTCCCTAATGTTCCCTAAATGCTTCTCTAGGAAAGGTCAAAACCTTGAGCTGTTGTATACTCGCACTGGTCTATTATGAGACCTGAAAATGGGCTTGAAGTCCTGCTTATTTTTATCTCTAGAAGTTCCTTAATTCAGGAAGTCCAGAGCACACTTTTCAGGTCTGGCATCATGCAGTATCTGCCCTAAACCCAGGAGTCCAGCTTTAAGGCCACTCTCTGTTAGTGTAGTGATCAGCCCTAAAAATATTCTGAACTGCAACACCCGCCTCCCAGATAAACATACCTTCTCTGACTCCTTCCAGCCAAAGATATTCTGTTTTGTAGGCATTCATAAAATACTTACTCTGCCAGACAGGAAACATGACCACAGTGTTTTATGGTTAGGGTGCCACAAGAGAGAAAGTAAGCACAGCTTACAGGAATGACTGTTGAAAATAGTGAATCTCCATTCAGTCCTTTAGTGCCCCTAAATATTTTTACTAAGCAGTTTGACTGTTCCACTAAGCATTTTTCTTAATATTTTCCAGAGAGCACTTAATTTTCAGTTAACTCCATCTGGGCATCTACATGTCACAATCCAAGACACAAGTTTATGTCACACATCCCCTTCTGATTCAGCTGAAGCTGAGCTGCAGCTAAAGATGTCTTCATTTTTTCATATTGGTCTTTCTCTCAAAAACCAGAACAACTTAATACTTCCAACCATATTATTGATTTTCAGTTCTCCCAGCTACGTATTAGTTTTGCTATTAGAGGTAAAAAAAATTCAGATTTCTTCTGATGTTGTACATCTCCTATTTCTGTGCCAATGTAGCAGGATAAAACTTTGCAAAGAGCTGGTTTTAGAGCTGGTAATACCAGTGCGAAAGGAAAAAGAAACAATAATTACCATTATCGAATAAAACTCTCTAACATGAATGAAAGAAGTGGAGAATACTCCCAAAGGTACTTCTTTGTGACACCTGGGTTGAATGAGACGCTTAAGCCCTGAATCTACTCTGCTGTTGCACTATCTTCTGTTCTTCATCGTTATGTTTCAAATGACCTTTGCTTCTCCAGAGTATAGTGTTACTTCTGGGTTCTCTAATAGTTTTGTGGTTTTAATTAACAGAAGTCTTGTATTCTCCAGACTATGCTGCTCAACTCTTGTTTCATTAGAAGAGTGATGTCAGGTGCATTTTAGCACCTCTGTTGCGATTTAGTTGGCTCTTGTTTGCTTTTTTTTAATGTTCTGATTTCTACCTGTACTTCAAACACCAAAGTTTGTCCAATGGAATGTCAAAGTGAGTTTACATGTCAGCATGTGATGTTGAAGTGGGACCTTGTGAACACCTGTGTAAACTGCCTCATCTCATAGCTTTTTGTTCTGAAATTTCCCTGTGGAGTTTTAGACACTTTGGGAAATTATATGTAGACATCTGCAATCCAGATATTTTCATCTGAGCTAGTCACTTTACACTCTTCTTTTGGCTGACAAAAAGACACAGGAGCTTTTAAGCCACCACTAGTCTGATTTACTTTGGAAGACTTGTAGAAGATGGGGTGAGGTGCACTTTAAAAGTGCTTATTCCCCTGAATTGCTTAGAGAGGAAACTAGATGAGTTAGATTAATCCCAGCTAGTTGTCAACTCAAGTTTTATTACTTTCCCCTTTTTCTACCATAAAAGTAGACACTCCCACCAAATCTTCAAGAAACCTATGATTATCTTTTCTTGCAGGGATTTTCTTCTATTTCTTGGTCCTTTAATTTCCTTTCAATATTTTACTGAAATTAGCATTTAAGAAAATGTCCTTCCTGAGGTCTCCTATATTTCCTTGAAGCATGATATTTATTCTGCTGTCCCGCAGTTTTGCTTCTTTTCTGCTGCAATACAGTTGTGTAGCTTCCACGTCTTTCTCACTCCCTAATCTGTCCCTCCATTCAAAATAGCATTTCTTAGACTACAGTTCTGGTTTAGATTTGCACTGTGCATTTTCTTTTACAGCTCCTTTTTACTCCCTAAATTTATATTCATTTCACCATGGAAGGGCTGTGACAGCTGCTGTTTCTTGCTTCCCAATCTGATCTTGAGTCTTTGACAGGAATTTTATGAATTTTATGTTCACACAAATGCGATTTATCCAAATTTTTACTGTGACATTTGAAGAGTTCTGTGTGTTCTCATGTTGGAATGAGAGCAACAAGGAAAAAAGCATGATTTGGCCGACAATGTCTGAGACCCAATACTCTTTCCATGTTCTTATATGTTTCTTTGACATGGTACTGGTGTGTTACAGCCCTCTATGACACCTGGCACAAAACATAAGTGGTTGGTATTCAGCTAGTTGCTTTCTGAATGCAAAATACTTTTGTCCTGCTTTTCTCACTGAGGCAATGACTGACTGATTCACACTATTTTGAGATCAGGAATATGATGCCTTGATTCCTACCTGAATACTGTGTATTCTGTAGAGTGTGATATCGTGAGCATCACCTCCCTAACTGCTTGTCTTGACTTCTGCCTGAGGAGCTGAGATAATTATTTTTTATAAGCTCTTTTTATCTGCAACCACTCCCTCTGATGTCAAAAGTTTCAGATTTATAGTTTTCTCTCTTTTGGCATGATTTACAACCTCTTTACCAGGTTTGGGTTTTTTTCCAAAGACATCACCCTCAGATCTGGCAACCATGAAGTAGATTAACAGAACAGGATTGGAGGGAACGTGTGTCCTACCCCACATCTACAAGAGAGAGCTGATGGAGCAGGGATTTTTTGTGCAAGGACAGGTAATGAGATAATGGAGGAGCTGTCTGTTAGCAGCTGATCCTGAAAGCTGATCATGGGAGGAGAAGGAATTCCAACTGGAAAAAAAGGACACAGTTATAGCATGGCTATAGTTTACAGCAGAGCTCTCAGGCATATGAGAAACAGAAGTTCATGTTACTCCAAACAGATGAGAAATCAAATTTGTATAGGCAAAGCCCAGTGTGAAAGAGTTATTGAGTTATCAGGCTCAGTCTTTCCTCTGACAATTTTGAGAAAAATTTCAAATGGATGACTAACTTTGACAATGGGTTCATAACTTAAGCCTAAGCAGTGCTAAAAATTAGGCCAGAATTACAAAACTTAGTCTTTGATTCTGAAGTACAAGTTCTGTCAGCAATATTGCAAGTATCTTCTCCTAGGTGCTGCCTGGAGTTAAGAAGCTGGCTTATGCATGGGAGTCACACAGGTATAAGCAGGAATGCAATGGTCCCAGGAGACACAGAGATGGCTCAACTAGGATTTCCCAGGAGATTTCTCTTAGCAAGGCACATCCCTTCCTCACCTACCAAGAAAGACAGAGGGGCCATCGCTGATGTAAGATTTTGGCTTGTAATTGTCTGTTATACTTCTTTTGTCACAGTTTTTTGTATGTGTGGGACCTCTTAGAAAGTAATCTTTTTAATGGGTTAGTAAGAATATATTAATCTAAGGAAAAATTCTCATGGTTTTCAGATATTTTGAAATACCCTTGAAAAAACCTAATGATGCATCTGCTAGGTGTATGCCATTGGATAATCATTAATGGACTTCAATGTGAAAATAAAAGAGAGGAAAAGGAAGAGAAATCTGGGGAAGAATATTATGTTTCAAATGTAGGCAATGGCACTGATATTTTTCAAATTTCTGTGTCTGGTAATGACTGGTCTTGAAAGAAATCTCTGTTCCCTGTATTCACTTGCATTTACAATTGCTGAGGCCTATTACAATGTCAGCTTTTGTGAAAACGTAAGGAAAAAAAAGGTGGAAAATGGAAGCATATTAAAATTTTTACTAAAATGTGTCCCTTACATCAATTACCTTTTTAATTTAAAATTGTATGGCTGACTGACATAAACAGCTAAGTTATTCTTTGTGTAAATGGATTTCCCTCTGCCTTGTTTCTTTTTCCATTGAAATAAATCTTACATTGAATAATTTGAAAGAATGGATTTTAACATTTTTTGACAATTTGAGTACTTCAGGCTGCTTTCTCTAACAACTGAAAGAATGGAGCTTTTGGGCTGACAGACAAAAATATCATTACTATATATTAACACAATTAAATACATAAGAAATAAAAAAACTGCCTCTTTGCAGCAAAACTTCGCCACTGATGAGCGGTGAACATGAGCCATATAATTTTCAGAGGTAGTCTTCCAGACAACTCTTTCTTGGCTAGATAATTTTTGGCATGTTATGAGCTGAAGATTCACAGAAGGCAGGAGCAGCAAGACAGACACACTTGGAATCCTAAAATATAATGCAGAGTTGCATTACACAACTTCTGCAGGAAAGTTGAAAAGATTAGAACATTAGAACAAAGGTCCTACCTACCCAATGCTGAAAGAAAACTTCAGGAGTGAAAAACAGCTCTTTTTTCTTTAACCTTTTGAAGCATGGAGCCCATTTATCCAGCATTTTGCACTTTTATTGTTATTCCTTCCTTTTCAATTATATTGAATTTCCATAATGCTACACTGTGACATTTCCTTAGCCTCAGCTTTTTTATAAGCATCTCATTCTTCCAGAAAAGAAATCACAGATAAAGTGGAAAACTACCAGCAAGGCTTTATACCAGCAGCTCTGAGTATGGGAAGGAGTTCAGTGGAAAAACACAGCATTTGGCTGTAGAAACAAAAAACAGGTTGTTATAGGTCAGTTCATGTTCTTGTTAGCCCAAATTACCTTAAAATGCAATCCCACAGTGTTTAGTTTCTCAGCACATTCCATCTATAATGTCACCAACTGGACTTTGGGCAGCAAGTGGTTCAGCTTCAGGTTATTGACATCAGCTAGAGTAATCTAGCTGATGCCACCCAGACAGATTTTAAGCAGCTTGCAATTCTCTTTTTAACAGTAAGTCTACTTCAAAATGAAGCTCAAGCTCTTTCTTCTTCCACAAACTATCACAGGCACTGTTGTCTTTTCTGTCAATGCAAGTGAATCATTGGTATAGGACAAGAAATAGGTTATGAAAGGTTATGAAAGCACTTTAGGAGATACAGCCCTGAATATTATTCTTCATGAGGAATCATAAAATTATTGGTCTAAAGGAAACCATTAACACATTTGGATGCTGCAATTTAAAACTCAGAAATTACAACATCTATAGCCATTCTCCTACTGTTCGCCCTCATCATCTTTCTACCTGCCCTTCCCCACTGTGTATTGGGACCAATACAAAAGGTAAAATGATCACAAAGTGCTCACCGTGAAAATGCATACAGGACAACCTCTGGCAGCAATGCCATCTCATTCAACTTGTTTTACTCTAACTGCAATCATTAAAGGCTACTTTCACCCATTTAAGTTTAGAGCAAAGAACAGTCTTCATAAGTATTAACTTCAACTTCTTTCAGATCATGCTTTTTTTCCTGAGTGGAGCACTTGATGGGTGAAGCAGCCCTTCTGTGCTGTGCAGTAAAAGCCACATTGCAATATGGAATGTGGCATGTGGCAATATGGAATGTATGCTACTGTGGCATAACTTAGTGTCTTTAAGAACAAACAGAAGCAGTTGACTTCAAATCCTTGAAGATCTACCAAGTCATAGGGTGTCTAACTACCAGTGTGCACTTAATGCAAACCAGTGAGCTAAGGTGAAGGAGCCTTACTCATCATCCTCCCCCTTCTTGCCCACCCTTTCACACAGTGGTTTGTCCCCCACCCTTTGCCTGTAGTTCAGGGAAAAGGGTGGATTGAGGCATTCTTTGCACACAGCCATCTGAGTTTATAGAGGGTGAGCTCTTCCTGAGCTAATCTATAAATATAGTTATTTCTGATCTGGGTCTACCAAAATGTTCTACTTTATCCTTTGGACATGGAAAAAATAATCAAATTGTTTTTTTCAGGTCTACTTTCTGTATCAGTTCCCTGCCAATCTATCAGATAAAGGTAAAGAAAAATACTGAAAATACATTGCAGGTAGTTGGAGAGGAAAACTGCAGGCTTTCTGAGAAAGAATAGCAGTTTTAATGTTCTTAATTTAAAACAAAATTTGTCAGGGGTTGCTAACAACATGTTAACCTACTGCTGACCAGTTAACTTCCTGTAGTTTCTCCCACCTTTCCTTCTCTAGCACATAATCCCTCATTCCACTAATATTTTAATTTTTCTTTTCTCTTTGTTCTTTTATCTGTCTTATTTTCTCAGGTATTGTTTGCTTGTTTTTAAGATTATGAGATCCTGAAGCACAAGCGAGAAGGTCTCTTCTGTGCAAAGCATTCACTGCTGCTAGCAACAGTGATGAGAGCTGGTGAGAACACTTTGAACCAATCGTTTTATGTCAGGAAAAGCTTTTTTTCTAAAAACAAAGACTGTTCTATGCTGTTGATTTTAACGGCTTTTCCCATAGACATATTTCTGAGGATTGGGATGAAGTGTCCAGTAAAAGACTGAGGAGAAACCTCATCTTTCCTATCTAAAAATGGATACTTTCAATGCAGCTCCATTTTGTGATTTTTTTAAGACCTTACAAGAAACCTTCTCCAAAGAAATATTCAGTTTTCACAAAATTTATATTCTTTTGTTATATCTGAATAATATTTATAAGTAAGCAAATAAGTGTCTTTAAAGTGCAATTCTTAACTAATATTTTTTGTGATTTTTTAAAACTATTGTCTAATATTTGGGTCATAATTTAATTTTCAGATCATGTATTTTTTAAGTATCATGATGAGACATCTGTGACTAGTTCTTTGAAATTATTCACGTTTTCTCTCACATTGGCTTTGCTCTGTTCTGGAAGAGGTAAGAGGCCTTTTGATTTCTTTTTTGAAATTGTGGGTCCTTTGAACATAATAGCATGGCTGTGCTCGGTTTCAGTACAGCAACAGCTTCACCCTTTATCTCTTCTCTTAGGAAAGTGATGATCATTCCTACTAATTTACTTGTGTCTCTTTACTGCATGGTGAAAACTCTTCCCAGGGCCCATGTGGAAGCCATTCTACACAATCAGGCATAGCAGAGATACTTGTGTACTGTGACAGCAAGGAGTCAGCAGTGCCCTGGCAGCCAGGAGGGCCAGCCCTGTCCTGGGGGGCATCAGGCACAGCATCGCCAGCTGGGCAAGGGAGGGGATTGTCCTGCTCTGCTCTGCACTGGGACAGCCTCACCTCGAGTGCTGGGGGCAGGTTTGGGTGCCACAACATTAAAAAGATATAAAGCAATTAGAGAGTGTCCAAAGGAAGGCTATGAAGCTGTTGAATGATCTAGAGGGGAATCTGCATCAGAAGTGGCTGAGGTTACTTGGTGAGGTCTGTTCAGCCTGGAGGAGGCTGAGGGGAGGTGTCGTCACAGTACAATTTCCTCATGAGGGGAAGAGGAGGGGAAGGCACTGATCTCTGAGGTGACCAGTGACAGGAATCAAGGGAATGAAATGCAGCTGAGTCAGGAGAGGTTTAGGTTCAGTATTAGGAGAAGGTTCTTCACCAAGTGTGGTTGGGCACTGGCTCAGGCTCCCCAGGGAAGTGATCACAGCACCAAGCCTGACAGAGTTCAAGAAGTGTTTGGACAAGACTCTTGGACTCATGGTGTGATTCTTGGGGCTGTCCTGTGCTGTGTATTTACACTGGGAGACCATTTTTTTTTCCTAGCTGTGAAAGAAATGTAAGATTAGAGCTAAGTTTCCCTATTCACTGGAATTCATTGGATTTACATGCATAAAACATAGGCAGTCATATAAACCTCCATGCCCCCCAAAGTCCAGGTCTGGCATAGGTTTTAGTTGCATACTTGTGCCTTTTATTAAAGCAAGCTAGTTTAAGGCAATGGCATGAGTCCCACATGCCTTGTTAGAGGGGTACTCTTCTCCAGGCAGATGCTTCTTCCTGTCCCTTCTCAGTGATTCTCTTTGCATTAGCACCGCCACAGGACAACTGCGCTAGGAAATGGGTTAGGATTATAAACCATGTTAAGATAAATATTTAAGGAGAGAACAGGTATCAGGACTCCTTTCAAATTCAGATAATTTCGCTTTTACACTGCATCCTCATTAACTGCATCCTCACTGTAAAATTTCCCACTTTTACAGTGCATCCTCATTAACAACTGCACAAGTGTAGCTGAGGACACTGGTCTGTGTATTGGCAGGATAAGAAGCAGAAACCCCTGTGACTGCTTCATCACCAAGCAAAGGACCATGGGAATATAATAAGATTTTCTTAAAGAAAAATCCCACATAATTTGAGACATGAAAAATTCATGAGAGCTAACAAAATTGTCCCTTTTGTTTTGGTTTCCCTCAGCCATATGATGCTTTTTCTATTCTCCTATCTTACAGTGCTGTTACAAGTTTTTTTCACAAACTATTTGGAATGCACTTTGGGATGTTGAGGCAGAATGCAAAATCTGTACTTTTATAAAGAATGAGTGATTATGAAAGTTTAAATTAAAGAAATTATGCATGCTAACTTCCATGAAGCTTTTCAATAGAGTATTTAATAGTTTAATTCTTTATGCCTGAATGTGAGCTATGTAGGTTTTATAACATCATTTATTTTACCTGCACATGCACTGTTCTACTCTTTACATAAAATGTACACGTTCTTAAAATAAATGTGACCTCTCAGTGACTCACTGTTAAAACCAGAAAGTTTGAAAACATGTTGATCTGTTAAGCTCTTTGAAAAAAAAAACAACAAATAAAGAAACAAGCACGAAGGAAAAGCTGTGTGGTTTGCAGACTGATCAGTATGAAAGTGCTGCTCATTTGCCCTCAGCATTGCTATGTAGCCTTGTGTTGCCCTCTGGCCAGCAATCAGAGCAAACAGATTCTTCTAACTTCTGCTTCGCTGCACCTGTTCCAAGTGCTGCCATGCACAGAAAATTAGTCCTCTCAAAATAAAAGTAGTAAAAAAAAATAAGAAAAAAGTGGAACAGGTGTTCAGGTTAATAGTTTAATTTTAAATATTGGTGCTGAAAGTTTCTGTCTCTCCAGACAATAAAAATTAAACTGTGTTCCACCAAACTGTTTGACTTTCCCTGAGTAACCATTTAACCATTAAATGAATATGCATAGATGTATTTCCACATGTCCAATTTTTCAAAAGTCTATGCATGTTTTTTTAAAAGCTTTTTTTTTGCTTAAACATATATATAAATAAATCATGTTATTTAGAGGTGAACAACAGAACTATTTTAACTAGCTATGATTCAATAGAAGCAAACCTACACAGACGTAGGTATTAAAAATTGACCTACTGTATGGTCATATTATGTTTAATATTTTGTACAGGTACACACTTAAGATTAAGCCTGCACTGTTTGGATGCCTAATGTAAAACCTGTTTTAACAAAGCTTGCATCCCTGGATAGCCAGTGACAGATCTTGTTAACCTCCCACATTGACTATGCTTGTTTTCTGCATAAAGCAGGCTCCTCTGTAGGCCTGAGGTAGAAATTCCTGTATTGGGGGACCTCTTTGTGTCATTTAACTGTTTTGGGAGAAGTATATCTTTGCAGAAGTCGAGGGCATTTAAGTCAGGAACCTGTCTTCTGCTGGGAGCTTACAGGATGAATACAAAATTGCTGATCCAGTCTGAAGAAAGACATTAGATGAAGAGAGTGAAGCTGCATTTTAATTACTCCACTTGTATATTAGAGGACTTCCCAGAATTGGAATCTCTCTTTCCCAGAGTTCAGGGCACCCTCTCAGCAAGCGTCTGACATCCCCCAGCATGAGCAGCAGGCAGTTTTAGTGTCAGCATGAGCGTGTTCTCTCCCCACAGCTCTCCTCCCAGCCATGGCACTGTGTGTAGCCTTATGAGGCCCATCAAGCAACACCTACACGAGGCACAAATGAACCTCACTACTATATGGCACCTGGGCACTTGTTTGGGAACAACAGGAAGCTGAGAGTCCTGGCATTTATTCCTAGCACACATCCGTTTTTGTTTTGCAGTCATGTGCTAAGACAAAACTTATTTGCATTGCAGGGTGATTTTACTGCCTGCAGGGTCAACAACGACATCTTAAACCCAGGAAAGCTTTAATTTCAGCAGGGGTGAAGCTGTGGGTGTGATGTAGGACAGCTGAACCTGGATCATAGCAGAGTTTTAGAGGGTTACAAACAAACACGTGGCCAGCCCGAGCTTCTGCAGCTCAGGCTCAGCTGGAGACCTTTGAGAGGTGGGTGGTGGAGGTACAAGCACCGGAAAGCAGACATCCTTGACTGTCCTCAAGGGCTTGCCCATTTTAAGACTTCTAAATCCTAAATTTGGTCCAACTGTAAATCAACTCAGTGGCTAAAACATACTAGAAAGCAAGTCACAGGAAATAACTCACTGCTGGGTCTCACAGATGATTTTGACAGATCACATCAAGGCAAGCTACTTTTCCCAAAGGCGATGCTGTTGGGGTAGCCAGGTTCATTATCCCTACTGAAGAATCACTTTGTACAATATCATTTTGGTTGTAGTCTTTGGTTGGACAGATTTAGGGCAAAGCATCTTTACACAATTTCACACTGGGCTGTGTGGGTGAAAGAAGATCCTAACTCAAAGGAAAAGTAATTTTTAATCTTCACAGTGAATCACTGATTTTAACAATGACAGCTGCTGTGCACACTTTGTCAGCCTGAAGTTACACTGCAAAACCACTGTGACATTCAATATTACAACTCAGATTCTGGCTATGGCAAGACATAGCCCTGACATACAGGGTAGAAAATTTTGTACCCATATGCTTCTCTGTTGGAAGATTGAATTTTATCCTTGTGAAACTGTTGAAAAAAAAAAAAATCATTAAATCTTTAGTACTAAAGGTAATTTTCTGGCACCAGAGCGGAAGGATGTGTAAAACTCATGTAAAAAATCACTTACCTCAAACAAGAAACGTTATCTTTCTAAGACCAGTTTTGTGCCCAAATAACCAATTAGCAAGATTCAGGATAAATTTCCTGTATTCCTTAATTCGAGGAAGGACCTGAAACTGCTGTCTTCCTGTTTTATGCAGGTATTTTAGCCATTAGATTTAGGGATATTCATATTGAAAAGTAAAATAATATTTAAATGTAACTACTGTTTAATATTAAAATTTTAAAAAGGGCTACTGAAATCGCAATAATGCATAACAGATATATATATATATCTGAATTTCAGCTGTTGTTTCAAGCCAGCCATGTTAACAAATAAATCTATACATTAAATTATTCTGGTATATACCTTGGAGGAGAGTACACATCACATAGCAACCAGGAATTCTGTGTTTTGGCAAAGGCTTGGTCTGGTTGTGCTGGTTTGGAAACTGCACTGAGTACAACTTCACTAGTACAATGATCAAGAGAATATTGAGTTTGAAGATCCAGCTGGGTTTATGTCATAACTGAGTACTGCCAGAGTTTGTACAGTACATGATATAATGAGTGGCAAAACCAGATATGCCATTAGGAACGGGTCAACATTCCAGTGCCAAACTGGAATATTTAAGAGAAGCAACTTTCTTAACATAGCAAAGTCTGACTCTGTCCTTCTAAAAATGCCCAAGATTGTGCCAAAATTTATAGCTGTGGGGGTTCTCTTCTGCCAGTTCCCATTATGGTTTTATCATTAGCCTTGTCTTTTTCCTTACCACTCTACCCTTTGATGATAGCCTTTGTCTTCTCAGATTAATTTATTTTTGGTGCTAATTACATACAGTTATTTTCAGCCTGACAGGGTAATCAGTACAATTGAAAAGAAGCAGCAAGATCATTGGCATTCTGAAAATTATGGCCTCAGACAACTGCATCCCATTGTAAATTTACCTGAAAACTACCCTTTCCCCTGTCCCAGACCTCATTGCTTTCTGAGTGTTACAGATCTCCTTTTTCTGACATTCAGAAACTTTCTGGTTCGGAACCTATTTTTATTCTTGGGCAGATTATAACTGTCATTTTCTGTTGAATCTTAAATATGGATGACTTCACATTTTATCATCCTGATTGATTCACTACCAATGCAAACTCAACACAGTTTTTAAAAAAGGGTTTCTTATTTTCCACATGCATATTCATTAGCAGGTGGAAAGGATCATACACAATCACGGTGCTTACTGAGGCAATTTGCCTGCATCTGCCCACTTTTTATTGTTTCAGGTCACCTGTCATTTAGAATTATTTCTGTCCCTGCTGTAGCACAGAACACCCTGCTTCACTAAATACCATCCGTACATATAATGAAAGAGTAAGTCCTTCAGAGCAAGGATGCCAAAAGAGAGGAAATAATTTAGTAAAAAAAAAAAATCCATACTAGAGATCAAAGGGGAACTTTTGACAAATGACTGACAGTGCTGCTGCCATGCCTGATCTGTTCCACATTGGCAACATTGGAGGCAGTTCTGCCATCTGTGTTTCCAGGTGGGAATAAAGGACATCAGAAAGAAGAATCTCTGGTGCTGAAGAGCAGAAAGTATGTTGTGGGCAAGAATGATAAAAAATTGCTCGGACAGCTGAAATAAGCTCTTCTCAGGGAAGAAAGGAGAGGACACAGTTTTGTTGTTTAGCACAGAACAGAACCCATTATATGAAATCGCTTTGGGCATTTATTTAACATCTGATTGCCTAAGGCCAGGCATCTACAGCTCTTTACAAGCAGACATTAAAGACTCTGTAATGTTCCACTTGCACTGTGGGGCCTCTAATCCCTTCTTCCTGTTTATTTAGTTGGGTTTAAGTCCACTGGTTTTAGTGCAACTACACTGGCACAGAACTGGAATAATACAGGACTTGATGGTGTCATAAAAGCGATCTACCACACACTGTACCATGTCAACTTGTGTGTACACTGTTTTGGTACTTTCATACTCAATAGGAATTGTAGTTCACCTTTTCTCTAATTATTTTCCAAACTTTAATTGAAAGAAGAATCTATCATTCAGAATATGAGTAAACACTAAAAATAAAACCACAGAGAAAAAAACACACATGTAGCTTTTCTCTCGTTTTGAAGGGGTTTTCTGACTTCGTTGTAATGGGCAAAAATGCACTTTCTCAGCTGTAATGGGAACAAATTTACTAGACTATTTACAGCACACCTGGTAACTTGCTGTGCCAAGAAATCTTTAAATCTTTATGAGAAAGGATTTTTTTCTGAGCTCCACATTTTAATTCCCTGGTGTTTCTCTCTGGACTTCTGTGCTGTACAGTACAGATATTCTTCGTAATCACATTTATAATTATTTCTTTTATAGGCAGGGAGATGTCACCACATTTTTGATTGGATGAACAAAATTTAATATTAGTTAACCCACCTTATTTCCTGTTTCAGGGAGCCATTAGATTTAATGGAACAGTAATTCCGACATTCCTGACTCATATTAACAATCAGTTTCTTATAGTTAGATTAGGAGCAAACTCTGGGCTAGAAGATCCTCTGACAATTTGCAGTTACACATACATTGCTTCACTCTGGTTTACATTCTGAGTATTTATATTTAGAGACTTGGCTTGAATTTTCCTAATGAGATGTCACCCTGGTTTCACTACTTAATGTTTATACTACTCCAGCTTTTTGTCATTTGTCTCTGTATGCTTAAGGGGTCAGTGGAGGCATTTGCACAAAGAGGCACCGGACACAGCAGACTTCAGATGCCACCCCACAGGGTGTCTTTGCAGTTGTAAATTACTTCATAATTCATAAGAGAAACTACTTTGGAAACATAAGGTTGGTTTTTTTCTTCAGAACACAAAGTACCAATCTCTAGCTGAACAATAATCTATAGTGCTTCTTCTTAGGCCTTTTCTGAACTTAGCTTTTGTTTTCTTGTTGGTAGTGATCCACAGATATTTGACGAACTGCTTTCCTTTACTTAAAGTTTTCAAAGATTACCTCTATCTTTAAGCAATAAATTCCACAAGACAACTTTTGGAGATGACTTTCTTCACATTTATTTCAAGTATTGCATACCTGAACAGATAACATAGAACACACTGTACTGCACTGGTGTACACCATGGTAGCTCTCTAGCTGTCTCTGCTATTCTTAAAAGTTACTTTTTTTTTTATTTTCTGTAGATTGATGAAGATTATTTTGTCTTCATGTAATTATCTATTTGGTACTGACCTATTTCAAAGGAGTGCTCACCTTGAGGCGAGAGCACTATTGCAAACCCAATAAAAAAGGATATGCTGAAATGTACTTTCTTAGCTTGAATAATTTTTTTCTACTGACAAGTGGGCCTCTGCAGAGGTTTATTATAGGACTGACTTATCTGCAACAAATTCATTAGAATATTAACCACTTGACCTATGTTATATAGCCACTACCCAAGATGGCACAAAATTGACCTGGAAACACCTAGAAGAATTACAAATGGAGCTGGGTCACAGATTATGGTAAGTAAGACCCAGGACTCTGCAAAACACTTTGAAATATTAGCTAATGTATTATGCTCATTGTTTTACTAAAAACTAGGCTCAGCAGGGGCTGGAGATATTTTGCAACTGCAGTAGTCATAAAAGATTAATCATGACAGACAGTGTTGCAGTCTTTGCTACTATACAGCAGGTTTTGAATAGAACAAGTTCCCAGCACTGATGAGACCAGACATGAGTTAAAGATTGTCTCAATGGGAGCAATATTACTGCCCATGTTTTGGCAAAGGGCAAAGGTCTGAATCTGGACTGAAATTCATTTATGTTGGGAGCTGAATATATGTGGAGAAAGAAAGAAACTTTCAGTCTCAAGAATCTAGCCTTGCAGCCTAGATTGCAGGCTGTTGCAGAGACCACAATTTCCTAGCTGAATTGCTTTGTTACTTCTCATGCAGAGACTTTTCACTGAGTGTTTTACAAGACACAGACCTGACATGTCAAAAGCCCATCAATGGATTTGTCTGCTCCCTGTGGGGACATCGAGTGTAGGTGGCCATGGAAGGCGATGGGTCGAGGGCTTTTGGAGGGCTTGGGTTGCCACATGCCATCACTCAGGCAGGGAATGTCCAATTCCCAATTAATTTGTGTTAAGGACCTGTGGTCTGGGCATTAAACCGATGCTAATTCCGTTATTTACTGTTTGGCTGTCCAAATTGCAGTTCAGCTTTGGACAGTCATTAAAACCTAGAGAAAAAAGACTGAAGGTATCATATTTTATTTTTTTTAAATGTGTGAGTGTAAGGTTCATTATTTTACAGCCTCCACAGAGAAAGCTGAAGGCTGTTTACACGGATGAATTAGAGGTTAAAATCTCACTTTAAAGATTATTGCACAGGTACATTGATCTATGTTTTGGAGGAAGAATATTACTTTCAAGAGTCTCAGAATGTGCCTTCTATGGTTCCTATGACATGTGTGTGTGTGTAAATATAAAAGAAATTAGCATAACTCAAAAAGGAGGGAACTGGATAGGATATCTTCTTCATGGCTTACTTCACTTGCTACCAACTTACCTACCTTACAGCTGCTTGGGTCACCACACAGCAGAGAAAAACTTCCCATGGCAAGGCTAGGTGTGATGACATCAATAGCATTATTTCAGGTCAAAGTCTTCACAGTCAAGTTTATTCAAACAAATCTGCCTGGTAGTCTCTACAGACTGACAACAATTACTGGCTGGTAAATATAGGAAAGCTTTCACGAGTTTCAGCTTTAGCACACCTAGTAGTGACCTGCACACTAAAATTTGCTCTGTATATTTGCCTGAAGATAATAAGCTATTTGAGCTAACAGAAGCACCTTTTATCCCTAATGAAGAGCATAGTACAGACACTGCTTTCTTAAAAGTCTTTGGCTTCTTTGTTAGTACCCGATGCAACGTCTCTTTGTCACACAGTTCCTTCTCTCCCCATTACCAGCAGCAGCCAAGCCTGTCACACTATTTTTAAATCACAGATTTGCCACTTTCAAAGAAAAGAAAAAAATCTGCTAGCAATGAATAAAATGGTTATCTGCTTTGATGTAAGTGCCCTGCTTTATTTGAAGTCTATTTATAAAAATGTATAAAACAAACTTAAAATTTATATGTGATACTCTGGCTTTCAACACCAAGACAATGATTTCTAGCTTCCCCTGAAAATGAGACTCTTTTCTGCTGCCCCTTCTTTGTCTTCACCTGAAAATCAGCTTTCATAAAATACTATTCTGCATATTTTAGTGGCTGATGTAATCAAGAAAATGCATAAAGTTGTAATTGAGCTCACTCACTTAAGGCTCTGCTATTGCAATTGCCATCTAGATCCCAAGTTCTGTCACAGCAAAAACACTGCATCGGTGACGGTTTTCTCATTTTATCTGCCCACAATGGGTAATTGTAATTCTGTCCTGGTGGGTTTACTAAAAATGTCGTTGTGAAAGCCTCCTCCTCCATATGGTGACAGATAAGAGAATATGCTGTAATCCCCATTCTTTGTACAGGGAGCTGCTTGCCATTTTGACAGAGAGAATGAACTTCAGTCTCTAAAGCCCTTTTTTTTTTATTGTTTAGCTGGTCATTGCTCTAGATTCATTTTCTGAACTATCAATTTCTTGTCCCTATCATTTTCAGTACTCATCTACTGAAAATCTTTTATTGTTCATAGTGCAAGGAAGTTCTTAGAGGAGTAAAAAAATGTTTTCTCTATCTGTTCTCCATGACTTGACAGCAATCCTCTCAGAAACCTTAAGCAGTGTTGGGCTTCCATTCAATTCAAGATAGTGTGTGTAGAAAAGGCTCAATGACCTATGTCCAAAATATTATGATTGACCTCAATTGGGAACTAACTCTCTAAGTCCTAAACACTAATCCTAAATATAAGTGTTCAATGTCCAAAATGCCCTGGGGGAATTCATGATCCCTATGCACCTTTTCCCAATATTTAATTTCCCTTGTACACCTTTATCTAACCAGGTCAAAAAAATCAGCACTAAATTAAATCAAGTGTCATTTGCCAATCAGCCCAGGACATAGATTTTTATAGATTATCACCAGAGTAGTGCAAATCTGTGATCTTTATTAAATAAAGTGGGAGCTTCCTCTTCAAAAGAGGAATAAGTCTGAGGAAGCTCTTCATACAACAGCAGAGTGGCTGTAACTCTTTGTTTTATTCTGTCACCTGCTGAGAAGATTCAGACCAGACACCTTGTCAGTCCGTTTCAAAGCTGCCCTACCTACAGGAATGAGGGTTAATCTCTGCTGTGTGGTGCTGTTGGTCCACAGCTGTGCAGCTCTGGGTGTGCTTTGGAGTGAAGGAGGAGGAGAAGCAATGGTTGTCCCACTTTAAAGAGATACTGGTGTAGCTTTTCTCTTGTTGATCAGGATACATTTGCAGGATGGGGAGGCTGGTTTCCAGCCCCTGGACACAGAAATACATTCTTCTTTTTTTTTTACTAGAAAAAAGTATTAAATTACTCTGATACTTAATCCTCATGTGGAAAATAATATATCCTTCTACTGCTGGGTTTCAGAGGGTAAGATAGGTTCCTCCTTCATTTGTGAAAGGAGTTTTAAAAGGAGCTGAAGGTTGTGTTTTAGAGGAAGGTTCAAATTTACAAACACCGGTGAGGGTGTGGTAACTCTAAACTATTCTGAAAGTCTATATTTAACTCTAAACTATTCTGAAAGCCTATATTTAGGAGATATGCTTGGTGCCTCATTAAAAAACTTTCACCATTATCTCACACCTAGGTTTCTCTTTTCTAAACATGTGTGAGTTTTTTTGGAACTTCCTTCAAGGTGCCTGGATATACCTAAGTGTAATGATGCAAAGAAACTCAGATAGTTCCAATCCAAAGCCAGGTATTTTCAATCTGGCCATCGCAATGCTTAGCATCAGAATGTCTAAACACATTATTCTATTTCATTTATTTTAGTTAGCACGTGGGTCTGACTCATAGGTCCATGAGTTGAACTGGTACTGTATTGAGTTTTCAGATTGACAGTGACATTAGTGAGACAAGATATTCAGTCTCAGAATAGCATATGTGTGGGGAAAATACTAGTTTAGAAGGCTATTTTTTATAACACAAACTTGTTCTTTCAGTCATTTTTGAAACAAAAAAAATCATTTAAAAAGGAAAAATTTACATATTTCATCATAACAGAAAAATATTAAGTGATTTTATGGTTTTGCTTTATCTGTTCTTTCGTATAAAAAATAAAGTAAATTATATTCACAGAGATAAAAAAAAAAGAAAGTAGTAATATAGGTATTATCTTGCCAATTATTTCTTACACACACAAAATTTTGGTTCTGAAATTCCTTAAATATGTTTTCTCTAGACTAAAATATATTTTCTCTAGACTAAATATTCAACTGATTCGTATGTTGCCTAAAATCCTTGTTAATCTCCTGTCTTGGTTTCTTCTATGTGTTTATAACATCATCAAGTCAGATAAAAAAAGAAAAGAAGTCTGACTGTATCTTAGTTTTTACTTTTGCTAGAATAAGTCTGGTCCAGAATTCAAGAGTCTGCTGCATTAAAATGGGTTACATTACCATTGGTTTGTAAAAAAGTCATCTAAGCAGTATCATTTGGGAGCAGGGGCAGAAGTCCTTGCTGTCAAATTTGCATAGGTGCAATCTTCCATCACTGGCAGGTAAAGCCAATTATATTTCTGCTCAGGTCTAATTTTTCTGCTTTCTCAGGGAATAAAGGGAGAATTCAAGTTCCTGCCTACCTAAAAATGATCACAACAGATTATGAGGGTGACCTGCCAATGGAGGCACTTCTAAACTTTCAGGCCATTTAGAAAAATGCATAGTAAATATAAATCTCTATCAGATCCCGGGCAGAAGGTGAACTCAACTGGAATCTACATTTAAATGCTATTTAAGAGGATCAGACCTCGACCAGATTCCTGAAGAAAACTACATATTTGATCTTGTGCATTTGAAAAACTCTGATATGATATTAGACCCTTAGATTAGAACTGGTATGAATTACACAGCAAAGGAATAAGACTCTGCAGCAAGAAACAATTTAGCACAAATAGGTAGCAGCTATTCTGTTCCATATTTGATGTCCCAAAATAGAAATGAAATATGATCAAGAAGGTGATAAGTGAACAAACACAGTTGATTTGTAGGAAGAGGAGGAGGGAGATGGGTAGGAACATTGCAGTTGACTTTGTTGTGTTACACCAGGGAATGGAGGCTGAATGAAATATGTTTAGCTTGAATCTGAACTGCCACTTGCAACTCTTTGATTAAAAATAAAAACTGTTGCATCATGACATGCAGTATTCTCAGTCTACTATTCCCAATGAAAAAGCATTTTATGTAGCTGCACTACATTGCATTTCAGATGTCTAGTTTCAGGTTATGTAAATAGGCATGATAAATGACTAGTTACAGAGGAGTTGATATCTGATATTACAGAAAAGGAAATAAAAGATAGGAGGAAAGTACTCTGACAAACACGGGTTATCTAATATCAGATATGAAACTTGCTAATGACAAAGTGCTAAATCATTTCTGGGACCTGATATTATTTGTGGTTTGTAAGTCCCAACGTTTCCTACTAATCATCAAACATAAAAGTATCTGATTTCTATAGTGAAGTGCCAGAGCAGCTCAGAAGGAAGATGCTTTCTCAATTCAAAGGCGTAAAATTAATTGAACAGTGTAAAACTCTATTTTTAAGAAACTGAGTTTCCTCAAATGACTAAGTGATACAGAATCATTGTGAAGACTATTTATTTCTATCATGTTGATAATACATTCAAATCTGTTAGTAAAAACTGAAGATGTTAAAATTTAACATCTCAGGGTTATGATGTTTAATTAGGTGAACATCAATATTAATAACCATCTGTGACTGTTCTACACTTTTTTTTGTTTAATACTATATACCATATTGGACTAAAAAAATGCATGTATACAACTGAAAATTAAGGAAAGAAAGCAACAGACTTTGAAGAAAATATATTAGAAACATCATCTAATTGCTAATCAGACTCGCTAAAATCCAGTATCTACAACGATTTATGGGCTCTTATCAATAGAAAGGAATTAGTCATTTTGACATATTTTTGTGTCAAGTTTAGCTTAACAGTACAATTAATCTTTCAACTTAGGGGGAGATTGTTTAGTACACATTTCCCACTTTCTTCCCTGATTGAGATGGAGCATTCTGGATGTCATTTCAATTATACTTTTTATTCTTATTTTTATATATTGATTACCCTGGACTAAACTTATGGTAATATATTTAACGTCAGTATCAGTGCTCAATTATTCCAAGCAGTTGGAGATTTATTTATCATCATTTTCACTAGGCATTGTGAGGGCAAATTTTAGCTGACCACAAATTCAACTTTTCAGATCAGAGCCATTTGCTATTATGTTTGTAGGAAAGACACTGAAGGAAAGTAATTTGTGAACTCAGGAGCAAGACTTGGTTGAAAAGCCACGAGATTCTGCCAAGAAAGTTGCCACCAACATTTCTTCTGGATCAAATTTCTTCAGCACTGTTCTTTTGAAGCCCTTGTAGTGACACTGTGATTTGAACTTCCCAGAAGAACTGCTGAAAGACTCTCCACACTGACACAAAAACAATATGGAAAATAGTAGGGTCAGAAGAAGGGTCAGCAGAGTTATATTTACTGTGACAGTGACACAAGGATTCTGAACACTTGGTATGATTGGTTAGAAGCTCCTGGTCACACAGGCTGCCTGCAGCCCAGCTGCCAGCTCTCATCCCTAGGACCTTGCTAACTTTCGCAGCCTGGAGGACTCCTCTTCCATACAAACCTGCCAACATCCCCTGGCAAACTGGGGATTTCTCAACATGCATTGCACATTTTCAGAATGAGACAGATAAAGAGTTATAGCCAAAAGAAGTTCCTAAGAGTGCAAGTGAGATACCTGGGTGCAACCCTGCAAGTACTGGATCTTTATAAGTTCCAAAATTTAAACTCACATGTTCTTCAACCACTCACAGCCATTTTAGTATACCTGGACAAGTTCTACAGCTCTCACAGGACAGCTGTTTGGCAATGATTTCAGTAAAATACATGTGAAAACAATTTATTTCTTCATTCTATTGATCTGTGGATTTGGTACTGTAGATTGTATGGAGTATAAAGAGTACATTTTCAAAAACAGTGACTTTTCCAAAATGGATATCATTTACAGAGAGTTTGTGTGTTTGGGGTTTGGTTTTGTCTTGTTTTTTGGGGGGATTTTGTTTGTTTGGTTGGTTTTTGATTTTGGGATTTTTTTTTTTTAGAGGGAGATTTCTGGTGATGTGAGAGGGAGGACTTTAACACAACCATGAAAGAGATAAGAATTGTTTATATTAGACAACAATTACGGGTTTTGGTAGAGAAACCTTCTCCACGCCAAAGAACAGTAACAATCTTGTATCAGATGCTCCACGCTTTAATCATCTTTGTGCCCCTTCACTGGATCTGTTTCAGTATCTCTGTATCCTGCTTGTACTGGGGACTCCAGGAATGGACTCAGCACTCTACATGTGTCCCACTGGGGCTGAGCAGAAGGAAAAGATCACCTCCCCTGAACTGCTGGCAACATTCTTCCTCGTATAGCCTCAGCTGCAGTTGGCCTTGTTTGCTGTGAGAATGTGTTGCTGGCTTGGCCTCCACCACTGGGACCCTCATGCCTTTTCTCAAACAGCTGGTTTCCAGTCAGGAACCTCACAGTGTGCACTGGTACATGAGATGATTCCTCCCCAGGTACAGGGTTTCCCAGCATTTCCCAGTGATGAACTTCACAAGATTCCTGCTGTCCCGTTTCTCCGGCCCTTCAAGGTTCCTCGGAACTGCAGGACAGTCACCTGGCATATCAGCCACTCCACCCTGCAATTTTGCATCCCCTGCAAACCTGCTGAAGGAGTGTTCTGCCCCATCACTCAGATGACTAATAAAGATGCTACGATGTTTTCTTCACAGTATTGACCCCTAGGGTATACCACCTGTGACTGGTTTCAAGCTGGACTTTGTACCATTGGTCACAACATTTTGAGGCCAGCAGTTATTTTCAATCCAATTCACTGTGCATGTATTTAGTCTGTACTTCATCAATTTAGCTAGAAGGATGCTAAGCAATGTCCAATATTGAAATCATTCCTGAATTCAAGATAAACAATATCCATGACTCTCCCTTCATTCGCTAAGATAATAATTTCATTACAAAAGACTATTAGATTGGTCAAGCATGATTTCCCCTTTGTAAATCCATGCTGTTCTACTCTCAATCACCTTCTAACTCTTAATACTTTTGGAGGTGGTTTTCAGGAGGATTTGCTCAATTACCTCCACAGTGATTGAAGTGAAGCTGAAAAACTTCACCTTATGCGCAAAACCAAAATAGCAACCAAGAAAAATCTTCTGGCATATGACACTTACAAAGACCACTTGTTAAGATGATGCTTGAGCAATGGAGCTGCAGCCTCCTCTTTCCTCCAAGCAACCACAAGAAAAATCATAGTGCAGGACTGAGAACCTTTGAGGGTAGATATTGAGGTTCACATTTCACAGGTACAAGGCTATGACTGCTCCTCCACTCTCTGACAAATGCAGATCCTAGCTATGGCAGGCTCAGTGAGGTCAAGAGAGGAAAATGATAACACATCTCTGAAATATTGCAGCAACAACAATTTAACGGGGCTTGTGAGTCTGATACAAATGCAGAATCAGGTTTAACAGTTTCCTCTCCTTGTTTCTCAGGGAAATTGTGAGAAAAGCCTCCCTCTCTTGCTTCAAAGAACAAGTAGGGGGAAGCCACCGTACTAAAAATACTGCAGAAGAGAGGACAGACTGGGTGGTCCCGGTATATGGTGTGACATGAGAACTCCACCACTTTTAGCATGGCCTTGAGTGTCAGAAGTGATGGATTTTAATGCAGGGCATGACATTCACTGCAGGGATATAACTTATAATCATTGTGAGTTAGCTGTAAAGCCCTAGAAAATCCTACTTGTAGTCTGTTTATGGTATAGCCACTAATTAAGTGACACTGTATGTAGAAGCGGTGGGAAAGGAACACAAATTGTGCAATAAAGGGAGCATCAAGCACGTCTGTACACTGGAGAAACACTAAGAAAGAAAAACAGTAAAATTCTGAAGGAGAACAAACCTGTCTGTCTTCTTTGTGGTTAGTTTGTTGCATGCTGGGTACATTTGTATGTAATACTCATATCACCAAAAGTAACCACAGCTTTGGAGTGCCATGCTGAGAAACATGCCCTCAAGCAAGTGACTTCCCAGAAAATGATGTTACAGCATCAGTGTATCAATGGCTTTATTGCTCCACAGTGTAGTTTTCAGCAGGCTGTACTTCTGGGAGCTAAACAAGACACTGCTTTCTTGCCAAAAGTGTTCTTGTAAAAATCTAACAGTATAGTTACAGGCTAGAAGATAATTCCCATTCTCAGGTGGGTAATTGCCACCTTTCTTCTTCAAGTCTCTTCTCTATGCTGTAAGTATTCGCAGTTTTCTCTGCAAGTAAATAGATCTTCTCTGTATTTAAAAGCATGGGCAACTGGCTAATAATGTTGGACTGTACACTATGCTTGAACCAACAAATAAGGGTAGATCTACTGCTTCTTGAGGGAGGAGTAACATATGTTTACTGTCTGGCTATAGTCACAGTTGATTAAATCATTGGCTGATGCAGAATAAATAGCACTATATAAGCACTAGAGTTGCTTAGGGTTGTTTTTGCTTGATCACGCAGAGTACAATATCATCTATTTCATTAAACTGTGAGGTCTCTGAAATCATATGTGTGCTTTCTGACTCTAATTTTGTGTAGAGAATTATCATTGAAGACATTTTTTTCCTTCATGGAAAGGCCAAAACCAAAGTAAAGCAAAACAATAAACCAAACCCTGCTCCCCACAACTTTGAGCCTACTTTCTATTAGGGATATTTGGCCTTTTCAACTTTTTCGATTTCAATTGCCATATGTATCTAAGAATGAAAGTATACTTACATTAAGTATTTACATTTTTACCCAGCAATCAGTTTTAAAGTGAAACAATAAAATATTTTTGCAATAGTTTTCTTTTTGCTGTACAGCTCATACTACTGTCAGTCAATTCAAAGTCATTGTTACAGCTGTCACTGAAAGGCTATAAAGAGCATAAAACCTTGAGAATTTACACACCCCAAGGTGTGTACTTCAAGGCTGTTCCCTCAAAGATTTGCAATTAAACTAACATGTACCTCATTTAACCAGCTAGGTGACAAAAGCATAGGTCATGCAATTTTGTGCTAATGTATATTCCCAGAACTGACTGAGAAGACAAGATGGTAGTTTAATCCCAGGGACAGAGTTAGTGAGACATGAAAGAGAAAAGGATCTTGAAGGATGTATCTGGAAAGTGTTCATATGCATACTGATACTTGATAAAGAGTAGAACAAGTAAATATGCTGCTGAAACAATAAAACAGCTGACGCCAAAGCATTTTGGAAGAAGGCTAGTTTTCATAACAAAACGTAACAAAGAAACCCAAGTCATCCATTCTTGACCAAGGGAATAAATTAAGGCTGCAGCTGGGTCCAACGATACTTCTGTTTTACCAATGACCATATCTCCTGAGCTATATAGGTCTCTCACAGCCCAGCTTAATTTACTGCATTTCCCCTTCAGCTCATCCTGGCAATCTAATACAGGAGAACACAGGGCAAGCTCTGCCTAGGATGATGGCAGTGTGCCAGAGCTGCAGGCTGGTGTCTGGTGTGGATCTGCCACACCTTCGCTATGGCAGCCTGCTACTTGTTCCCAGATGCTGAGCTGGTGAGGTGTGGACACCTCACCACATTTTGCACAGTCAATTTGTCAAGTGATTCCAGGCCACTGCAGGCAGCTGAGGTGACCCAGTGCTTCCCAAGAGTATACTGGTCCTGGTCTACCCCTGAGGGACAGCACAGCCTTGGGCAGCTATTCAGCATTCAGCATGCTCCCTGGATGCCCATTCCAGTTTAGAGGATACTCTTAAAGGGGTAGGAAGCTACATGCGACTCAGAGGGGTGATGTTAGCACAGCTTGCTCTGCAGAACTTGGACAATTCTTCTACTCCCTCTGAGACTCAAGTGCTCTTTCAAGGTCAAGGTACTGTTGCATAGTGGGTGTCCATTCTGTCCATGACACAGGCTATCAGAGATGAATATCTCACATCCTCAGATTCAGCAGATCAGTACTCTTGCTCTGAGTCTGGAGAATTCTAAACTTTGGACTCCATCATCCAAATCAGTTGCTTTATTAAATGTATGTCAGAACTGAAGCAACAACCACACCTCAGAAACGATCCCTGTGAAGTGAAGAGGATGGGACAGTAGGAATTCACAAAAATGTGGGCACTGGATAACATGATAAAACGTTATTCACTGCACTGTTTTTCAGTTATTTGCTCCTCTTTACAATGAGTGTGAATAGCTCCAGACAGTTTTCTGGCAACAGAGGCAAACTTCACGGCTGGAAGTCCATTCAAAATTAAAACACATAAATCTGTGAACTAATTTTCTAAGATCCCATTCTAGTGTATTGGTTTTGCATAGCCAGGTTTTGGGAGCAGAGAACAGGGATGGAGGGGGGTGGTGGGGTGCAGGGGTGTCTTCTGCCAGAAGTTGCCCCTATATCCCACAAAGATAATTCCAGCTGGCCCCAAGATAGACCTGCCACTGGCCAAGGCTGAGTCCATCAGTGGTGGTGGTAGCACCTCTTGGACAACAGATTAAAAAAAAAAAAAGGGCAGCTACAGCTGGGAGAGAGACTATGGGAGAGCAAAAAACACTGCAGACACCAAGGTCAGTGCAGAAAGGGTGAGAGGAGATGCTCCAGATGCCAGAGCAGAGATTCCCCTACAGCCCATGGTGCAGCCTGTGGTGAGGCAGGATGTGACCTTCCAGTCTGTGGAAATCCACAGAGAAGCAGAGATCCACCTGCAGCCCATGGAAGACCCCACACTGGAGTAGGAGAGGAGTGAAAAGAGTCCTGCCTTTGAGGAGCGAGCAGCAGAGACAATATGTGAAGAACTGATGACAGCCTCTATTCCCCATCCACCTGCACTGTTGAGGGAGAAGGTAGAGAAAATTGGGAATGAAGTTGATCTTGGGAAAAAAGAGAGGTGGGGGAGAAGGTGTTTTCCTTTTTTTTGTTTCTCATTATCCTACTTTGATTTTATTGGTAACAAATTAAGATAAATTTCCTAGGTCGAGCCTATTTTGCCCATAATGGTAACTGGTGAGTGATCTCTCCCTGTCCTTATTTTGACCCATGAGCTCTCCATTATATTTTCTCTCCCCTGCCCAGCTGAGGAAGGAAGGGATAACACAGCTTTGGAGGTCATCTGACATCCAGCCAGGGTCAATCCACTTCACCATTGTAACCAGTGAAGATCTAATCAATACATGTGTGGAGGCTAGGGAGTAGTTTGCTATCTGGTATCTCAGACTTGGATGATTCACTCTGGGTGTGATACACTGCACTGACTTGATCTCCTTTGCCTGCTGTGGGAGCTGGAGGAGCTCACTCTGATGCACACTTGAATACAGGTGTCTTTAGGGGGTGAAATTTCTTCCCAGGTCTCAATATCAGAGGAGAGCTGGAGGGGAGGGGCACTGTCACACAGGGCTGGCCGAAGTGTTCATGTAATAAAAAAATGGGGAGAGGCTCCGAGGCTACTGTGAAGGCAAACATCTCCTCACTGTGCTGAGTTGTTCAGCCCATGTTTCTGCATTCAGTATGCAAGCACTCACGCACACACACACATATATATACATGAATAAATAGTCTCTATGGAGCCATATGTGTATTCCCATTAAAAGAATGCAACCTGTGCAGATAATAATTTATGAAATATCAAACCCACTTTTGAAAACTGGCCTACAGAATACGACAAGAGCTGAATCCAGAGTGAATATTTATGACTGAGATCATAGCCCTGTGAAAGTGGATGCTTGTAATACAAACACTGTCAGATGTTTTAACTGTGGCTTTGCCAAGTGACCCCCTGGGAGCCTGATCTGAAGCCCATTTAAAGCAATGGAAAGCTTCCCACAGACTTCAGTGGGTTTTAGGATCAGGCATCCAATGTGACTTGCAATGCCTGTGTGTTAAACATCCATTTATCTCCCAGTTCTAAATCAGTTGAAAGTCTATAATACCAAATTTGTTTTAACTGCTAGACCTAGGGGAGCAAACTACTTTCAGTGTAACATGCAGGGAGTGATATGAACAGCTTTCATTAACAGTAAGGGGCAAATAGTATGTAATTCTTAGTGTGTAATTCTGTATATGTTACAAAAACTTTGCCTCATAAAATGTCCTGCATTACACATAAAAAATGTTCCTTCTATTTTCAGTTCCTAGCTATTTATTGGACATTTCTACCACCAGCCATTTCTTTCTGCAGAATGGTCTTCTATCTGTTTTGGGGAATAGTATATTGACACATAAATTTTGTCCAAAATATGCAAGAGGCATATTTTAAACTTGTGGCCTATTTAAGAGACAGTCCATAGATTTAAATCTTCAACTTTCTCTGTGAAGTGAAAATGAATTGTACTTTTTCCTTTTCATTCTATAATGCAAGTGTTTAATTGTTTCAGTGAAAGACAAATAAAGGCAACACATTTTATGTAGTTCTTTCCAGAATGAACATAAGATGACTAAATAGAATTTCAAATGGGAAATTGTACACATAAATCCACAAACCTTTCCATTTGACATCAAATCTTTTCCCATATTTTTTTTTATATCATTCCATGAAATGCTGTGGGTTTATTTTCTCTTCAGCACAACAAAATGCTAAAGGCTTGTAGGAGAAGTGTGAATAGGAATTTTATTAAAATATTTATACATACTCCAGTATGTAGAGTAGCCAGAATATCCCACTTTTTTGTTAGAAGTAATTCCAGATTTTTATCACAACTTTTAGTGTGTCAGCAAATAACTGTGATCAATAGGCTATTCACTACTTATAAAAAAGCTGCATCTAATATGTTAGAATGGAAATATCTGATGTATTTGGAGGCAAATACATCAGATACTCTCAGTAGAACTCTATGATGAACATTTTGATACATTTTGATCATGGTTTTGTGCATGACATCCACTAATAACTAATAGCTCAGCACGCAGTTCTGAACTCTTTGAGACTGAGTAATATCAGGCAGGTCACTCATTCATGGTCATCATCTCTGTCAAGGGGAAGAGAATGCTTCATTATCTCAGATCTTTTCAATGGTCACTTCTGACATTGCTGTGCCTGGGCAGCATTTTTTACACATCTTCAACTTCAAGCTAACAGACGTTCAGAGAGAGAGGCTTCTGTCATTCTTTTTTTCTGTACAGCAGTGACTGTAGGCTTCATTTTGGGTTGGGTTTTGGACTTGTATTTCTGAACAGCAGATTATTATATCTTGTTATAAGAGATAGGAATTTATTTTTGAACATAACTGTGCAACTCTTCTCTCTATATTAATACATGTTTTTGCAGGTTCCAATTGAACATTTTTTCAAAAAATAGATCATCAAAAGCAGAAATTCTGCTGGACTTTCTCATTCTTTGGAATTTCTTTTTTACAGAATAAATAGAACATCCTATTTCTGGTATGTTACATGGGGATCAAGTAGCCAAATTTTGCATGTGACTTTCTGAAAAGAATGATCTCTAAAAATCTCTATATACTGAAAAATGATCACCTAAACTTATTTAGATTCATTATATGTTCAGTTTAACCCAGAAATTAATTATACCAGAAGATCTCATCAGCTGCAAATTGTTTTATCCGCCCATCCTACAATTTTACTCTGGAATACATGGTCTACATTGCCTCTCCCGTCATCGCCTCTGGATAAATAGATAATTGTGCAGCCTTCTCTTACGCAGTTCCTCCGGTAATGTTGAACCTCAGTGCAGTAAGTGTCATGGCACTGGCTCTGTTACTTGGTAATTATGAGGGTGAAAAACTCTAATAATTGAAGGATTAAGCTGTTCAATGCCTACCAGGGGTCAAAATAAAACACCAGCTCTTCCAGCTATTTTTCATATGTATGTATATGAAAATTCTTACATCTAAGGGAACTGAGATTCCCATCATTACTGGATTTTGTTCCAGTACTCTTTTCCTTTCATTTCATCTGAGTTCATACAAATCTATTTTTTGTGCACTAGTTTGAAACCACTGGCAAAATTGTTCAGGAAGTGGTATCAGCCTCTGTAGATAAGAAATGCAACCTCTTCCATGAACTATATGCCTTTAAGAGGTATGTTTAGTGACTGGGGAATAGTTCCTGTCCTGGAAGGGATTTCTACAGCATGAGGGCTGAAATAGGGTGTATGAGATTTTTAGTATGAAGCTTGTGACATTAGCAAGGTGCAGATAGAGCAGAAATTCAAAACAATTTCTAAAAGAGGAAAAAAAAAAGGGGGGAAAAAAAGGCCAGGCCAGAAAAATGCAGTGTTTTTCCAGCAAGAGGATGATGCACAAGCAATGTGCCAGCTGCTGTGCTTTTTGGATGGGACTCACCTTCTGCAGTAAGTGGAGGGAAGCAGTCGTGTTTGCCAACCCAAACAAAGGGTAGATGAAACAGGCTCCTTTGGGGCACTCAGCATCAGAGTGGCCAGCCCTGGGAAGTGATGGGCACTGCTCTGCAGAGGACAAGCCTCCACTGCTGGGTGATTGCTCCTGCCAAACTGTAGGGAGGACACAAAGCAAACCACAACTCCTAGACATATTCATCAGGACTAAGCAAATATCTAGCAGAAGGTACTCCAGTTAAAATATCGACAAGAAATATGCACTCATCAGAGAGCTTGAGAGCTATCTGCCTCTTCCTTGCCCTATGCTTTTCCTCACGCAAACAATGAAAAAAAATTTGCCTGTGAATTGATGTACCTTGCAGTCTCCAATCTGTCCCTCACAAAAGCCCCTTACTGGTTTCCACTTTCCACATTTCTACACCCTACGAGAATCTTTCAAACTCTAATGCTTCCTTAAAACCTTTTATCCTGCCTACATGCAAGGTCAGCCAAAGAGAAAACACACAAAATATTTCTGAGCATTTTAAATGGTATCTTATTTGGGATTGAATCTGTAATATTTAACCCTCCCTGTTACAAGTAATTTCAAAGTTTTATTATCTTTGCTTTGCTCTCATACATGCCTGGATGACCATTTCCTTTTCTGATATTCACCACAGTACTGAGTACCACCTCAATAAACTGTCAAATACTCATAGTCATGAAAGTTCTTATTCTGTGCAGAGTCTGGAGCTCCATCACATTAACTGAATACTTGAGCATATGTTCACATCCTCTTGAATCACACCGTTATTTAAATAATATCTGTAATTTCGCTAAGTCTTTTCTATCGTCTCTAAAAGTCCCTGAGATTTAAAATGGGGAGTCAGCTTTATTCCTAGCATGACTCTTCTCTAATTGTTGAAACTACCCCAGGGATGAATTTGGGTCCAGATCTTTTCTTCACACCATTTTCTTTAATAGCTCTTTTACTTCTGTATATACATGACATTAGAAAGATCTCAGAATTAATCATTTTAGAAATAACTGTAGTTCTTTCACAGAAGAGATGTCTTGGAACCCTGCCTTTATCAATACATTAAGTATTGATAAGTAAGCTAGCCCTTTCTGCAAGCTATTTCACAAGTTAATCAACTAAATCTCTCATTGCTGTGCTTTACTGAAACTTATAGAAAAGAATGCACAGAAAATGGAGACTTGTTTGATTTCATTTAGCTTCTAGTATGTTGCCTACTTTAAGGGAATGGAAGTAAGAAGTAAATCACAGGGCTATCTCATTTTTCAAAATTTGGTCAGCCACAAGTTGCTGATATGAGTGCAAATTTCCTCAGTGCACAGACATTTTGCCAAGATGTGTCAACCAAACAAGAATTACAAAGGTCAGGCAAAGTAAGTTACACTGTCAGGACCTTGAAACAGCCAGGATGCCTTGAGCACAAAGAATAGGGTATTTTCTTTATATGAAGGAAGTGAGGAGACACAGACATACATTACAGATTTGCTTACAATACATGTAGGTCTTGCTAAGTATAATCTTCAGCAGTGTCACATTGAAAAACTGAATCAACAAGCCTGAGTACTGAATGTAAAACCTAAGATTGGAAATTAAATAAATTCAGACCACTTAACAATTTAGTTGAGAAGAAATGCTGAAACCTAAGACCAATTAACATTCATATAGTATTTTGGGCTTTACCACCAGCTTTGATGAAGCAGTTTCTTTCCACAGAGGAATACATTTGAAAGTATTTTGATGAAGTACTTACAGCAGGAATGATGCTGGGATGAGCCGAACCAGATGGGGTCTCTCTCCTGCAAGGTTCAGTAGGGGGTGGCAATCAACTTGAGCCTGCTATTTCCCTTTCTGTCCTTGTTTCAGTGTTCTACTTGACTTGCAATCACCCTCCAAGGTCCCTGCCTTTATTAAGGCTGACCAAACCTCCTTTAGTGAATCAACTCCTTGTGGAGCTACTTCCTGTAAGTACTTGTTAATTATTCAGGGATTTTGAAACCTTTAGGCTAGCCTATGCATTAGGAAATCCACTAGCTAAAATGGTGTACATTGTTGCTTTTTTATTCCAAAACAAATCTCAGGCAAAAAAACACTAGTTTCAAACAAGAATTTTTTAATAAAACCCAAACAAATAAAGGCCTATTTTTTTTCTTTTTTACACTTGTACATTTGGAAATCAAATCTCTTATGATATAGTCTTTTCTACATAACAGATTATTTTAAGCTATGGGTAAAAATGCATTGCCCTATGTTTTTTCATCTCACCAAAACTCCACATAATATACTGCTTGAAATTGCACTATCTGTAGATATATTAAGCAGAAGAGAGCTCTAAAGCTGCACCTTTCTATGGCAAATGTTGAAGTTTTATGTTAAAGTTTATTAAATGGTGCAGGCTTCTTAGACGTACTCATCTATGGTTTTGGTAAGCCAAATATAGCAAATTGAAATTAAAAAAAAATAGAGTAAGGTTTGGGATCACCTAATGGTTATTTAGTTATGAGTTTTTAAATTCAAGGAAGTTTTGAGTTAATATTCTGAATTAAAATGCTGGCTTTTTGATTGGTGGGTAGGTTTGTGTGTTTATTTCTTGCTACTCAATTTGTTTAGTTAGAAGATGAACTCAACTTTGTCAGTAGTTATTCAGTCTTGCCATCATGCATTTTACCTAGGAAAATTAAAGTATCCATACTTAAAACTCTGGTAATATAGCCAGAGATTAAAACAAAACAAAAACAAACAAAAACAAACAAACAAACAAACAAAAACCCCCCAAAAATCCCACATATTAAAAATTAGGTTTCTCTTATGGATTACTGATAGCATCTGCTGGTTTGGAAGAGACTCAGAGAATTAAGAAAATAATAAAATAATGTCCTCAGAAGCTGCCTTGTGGATGATGGTTCAGATTCTCACAAATTTGATGGCAGGTGTCATACTGAGGTGGATTGACCCCGCCTAGACATCAGGTGTCCACTAAAGCCACTCTATCCCTTTCCATGTCAGCTGGACAGGAGAGAGAGAATACAACCACAAGTTCCTGGGTCAAGATAAAGACATAGAGAGAACACTCAGCAATTAGCATCACAGGCAAAAGAGACTCGACTTACGGAAATAAGTTTAATTTATTACCAATCAGATCAGAGCTGGGTAATGAAGAATAAAACCAAACCTTGGAAAACACCTTCCTCCTAACCCTCCTATCTTTCTGGACTCAGCTTCACACATGATTTTCTCTCTACCTTCTCCATTCTCAACACTGCAGGGAAATGGGTAATAGTCTCTTTGGCCAGTCCACCACATATTATCTTGGTTGCTCTTTTCTCCTCAGGGGAAGGATTCCTCGCATGCTCCCCCTGGTCCAGCGTGGGGTCCCTCCATGGGAGACAGTCCTCCCCCAGACATGGACCTGGGTCCTTCCCACAGGCTGCAGTTCTTCACAAACTCCTCCCACAAGGTGCAGTCCTTCAGGAACAGACTGACCCAGAGCAGGTCCCCCATGGGTTCACAGTGCTGGCTGGCATTGGTTCTGCTTTTCTCACAGAAGCCACCCCTGTTGTCCCCCCCTACCAAAACCTTGCAACCAACTCAACACACAGAGGTGCTCTGGCATAAATAAAAGCAGCAAAGATGTATAAACTCAATGTCACAGTAATTTTACTGTGAAGATTTTCCAGTTAAGAAGATAGTCTTATTCAAATCAACATTCACCTTAAGAAAAGACCACTTCTAATTATAGTCAGGGAAAATATTGATGTAAAGAGACACTTATCTGAAACACAACCATCCAACCAGACAAAAGGTTTCTGTCTGAAACTTCTTGTCAGTAGAAAAATAATGGCTTTATCATCAACTCCACTATCAACATTAATGCTGTGTTACAGCAGCAGCATTTTATAGTGCTTGAAGCTCTGAGTTTGGTGAGGCAGCAACTGGAAAGTTTTTAAACCCAGGAGTTGCAGGAAAGGATTAGAAGAAAGGTCATTGACTCCAGAGGAAGAATAGTGAACATCTGTTTTCAGGAACATTGTGTATTAGGAATAAATGGATAATAAATTGTTACTTTACATTTTTCCAGTCCATATATAATTATGTAATATATTATATAATAATTCCATATATAATATAATAAAATTCATATATAATAATTCCAGTCCATAATTAATTATGAAATCATCATTTCTGCATAAAATCTAAAGAAACTAAAGACATCAAATAGAGAAGTGTTTGGTGCTTTTCCCTAATGGTTGCAGTTTAAACTGAAATTAATCAGAGCTGTAAAATACCTGATCTTTGGTGAGAGAAGCAGAGAAAGATGTAGATTTTTCTGACTCCTAACACAGCAGAAAGAAGCAATTTCACAATAAAGGATGTTGATATCCAACTGATATGAAACATTCTATTCTTCTGTTACTTGGGGCACTTTGTGGAAACAAGATATTCCTGTATGGATAAAAGGCAAAAGAGGGATTGAAGAGGCAACAAAGTATTTCTGTTAAGGGGAACCATAGGTAAGGGTGATGAGAAGAGTTAGTGCCCTTTATGGATCTTGGACAAAAGATCCGAGTCTACATTCCAACATAATACTATAAACTAGATCAAGTTCAGTTGCTGTATATTTCTACTTTCTCAGTGCTGCAACTGGGAAAGCTATAGATTCTTGAAGAAGAAAGCTTGAAGAAATTCTAACAGGAATAAATCCAGCTTTCCGTTTAACTTCATAAGTATGTAACTCAGTAACAAGGCCTTGCCTTTGCTAGTAAAAGGCAACAAACACTGTACAGAGTTTGCACAGCCTTGGGACAAATCTGTCAGGTCCACTTTCACTGAGATTTTCTTGACCCACTTGCAGCTTTGTTTTACTGGATTTAACAACACCATTTTTTATGTTTGACCAGGTGTCTAAGGGGAGTTTGTTTTCATTCTGTTTATATTTGTATGTTGTCGCCTCGAATGTAAAGAAGTAACAAGTAATGTGGACATGGCAGAAGCTTTCCTGTGATAGCAGAAGCTTTGAAAAGTGGGGCCATAGGATATGTGTGGCACGAGGGGCTGCAGGCATAGAATGGTAAGAAATGGAGTGCAACTTGACACAGAAGACCCCATGCTTATAAACATCTCAACAATGGTCAGCTGAAGGAATGCATACCTGAAGATGGGAAAAATTGATTTTTCAGGTAACAAAATAAAAAAGAAGAAAACATCTAATACATAAAATTACCACATTCAGTAAATGCAGATGCAACATGCAGCTACAGCTCAATGAAGAACAGGGGTGTAAAAGCATGCTGTCAAATGTATAAGAATTTCCCCAAGTGAATCCTAGAGTGAGGCAAAAGAACAAACTAGCAACACCGTCTGCCTCCTGATGAGACATCAGAGGTTGACATCTCATTGTAACACCATCTCCAGCACTATGGAGATACCAACTTTACAGCCCACTGGAGCAGTGGAAGGATGAGCACAACATCAGGAAGAGATAAAAATGTATATTTCAATTTTAACTATGTTTTTACTATTATTTTTTTTTCTTAATGAAACTATTCTTGATATGTATTATATTTTTTCTTTAACAACTAGATCTAGATTAATATGATTACTCAATACAATTTGAATACACTAACGACAGACTCTAGGCTGTATATGCCATGGGTTCTTTTCTGCCTAATGCATTGAATATAAGAGTTTATGAGGAGCTGTGTTACCTCTTATCCATAAGCCCACCTAGGTCAGGTCCCCTTTCTCTGTCTTTGGCCATACAGAAGAAGTGGTGGGTGCTCTTAAGGGTGCTCTGCTTAGTGTTAGAAATAATCACAAGATTTGTTTACTTGGATGGATCCTGACCTTACTGCAATCACTTTCAGAGTTTTCTGGATTTTACTATTGACTTATGTTTGTAAAAGCTGAGACCAAAACTCTTAAATCTGGCTGAAGTTAGGTGATAACAGTAAGAATGAGGCACTGTGGTCAATACCCCTAAGGCAAAGCCACCAACCTTTTATGTGCTTTTCTGGTACATATAATAATTCTCTCATGTGCTGCTATATGAATTCACCTCTTTGTTTCCACACCACCCTCCACTCTACCAATATTTCTGTTCTCTATAGTTGCTCTTATTTGACATGCACCCTGCCATCTACCAACCCTGTACCATTTAAAACATTCTAAACATGAAGTCAATTAAAAACTCAATCTTTATTTCTGTTGATGTTGAAAGTTGCCATTGTGATTTCCTTTTCTGGAAAAGACCTTTCCTTTATTGGCAGGATCCTGACCTACAGGATTATCCCTGAGCTCTGCCTCACCTTTAGGCTCTGACTTCATACCAGAATTTTAGTGTTTAACACTCAGGCACCTCCCTTTCATCAAATTTTTGGTGTTTTTTGGTTTTCTTTTGCCTTCCTCATGATTCTACATCATTCATTTCTGCACCTGGATGTAGTGTTTCCAGAAAGGGTCAGGACTGTGTCTTAGATTATACTAGATGCTTCCTCTTCAGCTCCTTTCTCTCCACCTTCAGACAGTCCTTTTCAGGTAATATCTTTAGAATCGCTGATGCATTCCAGGTGATCATAAAATCTTTTGTCAGGCCTCATTTCACAGATGCTATTTTATTCTGACAGCTTTGCCTATACTTAGACAAACTTCCCCTGTAAACAAGACCTGTCTTGACATGGCAATATAGAAAAGCTCTCTAGATATAAAAATGTGTGCTGGGAAAATATCAGTTCATATGTTTGACCCTGCAGCTTCTCTCAAGCTGGTTAAAACAGGGTCAGGGTTATATTCAGGCAAAATAGTGAGCTCCCTTTCTAAAATGTGAATGGTGGTGCTTGTGGTAAGAATCCCATATACACACTAGAGAGATTAGCATCAACATCTTTGTAAAAACAACATTTCCTTTCTAGTGACCCTCTTCTTTCTCTCTCTGACCCAACAGCAACAAATCCAAACAAAAACACGTCCAAACCAGACAACAACAAAAATCAATTGCAAAGTCAGACCCATGTTGTTTACTGGCCTGGCTATGAGGCTATCAAAAATAGTGTTCACCATAAAAAGTTTGCACAGCTCTGTGAAATTCCACTTTATTTCTAAAATATGCACATGGTTTCTTCATGATTTCTCTCCTCAGAAGAATCTTTTTATCATTTTCTAGGGTAATTTTCACCAACATCTCAAATTGTCAGTTCTTCATATGAGATGACAGGGGCTCCTTTCTCGTTAAAAGCATACACACATACCTGTGTCTACATATATGCACACATAAAGGTTTGCATGGTTTCGTTTCTATAGCAATAATCAAGATGTATTGTTTGTGCTGAGAGCACTGTA
The DNA here is from genome assembly GCA_013399835.1 of Leptocoma aspasia. Taxonomy (NCBI): domain Eukaryota; kingdom Metazoa; phylum Chordata; class Aves; order Passeriformes; family Nectariniidae; genus Leptocoma; species Leptocoma aspasia. Next base: position 791,596 of record VXAX01001324.1, on the reverse strand, counting down.
TTTTTCTGTTTAGGGAAAGCAAACCTTTCGGATGCTACGGTAATGGCTTGGATGGCTCAAAATGAAAAGGGTGTCTTTGAAACAGGGATGACAGTACACTGTCCTCAAAATATCAGTATAAAAATAAAAGCATTGCTCAAATCCACTGCCTTTCAAGTGACTGGCTGGTCTTTTTATCGGAATAAATAAGCTTAAATTACTGTGGATTACAGATTCACGACTGGAAGACAAGTTGTTCATGAGACATCTTAAAATTAGAGAAAAATAAACCCTTCACCTCTGTGTAAAGCTTAGAGGCTTTATGAAGTGGCAAAAGCAGACCACAGAAGGGAATGCCAACAGGTTATGAGAGCAAGTAGGATTATCTTCTGGGATGTGCTCTTTAAACTGTGATAATTAACTTCTCACTATCAGGTGTGATATTTGACACCTCTTTTCACACAAACCTGGCCCTGAGTCACCTGCAGGCACATGGCGCTGATAAATTTCAGCAAGCTCTACAGAACAGCATTGTAAAGCATTGAAAAAAGAGCTGTATTATGCAGTTGATAAATTCAACACTTTCAGAATGGAAATGGCATTATTTGCAAATAGCTTTTTTGATGCCCCTCCCTGCTCTGCAAACTGACATCCCATTATCAAGGATTTAAAAGTCTATGCCAAGAAAGAGTATTGACCTTCAAGTTAATGCTATTGAGAATGTAATTTGATTTAAATGAATGAAATTGAAAAGAATCTCTGCATAAAGTACAATACTGTCTTAATTAACAGTGCATTAATGTGCTGAAGCAGAAGGTCAGAGGCATTCATGTATTTGCTGGAAAAGAATGACCAGAACTCACAAGTCTTTAAAATGCTAAATTATTTTAAATCTCTGGTGTTATGCAAAAGTCAGACGTTTTATGTACTTATCTGCTTTAGCAAACAGAAGCAAAATCCATCCACTCCACCATAGTGCAAACCATGATCTAGTCTAGCCTTTTTGACTTCTACTAATAGCAATCATTCTTCCTTTCCATTACCCCTCTTCATTAGACTTTGATGTCACAATCAGTTCTGTACTGAGTACAATTATTCTGTATTCAGTTCTGTACTGAGTACAGGATTATCACTGGAAGAAGTTGGAAATATAATATTCTGTCTACTGTCTTTAATTCTGCTATTGCCATAATAATTTAACTTGAAGTTAAAGGTGTATCTTAGTTAAAATCTGTCTTCCTGAATGACTTGGTGACTTGACTATAAGAAGGAACAAAGTATCTGTTAGTCTCATTTGATTGTCTGTTCCAGTGATTGATTGCTAAGGGTTTAAATTTAAAACTAAATTTTGAATTTTAAATTTTCTGGCTTTGGATTCTAGTCATTCATGCTTATTATACTTCATGCTTATCATACATCAGTGTAGTATTATAAGAATATTTAGGCACTTAAACATGTTACTTTACCTTTATGGTGAACCAAAGGAAATCCAGATATTTTAGATGGCCACTCTAGGGATTTTTGCCTGGTCATGAAACAATCATGCTCTTAAGATACTAAAAATTTGGGAAAGTCATTCATGTTCTCATGATCTGTGTTGTTGAACTGCATCTGAAACCTATTGGCTTATTAAATTTATTCTATGTATTAGAACTATATAATGCAATAGTCACAAGCATATTTTCCATGCATTTTGATAATCTTTGTATTACCTTAAGAACAAAAGCAGTTAAGACCTATAGATCTTGTCATTCGTGTGTCAGCTATTTCCTAGCTTGTGTCAGGCTTTCAGAATAGTAATGTTTCTGCCCAGATTTCTGTACAAGAGACACAATAACAACAGAGGGTTTGATTCTATAAAAATTGTTTTCTTTCAATATTCTAACTTTGAAAACAAGCAAATTATAACTTCTTATTATGCATTTCTGAATAGCTCAACTCAGAACAGTACAAAATCTGTCATGCTGCAGCTTGTGAAAAATCCCCTTGAAAGCAAGCATGCCAGAATGGTACACAATATTCTATTAAATTTGTATCCAAGTCAAGCCACTTCTTTTCACTTGCTTATTTTTTTTCACTAGCCTGATTTTGTTATAGAAGCACACTGAGCAGTTATGTTGAGTTATTTGTCCATGAAGACATTTAAAATCTATACAGACTCATTGGTGTAGAATACATTTCTTTTTCTTAGGACAGGCTGCATTGGCATTTTGCTGTATTAACAACTTTTTTCCATATAGCTCCCAGCTTACTAAGTGAAGGAGGAAGTGCCACCTGTTGTGTCACAAGATATAGGAAACTGTTCTTGGAAATCACTCCTTCTTCTTGCTAGGATTCTTCCTGACCCATAGCTCCGGTTTAAATTCTGTAAGTCAGCAAAGATGATGAAGGGACTGGAGCGTTTCTCCAGGAAAGGTTGTGACCTGTTAATCCTCAAAAAGAGATGCCCGAGAGGGGACCTCATCAATGTCTACGAACACCTGAAGGCAGGGTGTTGAGAGGATGAAGCCAGACTGTTCTCAGTGGTACCCAGCAATAGAACAAAAGAAAATCTGCAGAAACTGGTGCACAGGAATTTCCACCTGAACATCAGGAAGAACTGCTTTACTCTGCAGGTGACCATGCTCTGGAACAGGTTGTCTACAGAGGTTTAGAGGTGGAGTCTCCCTCACTGGAGATATTCAAGAACTGTCTGCATGAAATCCTGTGCAATGTGCTTTATGATGACCCTGCTTGAGCAGGGAGGCTGGACCAGATGATCCATTGTGGTTACTTCCAAATTTATCCATTCTGTGGTTCTGTGAAACTGGCCTTTTCAGTGTGCCACCATGCAAGACTGAACCAAGAATGTAATCTAGAGAACTGTTTCGTTTCATGCTTTGTCTTTTCTAAAACAAAAGGGAAGCTAACAGCAGAAACAGGAATTCAAACTACTGACAATTTTGTTTGTATTCTGCTCTGGCAGTAGCTGCAATTCTATGCTTTTTCATCTTGAGAGTTTGTGACCAAGCTACAATTGAATCCTAGATTGTTAGTAAAATGTCTATTCATAAATGCATACCTTCAGTATTGTTAAATTGCCAATAGGTGGTTTAGAGTTCTACTTGGAACTTTATGTGTATTATAGAAATAGTACACTCATAGAGGATAAAAGCACTATTGGTGCATAGTAGAGCTGTAATGATTCTAGTGAAATAAAAAAGTGTCTGAGAGCCACGGCTCATAAAGGGACTAAAAAGCAGACTCACCAAAAGTTACAGAAAAAGCAGTAGCACTGTGATACCAATGGAGGTATTTTTCTGTATAATTGAGAATGTGGTGCAGAATCTTCTTTAGACTCCATAAACCTACTATGCACAACCTTTTCACTATTCTCTTCTGCATAAAATAGGGGTGTATTGTACTCTGCAAACAATCTGTGATGAGCAGAGTCCTCAGTTAATACCTCTTGTCAGTGTGCAAAATGACAGTCAGTCAAAGGTAAGTATCTATGGGGCAGAGAGGAGGTGAGGGCAGGAGTCAGAATGTGAACTAATTTATTATTCCAATGATGCCACACAGTCTCATAATATTTAGCACTAAATCCAATTCTGATAGCATGTGATTTTTTTAAAGGAAACTTCTGGGGAATTAAAATGTCCCTTTGCTTTCTGCTAAGATACTGATTTAGTCAGATGTTCCTTATTTAAATATGATCTCCTTTCTCTTTCAGCCCAGTGAGAGACTCAAATGTTAATGGTTAAAGGCTCAAACAGTTGGCCATTTGCAAAAGCAGGGGGTGTTTTGCTGACAGCATGCAAGGTAACAGCCCAGGTGCAGCAGGTGTGAGCACCAGAGGATGACTGCCAGGAATCAACCTTTGTTTAGCAAGAAACTGGGATTTGAGCCAGGTAAGAGAAGGAGCTGATAAGAAGAAAATTTCATAGTTGATATGTTTAATAAATAGACACTTGTACTTTTTTTGGCATTTAATTGTATATGCAGAACTAATTAGCAATGGCCCAGTTGTGCCTTATGACATAATTTCAAAAGACACCAGTACCCAAACTGGGGCCAAATTTTCAAAACAGCTGTGTTTTCACATAGATGTGGATAAATTGTGTCAAGAAGCAACAACAAAAAGAAGGCAATGAAGAGCAGAAGGTGGCAAAGGAAGAGGAAAAAGAAGAAGAAAGCACATGAGATTTACAAAAAAATTTACAGAACAAATAGTATTTTATGAAAGCAACCTAAAAATATTTTTCATCAATATAGTTGAAAGTCTTTTTTTAAAAAAAAAGTTGTAAGGGAAGTTGAACTTACTTTACTCTTTTCCCAACATATAAAATATCAGCCTTCAAACACATTAAAAGTAGCAACAACAGTTGAAACAGTTATAAAAAATAAGTGCAAATACATGTGCAGAGATGAATAAGAATTTTAATGTAGATATTTAGCACTGAATCTTATCCATCTTAGGTCTTAGATATAATATGGGGTCAAAAAGGTCAATATATTTGCTAGGGAAAACTTGTATATGAAGCTAGAGCATAGTATTTTTTGAACTGAATGTAGTAACTGGATTTGGAGTCCTTGAAATAATCACACTTAGCGAATTTGATTCTCAGTAGAGGAAGTTTTAAAAATGTTAGAAAACATATTGAAAGAAACTTCAGTATGGTGCATGAAAACATTTGGGAACAATTTGTAAAGTCCTAAAGCACTCTTTGTCTCAGTTGGGAAGCTAAGCCAAAAGAAAAATATTTATTTAAAGATTATACTAGTAAAACAGAAAGCCATCTGACTGACAATTAAATATTTAATTTAATTATAACTCCGCTTATCAGACTAGTCCTTACAGTTTTGACTACTACATTGGAATTTGCTAGTATACTTTCTTACTAAACTGATGTTATCAGCATCAATGAGTTCAAACATGTTTATAAAATATAAGCAATTATTTTTTAAGAATTTCAGTCTTTGTATTCCAGTCAAGTCCTTGATCTTGAAAAGATTAACCAGGCTACACATTACTCCTTCACAGATACAAATGTAAGACATCTTAGAATATTATTTGGCTAGAGAAATAGTTGTTGATGATTGATAAACAAATTAGCACTTCCCAAGTTGGCCCAGGAAATCTACTGGAACTAATGATTAAAGAAGCTGTATACTAATAGCTGACATAGTGATAAAGCCTCTTCCAAAATACTAATAAAATTGCTGGAAATCTTTCTATAAAATAATTTTATCTTGACTGAATTAACGTATTTTATAAGAGAAATCTGTCTTGGTCATGTGGCATCATTTGCTTTATTCAGGCTTGTCATTGTGTCCAGCATTACCACAAATTATACAATGCAGAATCCCAGAGAAGGAGCTATCCTATCACTGTCCGATAGGGACACACTGATACCTGTTTGGGTTTGTACTACTAGAGTACAGTGCAGAATGGTGACATCCTTGTAATATTGGCAGAGTGAGAGAAAAAGGTTTACTGGTCTTGTCAATAATGTAACAGAGGGATGAGGCAACTGATATCTCAGCGTGTTTTAGCTGTTCAGACATTCAAAGTGATTGATGGTAAATAAGAGCTAGGGTAGCATGATATCACCAATTAGTCTGCAAAATCCAGCGCAGAACCTGGAAACTGACTGGTGAAAGGAAAGCACAAGTTTCCTGTGGGTGGACCTAAAACTCATGCTTTTCTCTGGCTTCCTTATATTGGAAGTTTATATATTAAATGAGACTGGAAGAAAGGGATCTGGATGTACTTTCCACTATTATTAATTTCTTTTAGACATCTTAGGTGGGAATTAATTTGTCTAACTTTAAATTTCTACACCATAGACATCTTATCAGGGGAGGCTCAGTGGAAAGAAAAAAACAAATATGTTTACGGGGCACCTCATCTGTTTTAGACTTTAAGATGAGGTTATTGATACACAGAAAGTTCTTATTTTTCTCCAGCGGTTACAAAAGGGAGTGAGTTCAGAAATATACACCTTCATTGTAGACATATGTATTTGGTAGGATGAATTCTTTAATTTTTTAAATAATGTAGGAAAACACTCTTCCTGTGTTTTATAAAGAAGCAGCAAACAGCAGCAAAATCCTCCTCTTGTTTCACTGATGAGGATGCACGAGGCACTGTGTCATTGAGGAATTAGTCCTCTAGTAAAAGCAAACTCTGACATTGGCTTTCCATGTAAATGAAGCTTCAGTAAAAAGGATGGGTTACTGCACTTGCACTAATACACTAAAGACTTTTTTGAAAGTGGTCTTCTCTGGTCATATTTTTCTTCTACAGAGAGTTGCACAAGAAAATTTTTCCTCCACATGAAAATTTTTCATCCACTTCTGCTACAGGTGGGAAGAACATAATTTTTATTTACTGGCATGGAATCCCAGGTCATTTTCAGTATTATTCAGCCTCCTCAGTCCTTCTCTGCTCAAAATAACAAAACATTACAAATTTTGTTTTCATTATTGATACCATTACTGACAATATTAAGCATAAGGATTATGTCAGATTAAATCTCTGTATATTCTGTGTTCTGGATGATATTGTTCAAAAACCTATTCAGCCTGCTCTGGGATTGGCAATCAAGGTCAGAAAATAAGCACTCTCAGTTCCTTATGTGTTCCTGTTCTGGCCATGGTTTCACATTTGGGAGAATTAAGTGGCTTTTGGTGCAAGCCACAGAGTAGCCCATAGCCATTTGCAAACTGTTCTCTAGGCTGTATCTCCAGAAAAAAAATTGACATCTGTTTTATTTCCAAAATCCAATTGCAATCCTTCCATGGGTTCAAAAATGACAGATGAATCATCGAAATAGATATAATTTTCAGCCTGGAGAAGAGAAGGCTCTGGGAAGACCTTACAGCACCTTCCAGTACCTAAAGAGGACTACTGGCAGTCTGGAGAGGGACTTCTTACAAAGTGATGTAATGGTCCTATAATGGGTAATTTTTTTTCTTTATACTGAGACTGGTTTTATATTAGATATTAGGAAGAAAATTTTTATTATAATGGGGGTGATGAAGACTGGAACAGAGAAGTTGTGCATGCTGCATCCCTGAAAGTGTTTGAGGACAGGATAGGGCTCTGAGCAACCTGATAGTGGTAGGTGTCCCTACCCATTAGGTGGGGACAGGATCTCTTGGGTCCCTTCCAAACCAAATCATTCTGTGATTTTGTGATTAGCCTAAAACAGTCACTATTCTGGGTTTTGAAAGTTCTTTAACTTTCTGGAAGAGTATTCTGGGAAAGTAGCAGCACATGACTGCACTGTCCTTGCAGGGTATAGGACTATGGTATGGTTTGTGTCAAAAATTAGTTAAAGTGGAGAAGGAGTCATAGATGCCTAGACCCTTGGCAATCCAGGGTGTCCCAGAGAGCACTGACAGTTTCACATGTTTTCACTGATCACCTCCACTGCACTACACAACAGCAGATTAGGGTATTGTATTGATCCTGTGCCATGCAAAGACGTATCTCAGGGACATGCATAAAAAAAATTCCCAGCAGGTTGTTCTGGGCCTGCCTTATTCATATCAGAGGCATGGCAACAGAACATCAGAATTAGGCTTGCTGTTTTTAAAATTAGTATAAATAAAAGCTAAACACTGTCAATTTCTGTTGAAAACAAGTAACTGTGGACCTGAAAGACAAAAACTCAGCCAGAGATTAAACATCTATGTTCCTATCAATTTCAAGTCATACTGTTAAATCACACTATTTGATTAAGTGATCTGAGTTAATTAAAAGTGATGGGAAAGACAGATCTTGGTTTTTTTTCCTCCAACAGTGTCATTCTCTCTTTCAGCCAACAAAATTCGAAATGGTTGACCATGTTATTCAACCTCCTTCAACATGTCACACAACTTGAAGAAATGCCATTTTTTCTCAACCATCACTCAAAATTCTTGGACATTTGGTGTCCCCTTCTGTAATTGCACTTGATCTTGATAAAGGCCAAACCATTAAAGATTTTTTTTTCATGAAAAAAATAGCCCCAAAGGAATGTAATGTTTGTTTGAATGATACACAAGTGTCATCAGGTTATCAATGACTTAATATTTGAGAAAAAATGGTGTCAGGTGGAGCTGAAGATTTCAGTTTACTCTTCTGATTTAGAAAAAGTGTGGGTTTTTCCTTTTCCTAGAGTATGTTGAAATTCATTGGCTCTAAAGGTGTGTTTGTTTTAGGACTGAATAGGGTTTTTTCCTCATAAATGGGTCTAGAACACAGTGCTGCCTTCACCTTAAAAGACTACAGTTACTACGTTTTCCTGATGATGTGACCTGAATCACACAGACATATCAGCTTTCATTTCCAACTACAAATATTCTTCACAATTTCTCTGTAAAATGCCTTGTGTCGATGATTTCAAAATGAGTGTATCTGGTCTGGCTGAGATGTAGTTAATTTTTCCCCATAGCAGCCTTCATGGTGCTGTGTTTGGTATTGGTAGCTAGAAAGATGTTGATAACATGCCAGGGTTTTAGCTACTGCTGGGAAGTGCTGCCACAGCATCAGCAATGTCTCTCCAACATTCATTCCCCACTCCCTGAACAGCAGGCTGGGAGTGGGCAAAACTTGGTGATGGGACACAGCTGGGACCACTGGACTCAACTAACCAAAGGGATTTTCCATACCATATGCTCTCTGCTCAAATAAAAAAGTTAAGTAAAGGGAGGTGTAAGTGGGAAGCATTTGTCATTTGCAATGATTGCCTTCTTGAGCAACTGCTGCACATGTGGAACTGCAGCTTCCCAGGAAGTGGCCAGACATCACTTGCTGGTAGGAAAGAAGAGAATATTTTTTTCCCTCCTTTTTTTGTGCACACAACCTTTCACTTTTGGTTTAGTAAACTGCCTTATCATGACTTATGCATTGTTTTCCATCTTATTTCCCTCTCCCCTCTCCAGCTGAGAAGGGGAGTGATGGAGTGGCTTGTGGGGCAGATGGTGCCCAGCCAAGGTCAACCCACCTCAGTGAGTCACAGGATTTAAAAAACAAAATCATATCCTGCTGGCATGTCTTGGTGATACTTAAATACAAAACTGTGTGTTCCCCTGTTTTGACTTAGAATACTAGCTCGCATTTTTGTCTTTAATTTTTTGGGTGCGGGACTCATTTGAGTCATTATGTAGCACTAGTGTGACAGAAGAGTTCACGGCTTTGGAAGGATTTGTTAGTCAGTTAAAATTATACCCCATGTGGGATTCTTCTGGATGATTGATGTCACAACATTTCTGCTAGTCTTAAAAAAAAAAATCCAAAGACAATGTTCTGCCTGTCCTCAATTAATCTTTGAATCCTTCAGTGGGGTTGACCTAAATTACAAAGTCAGTTGCTTGCTGTGTGGTTGTGATATCCCATGGCTATAACAATACAATTGTTAATCTTAAAAGTGAAATTTATGTGCAGAAAACCAGCAATAGGTCCATGATTTTAGAACTCACTTCCATGATAGATCAGAATGACCTCAAACTTCATCATTACTGTTAAATGTTGAACCCACTTTTTATCCTAGCTTTATAGTAATAATGTCATAAAAAGCATCCTATAAATCACTTCTCTGATGTAGGGAAAGCTTCAGATATTTTTCTCTACATGTTTATTATGCAAAGTATGATTTTATGATATGAAATTAATTGAATTTTGGCTCAAGAAGTTTGTATTTTGGACAGCAGAAAATGTTTTATGTAATTGAAACTGAATGCAGCAAAGTATTGATGGAAAAGCAGGGTAGGTCTGTGAAGGAATGCTGTAATGGCTCAATCCTTTAGGATGGCGAAGGAGGTGACCTGGAGAATGTATACGTTGCTTTAATCATTCTACCTGGCATCTTTTATTGGTGTCAAGCTGTTTCATAAGAACAGAGGAGAGGCTGCTGTATGTCCTCCTGAAGCCAAAGGACAGATCCCAAAAAAGCAAATTCTTTCCCTGAAAAGAGGCCAGAAGTGTTATGAAAATGCATCATTTGTTATTGGCTCAAAAAGCTCATTTCAGGGTGAAAGGTTACAGAAGATGTCTTGGTCTTGTATCTTAGAGATTCAGCCTTAGGAAGATAGATGGGAAGCCTCAGGTGGAAGGCTGAGCGAGACGAACAGGCAAAGGCAGCTGGGTGTGAGCCAGCAGTGGCTGCTCTGATGCCAGGACAGAAGAATAGCCAGCTTGCCAAAGAAGGAGGTGCAGCTTCTCAAAGAAGACCTTTCCCAGCTTGGCATCTGTGGCCTTCCCTTTTCAGAAGAGAAAAATGAATACTGTTTTATGATGGGTTGGAGTTTTTTGGGACTCATTCTTTTAGATCCGTCGGGGGAATTCTTCAGCAAGGGTCAGGGAGCCAGCTGATGCTCTGTTAGTCAGATGGAGAATAGCTCCTGAGAAGGACAGTGGATTTTACTTGGCTGCATCTCAAAACCTCTGGGAAAAGCAGATTCAGCCAGCAGAAAAAGAAAGAACTGAGAATTTAAGGGAGCAGTTTCTCTATTGTCATGTAATGCTGCATTGCCAGAATAAAACTTGATTTTCGTCATATTTTACAATGCACTGATTGTATGGAATCTATCAGTGCAACAATAAGTTATGCCTTCACCATGATTATAGCACATCTTTTATAAGTGACTAAATGAGAGGCTAAAATTGCTGTGGCATAGGGATTTATATTACAATAGACATTTTTGCATAATGCTATGGTGATGCTTCAGCTTTCCCTGACATCCACATCTTTAGAACCTCCTGTCAAAGGATTCTGAATAAATACTTCTACTAGGGGAGGATAGCATTGACAAGATGGGAGTAAAAGAGATGCAAAAATAGACAAGCCTTTAGCTCCTAGGAGCTAAAATAGGTAAAAATACATAAAATAAAACTGGGAGAACCATCTTAGTGCAATTAAATTTTAGAATTTTTGTGTAGAAGAGGAAAAAAAAAGGAGAAAGGAGAATGATTAGAAGTCTGAATTTTCAATTTCAGAGTACTCACAGACACACCTCCCCTCAGGAATGCATTTTCTTTGCTTGTAACTGTTTGTTTTCAAACCNAAGGGAAGGGAAGGGAAGGGAAGGGAAGGGAAGGGAAGGGAAGGGAAGGGAAGGGAAGTCTTGTCCTGGAATAGGTCCTGCGGTGTCCTGTGTTTGGGGAGCTTGTAATCAACTGCAGATGTAGTGTGGTTTGTAATAGCTACCCCTCCATCTGGAACTTTGGCAGTTTTAAAATAATTCAATATAAATTGACCTAGAAAGTAAGAAACAGAAAAGTATTCAGTCTGGAGATTAGGGGATTCACCTGAGAGAAAGGATTCCTGGATTTTGGATGCTACTGAATGCAGATTTACCAAAATGGGTGCATTAAACTGGGGGGAAATAAGCAGCACAGTGTCTGCTCTCCTCTGGAAAGAGGAAATAGGAGCTGTTGGTGTGCTAGAGGATGTTAGCCACATATGTAAGCAACAGAAAGTAGATCTTGTTTTCATCTTTTGGAGATTAACAGAGACATTTCTCAGATCTCTTTCTTTGACTTTGTACTGAAATGAGAAGTGTACAGTGAATCCAAGCTCCATCCATATAGGGAGCAGCGGTCACTTGAGCATAGCTGATCAACTACTTCAAAGCTTTACAGCATGTGTTTCCTCCTGAAAGTTGGCTATTGACAATAGTAATAGCTGGCAGGATCTGAATGCTTAGAATCACTGGCACCTCACCAAGAAACAGAAAGACTGTTTAGAGTGGATTTGGATGACTTGTAAATGAAGCAGGATATATCATGCTTTAAAGTCAAGGACAACTGTTCTTTCTGCAGAGGTCTAGATGAGGCAAGAAGGACTTATACAATCACTTGAAATTATAAACATTCACAGCTAATAAGAAAAGAAGCCCAGAAGCAATGAAATTTGAGATTAGCCAGGCAGCAATTATCCCAGTAATAATACGGTATATGTTTCTTCTTTACTGCTCTTGTGTGGATTACAAATGGTTTCTAAAGCAGAGCTGGATAAGCCTGGGAATATTGTACTTATACTCAGTTTAGGAGCCAGCAGGAAAATCTACAGGGACTTCAAATCTCACTGAGGTCCTTGCTCAGCCTTATAGACGGGAAACAATAGCAACAAAACATTAAAAGCTTAAGAAGGAAGAAATAAAACCTGATGAAAAAACTTGCTGGATTTTCCCAGTTGAGCTTGCTTATTAAGTGGACCAGATCCTTCATTTCTGTGTCCATATTCTAGTGACATACCAGTCTGCTTCTTCTGCATTGTCTTTTACTGTATTTATATAATTACTTAAAGAAAAAAAAAACAGAGAACACTGACTTCAACACTATATTCACCAAAACAGTACTGTCTTCCCTTAAGCTTTTCCTTTGCTTTATCATCCAAATGCTATAACGTTCACTGCAATCTAGGTACCATGTCAATTTATTTTTGTCCTGTGTGTCTTTACTGATGTAGAAATGTTTCCAGTCTCATTTCGTTTTCCTATTGCCAAAAACCAGTTTATCTTCCCTCCAGGATGGAAAAAAAGAAATCATTTCATTGATCAACCCTGGACAATCTGAAACACGTCATGTGAAAAGGGGAGATTTCTTTAACCCGTAGTATTTGACTTTTCTGTCAGTGTCTCAGGTNTGACAAGATGGGAGTAAAAGAGATGCAAAAATAGACAAGCCTTTAGCTCCTAGGAGCTAAAATAGGTAAAAATACATAAAATAAAACTGGGAGAACCATCTTAGTGCAATTAAATTTTAGAATTTTTGTGTAGAAGAGGAAAAAAAAAGGAGAAAGGAGAATGATTAGAAGTCTGAATTTTCAATTTCAGAGTACTCACAGACACACCTCCCCTCAGGAATGCATTTTCTTTGCTTGTAACTGTTTGTTTTCAAACCAGCAAAGCACCTGAATACTTAAATTTCAGGAGTTTAAAGACAGTTCTTCTCCAAGCTGTTTCCAGTAGAAAACACAATTTTTTGTTCTTCTCTGGAAGAACTGTCTGACACATGAAAATTTGTAAATATCTATCACGCTTCCTGAAATATATCTAGAATCCCCAATATTGAGTAATTAGAGCAGTAGTGAACATTAAGATGCAATTAAGAAGAGAACTTTGTCATGATAATTAGTCCACCATTTTGCAATACAGGCATAAGGGAAGGGAAGGGAAGGGAAGGGAAGGGAAGGGAAGGGA
>VXAX01001324.1:682808-778161 GCA_013399835.1 Leptocoma aspasia | reverse complement strand
GGCACCTCACCAAGAAACAGAAAGACTGTTTAGAGTGGATTTGGATGACTTGTAAATGAAGCAGGATATATCATGCTTTAAAGTCAAGGACAACTGTTCTTTCTGCAGAGGTCTAGATGAGGCAAGAAGGACTTATACAATCACTTGAAATTATAAACATTCACAGCTAATAAGAAAAGAAGCCCAGAAGCAATGAAATTTGAGATTAGCCAGGCAGCAATTATCCCAGTAATAATACGGTATATGTTTCTTCTTTACTGCTCTTGTGTGGATTACAAATGGTTTCTAAAGCAGAGCTGGATAAGCCTGGGAATATTGTACTTATACTCAGTTTAGGAGCCAGCAGGAAAATCTACAGGGACTTCAAATCTCACTGAGGTCCTTGCTCAGCCTTATAGACGGGAAACAATAGCAACAAAACATTAAAAGCTTAAGAAGGAAGAAATAAAACCTGATGAAAAAACTTGCTGGATTTTCCCAGTTGAGCTTGCTTATTAAGTGGACCAGATCCTTCATTTCTGTGTCCATATTCTAGTGACATACCAGTCTGCTTCTTCTGCATTGTCTTTTACTGTATTTATATAATTACTTAAAGAAAAAAAAAACAGAGAACACTGACTTCAACACTATATTCACCAAAACAGTACTGTCTTCCCTTAAGCTTTTCCTTTGCTTTATCATCCAAATGCTATAACGTTCACTGCAATCTAGGTACCATGTCAATTTATTTTTGTCCTGTGTGTCTTTACTGATGTAGAAATGTTTCCAGTCTCATTTCGTTTTCCTATTGCCAAAAACCAGTTTATCTTCCCTCCAGGATGGAAAAAAAGAAATCATTTCATTGATCAACCCTGGACAATCTGAAACACGTCATGTGAAAAGGGGAGATTTCTTTAACCCGTAGTATTTGACTTTTCTGTCAGTGTCTCAGGTAAGCTGAGACCCTTGTGCCTGACCAAGTCTGTCAGTGTCCTGCTATGGGGACATTGCACTGAACAGTCCTGCTGGATTGGAGGGTGGTTCGACTGATTTAATTAGGGATACACAGCAATAGCATAAGAGCCTTCAGCAGGTCTTCCCACTTTATGACCCCTCAGTGGTTCTTCCACTTTATTTGAGTTGCTCATTTCTGGCGCCTGCCAGCACCTGTGAAGGACTTGCACTAACAGTCTACAGAATAGCACTCTTTATTACTATAAAATTGTCAAAGGTTAAGGTTTGAGAATTGTTGGTGATGGTGTCTGATTGCAAAAACACATTCAAACAATACACAGACAAGTTCTAATCCCCAGCAAACATATTTAGTGTGCACAGAGTGTGATTTTTACCCAACAGGTGTCCCTGTGGAGGAGAAAACAGGTTCAGTCTCTTGACTCACGCCAGTAGTTACAATGGAAACTTTCTCCCATTTTCAAATTACTTTTACATTAATTCTTTTTCTTTAGCTGGAGCTTGAGTGACTCTAGTCATACATACCTTTGTTACTGATTGATGTAAAATTCTCTTTGCTCTTGAAGAGGCAGTCAATAAAATAGAGACCACTTCCTCAGTGAGAGGTGGCTGTACCTTGGAGGTGGGTAATGGTACTGAAGATTATCTGAGGAGAGTTATTTTGTCATGTTTGTTGGTACAGCAGCAAGACATCTTCTCCTATCTCCCCTGGTTGACAGATGCTATGCAGCTAATCACCTGCAAAGTGCCATCCAGTTCCACTCCCTGTGTGGCTTCCAACAGGGCCTGGCTATGGTGCTTCTACTCTGCTCCACCCTCCATTCCACCCTCCTTAGCAGTTGCTTGTGGTTGCACATTGTGTGTCTGGGGAATCATCATGGAGTAGGTTCAGAGCATGCCAGCCACATTCCATTTGATGAGTAGCATCTGTATTTTACCCTATAATATCCATCTTGTTAAAACTTCTGATAGGCTATGACTATAACTTCGCAGTTTCCTCTAATTGCACCCCCAGACGTATTTCCACAATATGTATAAAGAGAAAAGTATTTGGTTTGGAAAACGCTAATCCCATTATCAACCAATTGAAAAGTTTTAATCTAAACATAATCATATTGCACTCAAAATGCACCTTTTGTGAATCTAAGCAATATTTCATTTTCCTTTCTGCCTGCAAGCTTTGTAGTTTAAAGGCTGTGGAATTTTGAAGGGGTGTGCATTTGGCTGCAAATATTTTGAAAATTTTCTGGTATCATACTTGGTAGAAATCACAGCATCTAAATCTGTAATCAATGAAAAGTGCTGAAAACACAAAAAAAAGTGCAAAAGTCAACAGATGCTGAATACAGATGGAAAGGAATTGGCACACTGCCTAACAACTCATACCTATTATTGAGTAGCTATTTTGTCTTTATTTCCTTGTTTTCCTCTTAACAAGATTGTTCTTCCAGCTTTGTAAATCACATATAACCACAGGTTACATGGCATTAAGCTCCCTCACACCTAAGTGCTCAGCTACTTCCCTGGGGCTCAGGGAGGGAGCAGTGCCCACCTGAGGGCTGTGCCAGGAGTCCCCATGCGCTGCCACAGGACACCCCACAAGGGTTGAGGTGCTGCCATAGCCCGTGTTGGTTGGTCTGTTGCTGCATTTCACTGCTTAACATATCAGCATAGCCAGACACAATTTTCAGTGATTCACTGATTCGCCAGCCTACAAGGAATGGTAAATGAACACTCCAAGGTTTGGATATGAGCTGTTGTAGTGAATGAGATTATCACCAGTGGAGCCAAAATGGGGAAAAAAATCTCTCTTCTCTTACTTAAATATATGTGATTAATACTTTTCAGCCCTTTAGACAGCTTATTCTTTGCCACTTGGACACAAAAATTAGTTGATTTGTCAGTATTTATTAAATTCACAAAGAAGTGGCTGTCTAGAAAGCTTAACAGCAATAAGGGGCTGAGTGAGGGCTCCAAGTTTCTTCCCAGGAGCCATAACAATAATGTGCTCTCTCTTCTGAAGCCTTTCTTAGGAACGTTATAGAACCATGAGAGTCACCTTATCTTAAATATTGGATCCTACCTGAACAAGATCCAGCTCCAGTCTCTAACAATCCTTATCAGGAATGTGGCTGTTATGCTTCAAAACACTAACAATAAAAATATTCATAATATAAAACCAAGTTTTTGTGTCTCTTAATTTCATAATTAAAGGAACTTTAACTTTCACATATTGAAACTTAAAACTGTGTGAGAAAACATCTCACAATGGTATTTAACCTAGAAGCAAAAATAAAAATGAGGAGGACACTGAAAGGCATTCAGAAGAACAATACCTCTGACACTCAGACAAGCATTTGGGACGCAACTTTCTATATTTTGCAGTGAGATCACTCCAGTTTTGGCCGTTTACTTTTTCTTTCATGTTCTGTAAATTATTAAATTTAGAACGGTTTCAAGTGTTCTGTAACTGCTCCTACTTTCTTTTCCACCCTGATAGACAGGCTCATGAGTTCCAATATTTGTTTTTCTGTCTCTAAAAGTGTGTTTCCAGAGTAAAAGAAAGAAGAAATGAGGTTCATAAAGTTAGCTCTGAAATCTCATTGCCAGTGTCAGTTATAATAAAAATGTCTCCATTACTCCCCAAAACCAGGACGGGGAAGAGGCTCTCAAGCAATTGATTTATATTGACATAAGAAGCCACTGAAAGCAGCAACTAATTAGCTTAGTGGTATTGCTGCAATGTATTACAGTCCTCTCCCATAATTTAGACAGCTTTGGGTCTTTAAAGATACAAGGACATTTGCTATTTTGTTTCTTGTAGATTTGAAGTCAATGGGATGACAACTGACTTACTGAAAACAGCATTTTGCCAATGCTGATGCATTTGAAAATTTCATCTTTAAAGCTGTGCGAAAGTAATTGGTTAAGCAAGCTGGCATGGACGGGGGAAGGAAACCAAATTGCTTTTTAACACCATCTAATGCATCTAATGGGCTGTAATGGACAAGACTTAATTAGAATCTCTAAGGAATTGCTGACCAGAACAAAAGGGACCACTTTACTTTTAAGAAAACAGGTATTAATAGAAAACTAAATGCCAAAAAATCCAGCCAAACAAAAATAATGTCAATAACTCTTCAGCATGGACCTCTGGGTACTTAAAGAACTCTAAACTTCTACAAGAAAGGTGTTTGTTGCACAATGTCACCTTTCTGTCAACAACCAGTACAGAATAGGAATGAAACTTATGATTTTTACAATGCATGGACACCACTCTCTATATGTTCATGTAGTAAAGCTGTTATGATCAGCAACTGCAAGAATGCCTAGAAATAGGGTCAGGATGCATATTTTGCTTTGCAGCTGGAATTTATCCTTGAATGATTTCAGAAAGTCTGAACAGTCATTTCTGTTGGGAGAAGCTAAGGACCTTCTGGTAGAGCAAATTTTTCTATTATTTGGACCAAAGCAAAATGGGACCTTGAAAATCATAGAATTACAGCATTTAATATTTTTTTTCATTTGCCTTCTTGATTTGCCTGAATGGTTTCTTACAATGGTTAGAGCAATAAATGTTTTATTTAAGCTGTTTTAATTTCCTCTAAAATTGATGCTAAGTTGAGCACAAGATGATACACGACATCAAAAATTCCTTTCAGAAAATGTTATACTACCATTTACCTACATTGCCATACATACATTGCCATTTACCAATCAAGCACTTCCAGTTCTCATGAGCCTTAGAACAAAATATTCTGGGGTTTAACCAAAAAGCACCTAACCTATTATGGACATGCCGTTTTCTGTAAAATTGTATTTCAACTAGTACTTGATAATGGCTAGCCTATTTCAAACATTTGGCTTGACAATAAAAAACCCCTTCATCTTACATTTTACCGTCCATCATTTATACCATATAAATATGGCTTCCCTTGTTGAGAAGTAGTCCTGTTTAACTAAATTAGCAAACAACCAGAGGAACAAGGAACACATTAGCTGTTTTCCCCCTGGATTTCTCACTGTGCTTTCAGCCACTCAGCCTTACTTGTTCTTGGTAATTCTGCAATCACCCAGCTTTAAATCAAAGATACTCAACAAGCAGCCCTTTCCACCTCATGTCTTGCTCCAGCATATCCCCAGTTCACATTTCTTCTTTCCATTTACTGAGGATATTACACATTTCCCATTGTAAATAAATACCCAACTGAATGGAAAAACTGTTCAAATATCAGTGAAAATGGAGTCAATCTGACTGGAATGTGATATATATAATTTCTAGCTTTTTATATTTTGTGAGGTTAGGAGGCTTCCCATTGTAACACAATAACACATAATATCTTTAATGTTTTTGTACCTTCACTGGGGCTGTTTACAACAGAATAATTTTTGACTGGGATCTACAAAGTCTGACTGTCATAGGTACCTGCACAATCCTGACACCGTCTGTTGCTGTGTTGTACCTTATTCCAGCAGGTACACAGATGAATTATTAAAGAATCATCAGATTATTTGTGTTGAAAGGGAAGGGACCTCAGAGATCATCTAGTTCTAACCTCCTGCCAGGGGCAGGACTACCTTTCACTAGACCAGGTTGCTCACAGACCCATCCAACGTAGACTTGGACACTGTCAGGGGTTGGGACATCCACAACTTGTCTGGAAACCTGCTCTAGTCCGCACACTAAATAATAATAGTAATAGTAATAATAATAATAATGACACTAACAATAATAATAACAACAACAACAATCACAACTGTCATCCTAATATCCAATCTAAACCTTTCCTATTTCAGTTTAAAGCTATTCCCTCCTTGTCCCATCACTACATGTCCTTGTAAGANCCTTTCACTAGACCAGGTTGCTCACAGACCCATCCAACGTAGACTTGGACACTGTCAGGGGTTGGGACATCCACAACTTGTCTGGAAACCTGCTCTAGTCCGCACACTAAATAATAATAGTAATAGTAATAATAATAATAATGACACTAACAATAATAATAACAACAACAACAATCACAACTGTCATCCTAATATCCAATCTAAACCTTTCCTATTTCAGTTTAAAGCTATTCCCTCCTTGTCCCATCACTACATGTCCTTGTAAGAAGCCCCTCTCCAACTCTCTTTTCCACTCTGGAAGGTGCTTTAAGGTCTCCCTGCAGCATTCTCTTCTCCAGGCTGAACAACCCCAATTCTTCTAGCTTATCTTCATAGGAGAGTAGGTCCAGCCATCCGATCATTTTTGTGACCCTTCTATGGACCCACTCCAACAGGTTCATGTCCTTCTTATGTTGGGGGTAAATATTCCAGTCTGGGCACGGAATTCTCTTTGAGCAGGTTTGAAGAAGGATTTTCATGCACAGGCCTTGCAGAGTCCTGCCCTGATCACTTTTGTAAAGTAATAATAATAATAATAATCATAATAATAGTACACACTTTCTCCTGAATTAAAAACTTCCATGTTATCACTAATTTCACTAATTATCATCCTTTTCTTCCCGTGGTAAATGTAGTCAGTCTCACTGAAGTGCTCTATACGTTCTCACCTACTTTACAGCAAGACCAAATAAAACCAAACTCAAAGGAAAAGTCTACTTTTCAAAATTTTATTGAAGTTTCTTTGCTGGAATCTTGAAGAAACTAGAGCTTTTCAATATAAATCTCCAATCCTTTTCTTTTGTGATTCTGTTTCTTCTCTGCATTTTTTTCTTTCTAAATGATTAGTGGCTTTCAGTGGTTGACACCACCTTTTGGGTTGATGGTAGTAAATGATATGTCATCATTCTGACAAGACATTTAATATCTCTCCTTCCTAATCATCTTCCACCTTTGAAATATTTCATTACAGTGTTTTTCATACGTTTGAAGCCAAGTATGAGGTTTTTTCATCAGAGACAATACTTGATCATTTTTCCCATGGCCTAGACAGAAGGCAGGATTTTCATTCCATATTTTAGCATGAAATGTGCAATGCAATTCATAGAATCAATAGTAATATTCAATACACGAATTAAAAATCAAGTTGTTGTACTTAAGACAACAAATCCCCAAAAACTGGACACTCAGACCCCCAGCAGTATTTATTGAGATAATACATTGCAAAATGCATTCTATTGAGAGCAAGGCATTTCAAGTGGAGTTGCATATTGATCCTAAAAGAATGAATTTTGTTCTAAATTGTTTTGGTTTCATTTTGAATTTCTTGCTTTGTATGTGTCAAAGAGACAAACACAGAAGTGCATATCCCCTGCCCAACCTGTTAACATGTTTACCCTTAAAATTAATGGCAGTGGCTAAAAATTTTAAAATATTGCAGCCTAATATTTTCTGTATCTATCATTCCAAAAATGTATCAAATTGACCTCTTTGACTACCAAATTAGCAAAATTCCATTACAGAAAATGTTTCTATTAGCTCTCAGAATGGAGCGTTTCTGCCTCTTAAATTTTAGCCAGTATTTAAGGACAGAAGGAACAGTCAGGTGATCCAGCATGAACTCTACCAAGAGCATTATATTTCACCCAAGAGTGAAGCTGCAATACCATGTACTTTTGATATACTACAAAATCCTTTTTGGACATGGCCTTAGTCATATTTTCTCTCTACATTTATGCTGAATTAGAAATTTAAAGTTCTGTGACAGACTGTTTCCCCTGGCAACTCCAAAACCAGTGATTCTGATACATCTCACATAGCACTTTTATAAGAACTTGGATAAGTTCTTATCCATAAGTTTCAGACTGCAGAAAATCTGTCTATTTGGCATCATCACAAAGTAGAGAAGGCAGTGGAGAACAGGCGACCTTAGTGTATGAATCCCTATATACAGTAATTGTTCTGCTTCTCTCTTCAGTCCCTGAAAGCTTCCAATAAGGCTTTATACTAATTTTTTGTCCCTTGGTTCATAATAAGCGTTTCCACTTATTATGAACCAAGCTGACCAGGCTTCACCCCTGACTTCTGGATGAGTTTGGTTTGATCAGACGACTTTTGCCTAAATTCTTCTTCATCTTTCCCTTTATTTAAATGAAAGGTTATTTTTATTAGTCTTTCCTGCCATGAAAATACACAAAGTGAGCTTGTTGAGGATTCTAAGCTCTTCTATGAATTCCTGCTTTCCATTAAATACTCATCCTCTTGCTCCAATCCATATTCTCAGTGTCCTAGTATATTGTCTTGGAGATTATTGAATTAAAATGTCATTAAAATGGCAGGATTTATTTTATAATTCAGAAAATTTTAATAATTCAGAAAATTTTCTGGTTACCAGCCCACCAACTCCTGTGTTTATATGGAAATGTAACAGAAACTATTGCATGTTTGTCACAGAGATCACTAAGAAATATTTTGATTATCGTCGGGGTGAGGTCTGTTTCCTGGGTTTGTATTGTGGATTCCAAAAGCCAAGAATCTCCAAGGCTGAGCAGCTCCTGCTTATAAATCAAGAGAACCAAGATGTCTGGAATCCTTGGCAATTCTGAACAATAAGCATGACTATGAGACCTCATAATAGTGGCCTTCATAGGCCTACATTATGCAGCTTCTTAGGAACATAATGGGAACACAGATAATGGGAACACGGACACAGTGCTGCACACATCTTTCATTTCCTTGAGAACAGCAATTATTTCAAGAATTGATTTTCTCACTTTCGAGCAATGACATCCTTTGTCTTAACATTTCTATGGAGCTCTGTTGGTGGTAGTCTCAGTAGAACTTGCCTTAAATAAAAACAGGTCAGTGCACTGAAACTTAGTGTTAGCCTAGTCGGAGACCTAACAAATAAATGTAATACTTCTGTTGTTTTCACAAATTCAAGGCAAATCATTATTTCCTCGTGAAATTTTACGTCTCTAGTCTATGGAATGTAGAGAGCAGCTGTGCACTGATAGAAGGCTGACCTACATGCCCATATAGGTCTTTTCCAGCTCTTGCTTACCAGCCTGTTGCTGTCTTCATTGTTTGTGAGTAATTGTAAGATCTGTTCAACGTTTGTGATTCATCTTTAGCCTTTCTTAATAGCAAGTTGCCAACAATCTGCAGGAAAAAATAAAAATATACTTGATTCAGTTTTACACAGTCACTGTGATGTAAATGCCTGATAAAGTATCATCTCTCCTTGGTAGCATTTG
The DNA here is from genome assembly GCA_013399835.1 of Leptocoma aspasia. Lineage (NCBI taxonomy): Eukaryota > Metazoa > Chordata > Aves > Passeriformes > Nectariniidae > Leptocoma > Leptocoma aspasia. Next base: position 769,072 of record VXAX01001324.1, on the reverse strand, counting down.
ACACTTCAGTTTTGCTGGGATTAACCCCCCCCAAGAAAAAAGTAACTCAAGGAAAGAATTTCTGAGAACAGAAAGAGATCTTCTAGAGGGGAAACTGCTTGTCTGAAAGTGAAAAAACTACCCATTGTCTACACCACACAATAGCTAGAGAAAGAAAAAGAATATTCACATCAAATTGTGCTATGTTATATAGTGTAATCGTTGTCCTGAAGGATTACTTGTGGCCCATGGCTACAGCAATATATTCCAAGAATGAAGGAGTGCTGAAAGTTGGAAAGAAGTTCAACTTCCAAGTGGGAAGGTCTGAAATCCAGGCAGTAGTTTTAAATTTAACTGGCTCCCCAAAAGATTGAGGATGAAGACTTAGATTCCTTTACAAATTTCTTAGGTTTGTGCAGCTCTAAGTAGATAGCAAACTGATTTTAGGCATTGTCCTTTGTGAATCTTTCCGAATTGGTTTGCTTGGTCCGACCACACTTTGAAGGTCCTGGTGTTGAGCAGATCAGCCTGTCATTTGTAATGGGAGCCTGTGGATACTGCATACCAGAGTACACATACTTTGAACAGTGAAACAAATTCCTGAAAATACAAGCTCCTGGCAACCAGATAGTATAAAAAGCTGATGAATCATAAATATTAAGCAGACCTTGTGTCTGCTTAGCACAGACACAATAACTAGGCTCCCAGAGCAGTATAGTCTTATTCAAAGAGTACTCTGCCAAAGTTAATTACTCTGGACATTTTTCTGCACAGCTAATTAGCCTGATTGAACACCATGGTTATCCTCTGTTTGAAGCCAATGATACCTCCATATTGTATGGATCTGGAATTGGTTACTCAGGACTTTATCTTATCAACAGTTTATGATCCAAATCTATTCCTATTTGCCATTAGTGATCATTCTACTTAGGGCATCTGCTCCTCTCATACCATACAGAAAGAATAAATGTAGATACAGTATGTCAGTGTGCTGAAGCCATACACCTAAATAATAAAATTTCTTTTTAAGCATTTACCATGCATGTGCTTGCCTGTAGGCCAAATTGCATTCTCAGTCTTAATATTGACATGCTACCCTGAAACACAGATAACCAGCTGCCTAAGTAACTGAACACACCCTTATTTATTTTAAAATACTTTGTAGCCTTAGATGCTCTTTTTCTCTATGGCTAATTATTTTGTGAATCTAATCAACCTCTTTGCATACAATGAGTTGAAATGCCATGAGTCCTGGGAATTAAAGGTATTTCTGGTGAAAGAAATTTTATTTTTGCATTTTGAATAACCTTTTGCTTTCAGGCCTGTTTCATGCAATACAAGAAAGGTTAAGTGGAATCTCATTTGGCTATGTTTCTTTTTCACTTCTTGCAAAGATGCATTTATTATTCTAGTGTTCCTATCCTTTATGATTTAAAAATTACACTTATGATATTTACTTCCTTATTTTTAACTTTCCTGGGTTATAGGATCATGGGAAAAACTTCAGGTTTTCACATCTTGGTTGTGGAAAGATCTTAGTAAATGGGGCTTAAGTGTACTCTAAATAAAACCAAAAAAAAACCAAAAAAACCAAACCAACCTCTTTCCTGCAATCACCTCAGTAAATTTTATGGTTTTTAATTCAGCCTTACAGCATTACTTCCTAGAAATGGGGGGAGAATGGTGCCTCTGTCTATACAGAACAAACCTGATCTGTTCATGTCTGCAGTAGGAAGGAATTTCTTTGTGTTTCTCCCCTCTTTGTTATCCCTCTCTGAACACATTCAGCTTCTGCTATAACCATTGCTCAGCCAATGTTCTGAGAAAATGGCTAATGTGAAAATAGCATCACATTGTCAATGTATCTTTGGGTTGTATCGTTGTAATATATATATACATCATCCGTGTCTTCCCCTTACTTTATATTTCACTGAGATACTGGCTGAAGGTTTTATGAAAATGCATATAGTCTCTATTATAACAAGGAATGGAAAGAATTTGATATATTCCACAATGGAAGAGATTAATGAACAAGGTCAGAGACTAGAAAATGCATGGCCCTGCTGGAAGAAGCGGTGCCAACCAAGTTCCCTGATCTAACCAATGACAAATCTTGGCATGTCAGTGAACTGCGACAAAGAGAGATAGGGGTATAGACAAAGCAACACACCCTAAATTAAACCCTAGAACAAATCCTGTATAAAGCAATAGGGGTCTGTGAGTATGAAAGGTGTTAGTGTGAAGTACCAAGGGACCTAAAGTTTTCCTGGACATTCTTCCAAAGCAAGGGGAAACTGAGGATACCTTTAACTTTGGGTGTGTAAATAAGAAATGTAATAATTAGGCTCACTTCCACAGAGTAACCTCAGTGTGTGTCCTGCCCTTACATGAGGCATGGCAGAATGCTTCAAGTTCAGATCTGATCAGCTTCATAAGAACTTGTCAAGTGAGTTTCCACTGCAATAATTAGAGGAGATGCACTACTCTAAAGCAAAATTTTAGGACAATAATTTGCCAAAACACATAGGTTGATCTACAGGACAATATTTTAAATAAGATCATAATATAGTGAACTGCTCAAAACCATCCAGTTCAACATTTTCCAACTGTGACTTTTTCACAGTTTAGATTGATAAGAGGTTACTATAAAGAGGGGCTTTCTTTAAAAAGTTCAATAATTCATAAAAAATTATATATATTAAAAATCCCCCATTTTTTTTTTACCAATGAATTCACACCATGGTTTTGTGGTTAGAATCACAGCCAATAAAAATATAAGCTGAGTCTCACCCATGCTTCTGAACAACTAAATCCAGGATTATTTTCCAATACTTTAGTGCAGAGTTTTGACTTACACAAAAAATTTATTGCCTATTTTTTCCTGAACTGACAATCTTAAGAGCATTTCTATGAAACCTCATTATTTTCCAAGATTCTTAAAACTGTGTTGCATGTTATTCAGCACCTTGCAGTATTAGTAAGATCTTAGCTAAAAAACTACTGTCTAGTCTAATATATAGCTTAAATCTCCATTTATACTAGATGAAGTTTACAATTTGTCAACATGATCAGGAGTCATGCAGTTAATAACTTTTGATTGCTCAGAAGAAAGATAGGAAAAGTTATTAAGAAAAATTTTGAATTTAATTTGGAGTTGATTTGACAGAACCTGTTATGCAACAAGTGTGTTATTGAGCTAAGGAGAGTAGGAAAACTAGAGGGACATACAAAAAGAGTACTGCTAAATAATGACAGCATAAGTTCATAGCATGGTATTTCTTGCTGTATAATTTAGTTCTTACTATTTTTCATGTAATGTTTTTAATAAAACATAACCCCCAACATTTTATAACTTGATTAATATCATGGTGTTTTTAAGACTGTAAAGTGGATATCATTCTCCTTCTTTTCTTCTATGAGTTAAAGTTTGTGCAAGTTCCACAAATTACCAGCTAAGTCAAGAAAGTAAAAACAAATAAGTGATAATTTGTTGCAAAGACACCATTTCTTGTTGAGAAATTCTCCTGTCTATGGACTGGTAGAAGTTAGGAGACTATTTTGGATGCATATAACTACCTTTTCTTCAAGCACACCTTCTTCAACCTGTCAAGACACTGGACCTTTGAGTTTTGTGATGTAAACAATTTTTATTGTTAATCTGTAGTCTGAGATCAAGCAAAACACTGTCATCAAATTTACTTACACACAAATATGCTATTTATACTATTTATTTTGCTGGGACTGTTCATATATTTGAACACATATTGAAGTTCATTCTTTTATCATTACACTAATGTGGCAGCTGTCACAACAAAGGTAGTCTCACATTTTTAAAAACTAACACTTTTACTAAGTCATGTTGTTGAAGGGGCCAAATATAAAAAAAAAAAAAATTTAATCCACAGTACTAATTCATGAAATGGCATTTTGTATGCTTTGCTTAAATAATTAATACAAAATATTTGTGTAATTATTTAACAGATTTCAGATTGCAGCTGGCATCTTTTAAATTTTATATAATATTAATTTAGTGTAAAATATGGTAAATTATATAACAAAGTGCTTTAAACTCTATGCCAATCTGCTAAATGTTTATATAATTATATGTAAAATATCAAGTGCTGTAAGAATTGCAACATTTTCCCATGAGATATCAATCTGTCGATGGCATGTGACAAATTAACATAGTGATGGCTTCTATAGTTAGTAAAAATCTATCACAGATATACAAAAATCTATACATGCTTACATAGCCTTTTCATAGCAACAGTTGGGCTTTGTTTTATTCAGCTTACTATATATATGAGTATTGGGTTGTTGGCTGATACTGCATTATCAGGTACTGTTTGTTTCTTTCACATGTATATTAAAAGGCTTTCTAAACATCTTAAGTACAGACCTTGAGTTCCTTAACTCTTCAAGAAGATGAATGGTGGGATTTGAAGACAATTGGCATCGGTTTGGCTTTTTTCTCACTGAAATTGGCTGTAAAACTCCCATCAATCCTGAAAGTTACAAATTTATATTTGTTCAAAGTGCATTCAGAGAAATACCAGGCAGATAAATCTACTTGTGGGCTATTAAACACTACGCCTTTGTCCGGAGTAATAAACTAATCAGAGAGATGGAGCTCAGGTCTGAGTGCCAGCATGAGACAGCCCACACTGCTGCATTGCTAACCTGGCCCCTGGCCCAGTTTAGGGGGGAGTAACCAGCACTGCCCCCTGCTCAGCCGCTGCTGCTGGATGCAGCTGTCCTGGTACCCTGGGGCTGGGCTGTTGTTATGCGCTGCGTTTCTAACAAGTCCAGAGGTGGTGCAGCTTGACAGTGCTTCTCATTGTGAGTATATCACACAAAACATGCCTTTGTTCCGAGCAGGACAGACACAAAGGCTGTACCTGGTGGTATCAGACACTTCACAGTCCTTTAGAAGGGATCCATGCTTCCCAGAGCTGTGCCAGTGGGAAGATCTCCAGATGTACAAAAAGTGACCAGAGATAGGAAGTGTACCTTACCCCGGGGGGTTCTTTTACTGCAAATGGGTTTACCCAAATCCTTTTTTAAGCTTTCATTCAGCTCTGGACTGTGAGATATTCTCCCTTGAGGGTATTTTCTCTGAGGATAAAGCTGAGGAAAGGGAGTGTAGAGTCAGCCTTCATTCCCCACTTCTTATGCCAAAAAAAAAAAAAATAGACTCCAGTTTTCACTGGTAACTGAATCCTCCTATGGAAAAGTCACATTCAAAGAAGCAAGTCAGATATACTTAGGAAAACATTATTTTGTATCTATCCCCACACCAGACATGCAGCTTTTTACTCATGCAGAGTCTGTGGGCATTCTTTAGCTTCCTAAATTAAAGGAAAAAACAGTATTGAAATTACATGAAAGAAAATAATGCATTCATTGTTGTCAAAAGACATAATGAAAGCAGCATTTTTTCATTACTTTTTTTTCTTTCCAGTAAGTAAAACAGATTATTGTATCATTTGGCACATACTCATTGTTTGTAAATACTTAAATTGGTTTATATTAATCTGCATTGTTCAATTTGCACTGCGCATGCACTGTGGAACTGAAACTGTTCTCAGTGCTGCCAACAAATTTTTGGTTTCTATTATTGCTCTGTATATGAGGTCAGTACTGGAAAGACAAGACACAAATAAACTTGTAAATATGAGGTTGAGCTATTTTGTCATCATTTAAAAGTTTATATTTTTGTTGCATTTAGAAGAACATTTCAAGCACTATTTTGTTTCTTTGAAATATTTTTACTAAATATATGGCATGTGATTATTGCTAATTATTGTTGTTTCAGGATGCCATGGAAAAATGTGCCTTCTATTAACACCATGTCTTGTTCTGTGCACTTTTTCTTTTAGACTCTGTGTTAAAGGAGAGTCCTCCAGCTATCAGAATGGGGTGGTTTATACCCTCAATTTTGTGTGACTTTTCTCATAATCTCTAAACTATCTGTAACGAATTATTAATTCTATAAGAGCATCGACTCTTATTCTGCAATATTTGGAAAGAAACAGCAGTAAAATTTATCTCAACATTTATTGAATAGATATGCTGTGGTTTGAAGTGTGACTTAATGGCTTGGACTACAGGATCCTCCTAGCTGGGGAGGAGGAACCCTCCACAGCCCTGTCTTAACCCTGGGTAGCACTAATGTCTCATACCTGACACAGCAAAGCTCCTAAGCATTTGTGTAACTTTCCATATGTTGCGTTTCATAAAGGAAAGCTTGCAGTCAAACATAAACATCTATTAGAAATGGATTTTAAAGTGTTCTAAAGTTGTGATGTGAGCTACATATTAACCAATTTCTATGGGGGAGCCTACTTCAGTGAATACATACAACTTTATTTCCCATGACATTTTTGGTAGAAACAGCTGATTCTAGAGAATACAGTAAAAAGGCTCCTAACACCATCAAAGAGATTTTGACTGTGGTTTGGGGTTTTTTTCTTATTTTTGTAGAATGCATTTTTTTGTGAATATTCTTCTACAATATTCACCTATGCTGGCTCCAGCCCTTCTATGGTAGTAATATAAATTCAAACATCACATTTTGAATTAGGATCAAAGAAATACCAAGGCAGCTTTTAGTATCAGTAGAAGGAGTTCATTTCACCACTGTGATATTTCAAGGGCTGCATGATTGACAGTGAAAAGAATGATTCCTATAATTATATTTTTATATTCAACTGTTCATCATGGAATAAATATATTGGTTAGAAAATCACGAATATGCATTTGTTTCAGTAGACTTGAAAGCATTAGAGTTATCAAAATAATAGTTCTTTGTGGATTTCTTTAAGTCTGTTAAAGGTATCCAAGCGGAATATCCTATAATTGCTTATTCTCCTTAATGAAATTTGGAATCTTTTCACATCTCATGTAAATAATGGTAAAAGTAAATAACTTAATTAATTTACTATTGATGTTTTGTTCATTTTTTCTGAAGAGATAAACTAGTCATGAGCAGGGGAAAGGGAGCATATGGGTATGGAGAAACCTGGGGACATGTGAATAAAGTGATGACTATGTTATTAATAAAATTTAGGGCTGTTCAATTACAATTGGCTGTTTGCCAATTACAATAAACAGTGGAATTGGCTGAAAAACAGTACTAATTAGGGAAAGATGATGAGAATTATAAGGTACTCTGAAAACTGAATTGAATGCACTGCTTTCTCCTTTTTTGTGAGACAGATTTTGCTTCCTGCTCCCCAGATGTATCTGTATGATATACTAAATATCAGAAACAAAAGTTTCTATTTTGTCTGATTTAAAGATTTAATTTTGTAATTTACAGACTATATTATATACTTACAGGTATTCCTATTACATGGGGTAATTCTTTCACTCCTCGCTCCAATAGCTAAATGAAATTGCTTTACTTCATGAAATTAACATTATCGTATTTTCATTCAGTTTGTTAATTGTTCAATAAATAACATCAATAATCTTAGAGAGATGTTACCATATCTTAGAATGACTGCATCCTTAGCCATTCCTCTCTATTTTAGCCACACTTACTGCCCTCTAGTAAACAAGGACTGAGTTGAGCAGATCTCCTATCCTGTGGTGAAAGTTTTGCGTTTGTTTGAAAATTTTCTTGCTTCCACTTGGCTTAAGCAAAATAATCACAAGATCACCTAAGTCTAATATGTTTCAGTACCAGCAGAAGGATAATATTCTTAACTACATATTTCCATGGTTCAACTCAGCAGATTTTATAACTAAGGAAGGAAAAAACAATATTATTGTGTAGGAATTGTATCCATACCTTTTTTAAAATCCCATCCCTTTCCTTCTCTTTCTTTTTCTTTTTTTTTTTTTTTTTGAGGTGGAACTTCAGCCTTACTTCTCTTCTGAGTTCAACACAATCACAACTTTCTTAAAAATGCATATTTCTTTAAGAGCCTCCTTAGTCATTTAAATGGAGCCTAGTTCTAAAATTAGGCATATTATCGAAGTATCTGATGATAAAATACATCCATTTAAGATGGATAGAACCAGCTAAGAAAAGCGGATATATCTTGATTTTGGATCTAATGTCAGGTTAGTCATTTTGATTACTCTGCACATCAACTCATTCAGGAGTTCTTGTACGTTGTACTTTCTATAAGTACTCTGCAGCAGTCAATATATACATCAGAGATGATACTACAATTCAAATTGGCTACAGGTTTAATACTGTCTGCAACTGCCATATTTTATATAGCTGTAAAAGCAGAATCTCTTCTGCACCTTGAATATGTAAGAGTAGGGGTTATCAGTCCTCATCAAAATTTCCTCAACCTTTTCGAGAGTGAGTTTCAGAGGTCTGTTTTAAAACCTATTTCTAATTTCTCTTCCAAATTCAAAATGTTTGCAACCCCCCAGCCTTCCCCTAATAATTTTTTTTTTTATTTCTTTAAAATAGAACTGTCTGATCATCTTGTAGATTAACCACCTAAAAAAACATAGAGACATCCAACATAATTTGCACCCAACCCATGTAATTTACAAGATCTGCCACTCTCTGTAAGCAATCAAGGAACAGGGCACAGTCAGTCTCAATGAAAAACTGTATAAAGGTCCCTGAAGCCTACTGAAAATATTTTTTTTTTACTTGAGGGATGCTAGATGTGCATATTATGCAGATCCTCAGAAGATGTAACTTGCTGTTAATCTATAACAAGGTACTTATAGAGATGCAAAATGTGTCATCTGAAGACCTGAAAAAAATGTCAGGGATCCACAATAGATATAAAACAGAATTTGCCATCTTTGTCCTTCAGATTATTCTGTACATCTTCTGGCCTGCAGTTCTCTACTCCCTGCTTAGACCACACTTCAGCAAAAAAACAGAATCTTGACAGAGCACTTAAAGCATTTTACGTATGAGCAAATATAAAGACTGCGCTAGACAACAAAATTCGTTATACATATTAATAGAGAGGTAGAAAACGTCTTCCCCTGAATTTATTTCCAAGGCCTTTGTAAATGAGACGTGAAACTACAGGAGGTAATCACCTTGCAGGTACTTCCATGGAAAAATGTGTCCTGTGCAAAATGTTAACAGAAATATATTCTTTTCTGCTTTCTGGATTCACACAAGGACTTCTGACTTATTGAACATATTAAGCTGGTGAGTTAGGAGGCAGATAATTTTTTATACTTTGCCTTCTTTTTCAAATTAATTCCTTTCATGATTTAGCTGATTATAGTTTTAAAATCAAAATATCTGATGTATTGCAAACAGTGTACTGAAAAATGTAAAGAGTGACTTGTTTGAGAGTTAAGACTAATTCCAGAATTTTTTGCGGGGAGCTTTCTTCAGTTGTCTTATTAAGTGCAAGATTGAAGTCTCCTGACATATTCTCATGTCTCAAAGATTCTCATAAAAGAAGTTATAGCAACTGAATATAAGATAGAAAATTTTGGACTTTGTATATTTCAGCATGAGCATTTTTCACTGGATCATTTTTTTCCCAACACTTGGGTCTAACGTGGAAACTATCAGGCACTCCACTTGCTTTTGTGCATGATAAAAAGGGCTCACTGTTTTTTCTCTGTTATAATAGGCACCATCAAAATCCTTTAGCCAACACCCCACTACTTGCAATAACCACAACATCCTCCTGTATTTAGAAAGTCAAATGACACTTTAAATGATGAATGCAGAGCTCCTAATGTTTTCAACTCTATTAACTTATAAAAAATATTATTTCCTCTGCATCAAGCTGCTGTAGGAGCTATACTAATAAAGTGTTGGTAAGATAGATAAGTTTTACTTCCCACTACTGTGCCATACTCCTGGCAAGCCAGAGAAAGCCTGTGAGAAGATAGCCTCCTTCCTCCTCCAGTGATGATTGAGATCCATCTCTGCCAAAATGCACCTGTGTTACTGTGCCAAGCAAAGGAAGGGAAATAATTGTAGGTTACAGCTGCATTTCCTGGGATGAAGGGCACCAGTAGCTTTAGCAGGGCCAAGAATTACCATTTCATCAGGTGAAAGCATACCTCAAGTGTATGTCCCACAGGTGTCAAGTTGTCTCTCGATGGAGCCCGTAAAATGCATGAGAAAGAAAGTCACACCCTTTCCTCTCTTTCTACTGTTTTAAAACCTCTCTTACCTCGTGGGATTTCATTAGAAATCCGGTGGTCTATAAGAAGAGCTTTTTAGTGAGACTGATGACCTAAGCATATGCCAGAAAATTGCTGTCAAATGTGCTGGGATGTGCCAGGATGCTTACAGAGACAGACTGAAGAGGACAATGGAAATGTAGTGTATATGGGTCACCACCAAAATGAAAAGAGATTCTGCATCTCCTGAGAATAAATGGAATTATAATGTCCTGAATATGAAGGTGTATCTGAAGAAAAATTTGTCAGCGAAAGGAAAGGACCCTGAAGTGATGAAGAAAACATCAAAAACTGATCAAAAACTGATATTGCGTAAGTATGTAAAATGAAGAAATAAAGCACAGAATCTAATTTATTAAGATAAGGAAAATATTGAACTTTAAATCTAAAAGCATAGCAAAATATGTATGAACATTTGTGTATGGTTTTTGATGAACCCTAGTCTGAGATCCCAGTATAATGATCAGAGTGTGTGAATGGAAGGAAATTAGAAAGAAAATAAGTATATTCAAATCCTTCAGTTTACTTAGATGCAGTCCTTATTGAACTGAAAGGAGTAAAGACTAGAGGATTTGATATGCTTTGAGGACACAAAACAGCTACATCCTAATCTGGCAGCATAGCCCAGCCTTCTCAAAAACACACAGGTGATCGAGAGGCATTAGCAGGATTTGTATGATGAGCGAGCGTTAATGGAAGTTTTTGTGAGTATGAACTGCCTGCCTTGAATGCCAAAATAGCATGAGCCTAGGTTCAGATGGTGTAAGGTATCATAAACCTCAATTTACTTGCAACTGCACTGAAACTACACCTGACCCTCAGTGCTCTAAATGATGTTGGCCACAAACCAGCTCATTTAAACATAAGGCCCTGAGTCCACTAGTAAACAGCTGAAGCCCAAGTTGCTCTCCTGACTCATTTTCCATTAATTACATTCCCTACATTAATTAAAAAGAAAAAAAAAAAAAAGCCGATATTAATTAAAAAGAAAACTAATGTCTCCTGTGTATTGTGATGATGTATTTCATAAGTAGCCAAATCTTAGAATTAACATAGCATCTTCTTATCAGAGCACAATTCCTCAATCCAAACTATTGCACCAAATACAGAGAGCAGGGAAGTAGCATTCTGTGATCACTAAAATGCGGTGACCTCGGTTTATTATTCAACTCAGAAACCCCTCACTGTGGCACAGCTGGTTTCATATGTTCATCTTTGCAACTGGCAATTACTTGAATAACCAAAGAAAGACTAAACAATTGAAATACACCCTTTCCCCCTATTACTGAATAGAACAGATCTAATTCCATGCTCTTCATATAGGCAAAATTTCTGTGGTTATTATCAGAGGTACCTGTCACCTATGTAATATTGCAATGTCATTAGCTGTGCCAGGTCCAAAGGTTTTTCAGAAGTTTCAGGTTATTTGGTGTCTCACAGAAAATATTCTACAACATGCACCTGTTTTCTCTCACCTTTTTTTCAGTGATCCTTTGCAATGAGCTGAAAGCTACACAGCCTCCCTTGTTTTCAAGAACAGAGTTCTAATAAAGGCATGACATTGTATATTTATTGGCCCTCATTTCTGACAAGGCAAAGGGGTTTTTTACCCTATTATTCCCACAGCAGGAATCTTACTGCTTTTTTGGTTAGGTTTAAGTTCCCAGCCAATTTAGAGATTCTCAGCCCTTCTCCTACCTTGATGTTTTCTCCAGTGATGCACTTATAAAAAAGATACCATATCTCTCCTCAGCCTTCAGGCTAAAGAAGACTAAGCCTTTCAGTTGCCCTGTATGAGACAGATTCATTATTCCTTTTTCATCTTATCACAGACCTTCTTGACTCTTTTTCTTCTCAAGAACATATTTATGTGATATGAGTGATTAGGAATGCATGCAGCATTTCAGCCATGTTTTCTGCAGTGAAACAAACTTTTTCCTACCTCCTGCCCCTATCTGCCTTGCTCTTCAATACTCCTACCCCTTCCTCAAGCCCCTCAAGCTCCTTGTCCTTGACTGACAGCACAAAAATATGGCTGGCTGGTACAAAGTGCATTGGACATACTTACATGCCTTGCATCTCCCAGGTTGCCATCGCAGACTTATGTTTCTCACTGCGGTGGCAGCTGCCAGAAGGAGGATCTGCCTCTGCAGCTGTGTGAGGCCAGGGGAAGAGGAGGAGGAGACAGCAGGCTGTTGATACTGGGATTTGGCTGCATCTGCCACAGGGCCCTCAGAGCTCCTGCTCCGCAGGGTGGCTCTTCTGTACCCGCTTGTTGTTTCAGGACATGAAAGCTCCTCTGCCAGAAGCCATTCAGTGTGAACCTGTTCCCCTGCTTTCATTGCATCTGCTGGGGCATGAATTTATAATGGCAAAGCTTCATTGTGTCCCACTCCCTCGGTCCAATGGGGAGCACTCATCTCTGCATTATCTTCCTGCTCTGTGTTTGATGTGATTAACTCTGTCTCCGACCGAGTGCCAGGTACACATGCTGACATCAGTGAGACAGCTTCTCAGCCTGCCCAGAGGCCACTGTTCAGGCTGTCCTACTCAGTGCACAAATGCCAGCTCTTCTCAAAGAGCCCCTGCAAGAAACACTGCAGCTGAGACCCCAGCCAGAGAGTGACACACTTTCTGACACCAGCACAGCCACAAGTGTCTCCCCTGTGTCTTTGAACACCCCCACAGGATGGACCCCAAAGGGCAGACCTGCCACTGGCTTGCAGGATTCCTGCTTTACAATTACGGCACTAAGAAATCTTAATGTGCCAGTTTAACTGAGGGGCCTGAATATATAATTATTTCTAGGAGATGAGAAACATATCAATTGCCAAGTAATCGAGTTCCCAGTGGAAATATAAAATTTCAGCATTCTATTTCCTTCACAGCATTTTTCCCAATCTTTAAGAAACAAAGAAACCTGCAACCAACAGCGTGTATCTTTTCATTTCAAATACACACCCTCAGCTACTGTTTTGACAGATTTAATCAGATTTCTGTACTTGAAGTGACAATTTAGCTATAGCACAGAGCACAGGACAGTGACTTTGACACAATTCCACTTTCACCACTGGAACCCTGCATGCAGTGCCCAGTTTAGGATGTAAGTGATTTGCTGTCTCATCTAAGTCTGCCCTACTTGCTTATCTGCAACACAGAATCTGTGGCATGTGTCACCATCATTTCTGTTTTAAAGGTGCAGTAAACAGCTTCATTTCCACTAGATAATTCTCATGAGTCACTTCCCCAACACATTTGTCATTTTAAATACTCAAGTTCAGTAGAAACCAAATGTAAAATCAGTGCCCTTTCATGAAATTCAATGAGCTATTCTGATTTATGTCACAGAGCATAAATCTGCAGATGAGGGACTTGTATCTGTTATGGACTCCAGGCCTCTCAGATGTTAAGACCCAGAAATAGTAATAATTTCAAATTCAAGCCCTTTAAACAGACTATCCTTTTCCCTAAAACCAGGGCTCATTTACATAAGGTTGTGACCTTAGGTGTGGACTCTCATGCAAGCAAGATAGCACCGCATTTTTCAATTTGTCTCACATATCAGAAGAAACTGGCAGTATGTTTAAACAGATTAGGGAAAAACACACCTAATGCAGTATAAAACTGCATATATGTGTTCATTTTGGATATATTTTGCTTGAAGTTCAGATCTTGCTATATTCCCACATAACTGTCCTGCCTGAGCTGCCTGAGTCCATTCAGAGCCATTGCCAATTTGTCAATGGCCGCAAAGGTACCAAGACTGGACTAACTCCTCAAAGGAGGTAAGAAAACAAATTTAAGCATTCACCTCAGCTGTTGTGCAAAAGCATAAACCTTTGCTAGGGTTATCTCAGAACTCACTTCCAGGATGATTTAAACTGGATGTTAGGGCAGAAGAAGAGTGTTTATTCAAGAAGCCAGTATAATGTCTTTTATCCATTTTTGAGCTCTAAACAGTTACTGGGAACTGGGGTACTGAACTACTAAGTGAAATAATAATGCTATGCTTACATTTGTATCATAGCTTGCATGAGTGAAACTTACAAGAAGTTCTAGGTTATTTGGGGAATGAGTTGAACCAGTGTAATAGTTTTTGCAGATTAACTAACATGGTTTTGATGGAGGAAAGACATCTTGTCTTCCTGCTGAAGTTTACCCTGATGCCCACAGTAGCTCCTGAATTGCCTGCTCTCTAACTTCCAGTCTGCAGAAAAACACATTTTGTTTGCCATTGGTACATGAAATGGAAAATACCATGAATGTTATGGCAGTTATACATATGCAGGTTTATATTTATATATAAGGTTTGGAGAATGTAACTTCAAAAAAAAGAAGGGTTTTTTGTTACAGCTGAGTGCTGAGTCTCTTTTAATCTTTCGTTATGTAGCAGTCTCTCCGTCTTCATGATTATTATCCATTGTTTTTCCCTGAACTCCATCCAGTTTGTCTACATTTTTCAAGAAATAAGGTGTCTAAAACCCTCAGTGCAATATTCCACCTTCATTGTCACTATACAGATAGGGTCTATTATCTTCCTGCTCCATGAGAGGCATAAATATCTCTGCTTTATGCAGCTCAAGGTTGAAATGGTCCTTTAGCTGCCATGTTACTTTGCAAATATATCTGATAAATAAGATTAAAAAAGGTTTAGGGGGAAAAAAAAAACAATAAAAAGCAGTATGTGCTGACACAACTGACAAGCAATAATTACCTCTCTGACATTACGAGAAGGTTACTAGCCTTACCTCCCACCATAAAAAAACACCACACTGATATAAGCTAGTTTAACCAAATTAGTTTTAACTTGTGTTAGTGATCCATGATTTAACTGATCTGCAAATTATCTGAAAATCTTCATAAAACTCAGAAGCACTTAAAACTCTTAAATAAGTATATAATATAGATGAATAATTATTAAAAACCATTGGTTCCAGTTAAATAGTGTATGCAGCAGATTCCTAAGAACTCTATACTAGATAACCTCAAATATGAGAACATTTCAGTGTTTGAACAAAACTGTCCCAAACTCTTTTGTCATACCATAAAATCAAGGAACTAAAAGAACCTAATGAAAAAGAAATACACTCTGAGATTGCTATTAATTATTACAAAATACAAACCCCTCAACTTGAGACTCCTGTTTTGGCTGCTGTCCTGAGTCTGTGTTCTGGAAGGAATATCCTGCTGTGACCCACCAGTGGGGCTCAATGGACCTACAGAGAATGGGAATTGAGATTTTTTTTGTGCAATTTCATGTTCATATTGAAGCCGAATGTTTCATAACTACGTATATTTTTTCCAGTTACTGAATTTAAATACCAAAGGCTGGTGCAAATATGCCCAGCTTTGCATTCCTCACCCTGCAAGGGACAACACAAGGGACAACCCTCTAAAGATTGTGCTTACTTTGCCTATAGGACCAACATATCAACATAAGAGTTGCATCATTTACTCTCTCCACAGAGCAGCACATGTAAAGCTAACACTTTGTACCTCAGTCCGCTAGGTTCCAAGAGAATATCAGGGAATTCTAAACCTGTCCATCCACAGGTTCAGGTCTAACTTGTTGTTAAGGAAGTGTTGCTTGGGTCAAAACCACACTGCCTTTCCTTCCATTCAAAATGTCTGGCAGGCGAGGCGCTGCCCGCTCACCCACGAAATGGACAAACTGGCTTCTGGACTCACCACAGCCCTGGGCATCTGCATCCATCTGCCTGCTCTGACTCCCTGCTCTCATGCCAAAACACTGACCCTCAATGCATCCAAGAACATGGGCATGGTGGGGACCCAGAGGGAGCTGCCAGGAATCGGATTTGGGTTCCAGAGTTTGGCATGGAAAATGCGTGTGGGTATTTTCCATCTGATCGCTGCTGGAATTAAAAACAAAGGCACTTCTGGAAAAAGAGGCTAAGATGTGTAGCAGCAATTCAGTATCATTGGGCTGCATCATTTACTGGAGAGAATGGAGCTTTTTTTGCTCTGCTGGAGTTTAAACAGGAGTAACTTTCCATGCTCTCCTCTATCTGCAATGCCCATGTGGAAGAAGCAGCAATAAAAACAGAACTTCTCTCATGCTGAGCACAGGTACCCAGGGCAGGAGCACACTGATTTATATGTTGTATTTCTGCTTTCCATCACATGGACTTTATGAGGAATCATAAAATGGAAGGTAGAGTAATTAGGAAAGAAGTCATATAAAGTATGAGACAGAGTTGTTGCTTCTGCTGCTTGGTATCTCTGCGTGCACAATGAGAACATACATTAATTCACTGAAATTCCTGTTCATTACATTGGTAGTTCTGTAGTTAATCAGAAAGAAGTATAATTTAATTAAAAAAACCCCCAGAAAACAGGAAAGGAAGAAAAACATCTTGTGAAGTCCAGCCAGCAAAGAACTGAAATTTGTTGTCCTGTTTTGGCGGTTGGCACAGTTAAAATTCAATAAAGGGAAGAAAATATTTTCCTTATAAATAAGCTAGGGAAAATTATTCCCTACTACATCAGAAACAGGAAAACTAGATTTAGACATTTCTGAATTGCAGGTAATTCCCTGGAATGCTCTAGGGCTAATGTGTCTCTGCTCTGCTCCTTATTCAGTGCAAAATTGTACAGCACTACCTTTCCTTAAAATACTTTTCAGTCCTGCAATGTGGGACTGTGTTGCAAAATATTGCTAAGTCCTGAAGTGCAGTGAATTTTAGAAGATAATTTAGATGAACTTAAAGGCAAGTTTACAGGGTTCTGTTACCACTCACCTACGGCAGAGAAAGGCAAAGATAGAAAAAGGATTATGGAAGAGACTGCGGAATAGAAGACCTTCTGCTTGCTGTCAACTTCTGTATGAGTAAAGTTCCTGTTGTCTTGTCCTATCAGCAAGGAATATCTGTCCTATCTGTCTTTCAAGGGATACCACTTAGTGTCTGAGCTTGGGAAGCAGTGCAATTTATTGTCATATGTTGCAGATGATTGGCACTGGTAGGAAATCACTTTCTCAGAAAAAAGAATCAATATTTAAAATACTTTATTGCTTCAAGTATAAATTTCAAGTGCTATCCAAGAATTTCATGTGAACCAAATATGTTCCTAAGATCTATTAATATAATAGGAATATTGATATTTTTATAAATTGGAAACATCCTATTTTCATTAAGAGCTTTGTATACTTTGTTAGAGAACATAGGAAACTATTCCAAGAAAAAACTGAACTTTTCAATTTGAAAAAGTTATACTTTCATAACTGTGGGGTTTGGGGTTTTTTTTAGTCTATATGGGAAATTTTTCAAAATTGGAAGTTTAATCTCTCCTGTTTTTTTTTTTTTTAATTTTAATCACTTCCCTCTCTATAGACATCCAGCTAAATACTTTTCAGAGTTTTATCATTTTTTATGCTTTATCCACTTTTCTTTGGCAAATGACACTGTTAAAACTATGGGGAACCAAGTTAAATGTAAAATTTGCCTATATAAATGATTGCATGAAGGCATCAAAGCAACTCACTCATCTCACCCCCATTATCATCATTCACTATACTTGCATATGGAATTTAATTCTCTCGACAGCAGCTGCACATTTTGTGCAGGAATGAGAAAACCAGAAAAACAGTGGTGAGATTCAATAAAAGACAGAAAGCAACTGACAATGAAACAGAAAGTCCTGTCCTTTAGATGAAGGTTGCATTTGAATGCACACCAATTAAATGTTAAAGCTGAATGCCTTTAATTTAGTCCAGGGGTTTCTGGCCTTTCTTTTCAAGTAGGTAATTTTTCAAACCAAGTCCTATCCTGCAACAAAGATGTGATATGATGTTATATCAAATACAGTTGAGGTAAACAACAGAAGATGTGCTTGTTCCAAAACATTTTCTTTTCTATTTTTTTTGTGTCTTTAAATGGCGATAGTCCCATAATACAGCTTTATTTCTGTATGTGACAATGGGATACCTTTTCCCTGTTAATATGTCAGTGTGATTATTTTGACTCTAAACAAGATATATCCAGTCCCACGATACTGCTCAGCAATTGACCATCTAAAGTATAGCAGGTTCAGCCCCACCTCTGATCCATGCACCTCTTCCATGACTCATTTGAGAAGCTATGGGATATGCAGGTCACTTGAGAAATTGCCACAAGCAATTTAAAAGTAAGGGATGGGATACTGGATTGAAAAAATTGTGCAAAAATTTGCAAGAAACATGGATTATTTGTCTTGAAGGATACTTCTGGTCATTCTCGTGTTCATTTTTTCCACCTCTGATGAATACTCACCCTCACTGGTGCACACAACCATGCAGAATATTCAAGTAAAGGAAATTGTATGTGTTATTTTCCATACACAACTCTAACCTTCTTTGATTTCAGGGTGCATGATCAAACATGGAATTTAGATATTTATTTTTTCTCCAAATCCCTTCTGTCAATGGAGTGGCCTGATGTGAGGTGAAGGAGTGTTTTGCCATTCATGTTGTTTTCCTGAATGGTGAACTGTGCTGAAAGCAGCTAAATATCAGGTCACAGCAGCACTTTAGGAATACAGTATATTTACTATATACCAAAAACTAGCAGTTTTAAAAAGTATTTTATCCTTATTTTAGTCTGTAAAATTAGGGTATTTAGTGTTTTATTTTATGCTATCTCAAATAGTTTCCTCTTCTTCCTTCTCACAAAATGTAATGTTATCAGGATAGGAAGAGACACAACAAGACGGAAAACAATACTTCTAATTCAGCTTTTCAACTGCACTGCATTGTTGGGAATACAAGAAATTCCAAGAAATTATAATTCATGATAATCTCATTGTTTTAGAGCAGATGGAGAAAGCGGAAAACTTTCTCATATGGCACCATTATGCTCATTTCTGCAGTTTTTTAAAGTTCATTTGTTTTATGAGTACTGTATATATTTTCTTCCTGTTACTGTGTAGAATTCAGGGGGGATAATGCAATGATGGGACTGGCAGACCTTTCATAGGAAACCAGAAAAATCCTGCGCTTTCACTGCACCCTGATCTTCTTACTGGAGTTAGCATCCTGCTCTTATTGATTTCTTACCTTCATGGCTCACTGCAATAAATTTGAATCCTAAATCAAACTTCCACAAAAACAAAAGCACTGATTTTCTGTTATATTTCTATTTCTATAGTCATTTATAGCAGAGCTATTACATATTTAGCATTCCTGATCTGTTATGCTAGTATGTTACATCTTACTCACTTTATTTGTACTCTCTTTGCAAAGCAGCAAAGATGAATTGAACACAGAGTATACAGGGCATTAGAAAGTGAGATACAAAGGATGGGCACTGGGGGCAGATTCTGGCACAATGCTCATTTATCTCTATCATCTGTAGTGAGTGCATCTAGCTGGGGGCAAAAACTGCTGTAATTGCTAAAGATAATATAGCTTATATTTTCTAGATGGGCTCTCTCATAAAAGAGATACTTGTGTTTCTGAACATATGGCCAATATTTCTATGTCTGACTTTATCACACAGAGGGCAGAAGGGGCAGTTATGAGATTTTGGTAAGAAAATAAAGGATATGGTCACCTGACATCAGTTTGTCATTTTCTCCTTTAAACTGAATATATATCATAAAAACATAAGAGAAGCAGGCGTCTTAGTAATAAGACCTTGACCTGTATGGCAAAATTTAACCACTTAATATGAAAAAAAGTATCTTCAAAGTGCCTCTATTAAATCAGCCTACAGCCTATCAGAGAAGGGGCAACACTTGGTCTGCCTGTAGCCTTAGCAGATGATAGCACAATTTTAATTACAGTGAATTTCTTTTTTTTTTTAATTTATTTATTTCAGAATTTTGTTTAAGGAACAAGATAATTGTTTATTTCTAGCAGAAATATTAAAAGGTCAGGCATGTCCTTTAGTTGTACCTTCTTATCATCTATTCAGGTAATAAACAACTTTCCTGTTCTATTTCCTGTAAGGAAAATAATTCTTAGTTATATATTTTTTGTCATTGATGGTCTCAATTTTTGTCTTCTTATCAAAAGATTTTGTTTTCCTGTATGCCACAAAGGTTAAAGGTAAGGAAAACAAAGTAACTTGTACATTCCTAATCAGTTGTGTTTCAGATATTATTTCAGTAACTGAGCATCAGGATACAGAAGAGCTGATGTGTGTTCAGTTGCTAAAGGCATTGGGTTTATCTGTGGTTACTGGGTATTTACATCCTTGATTTAGATTTTTTTCCCTTATAAAAGACCCAAACAACAAAAAACCATCACACCTCAAAGCAGCACTGCTACAGGAAGATTAAACTATTCAAATGCTAGAAAATGTGTGCACTTGCTTATTCTCTTAGTTTGTACTACATCAAAATTTTCAAAATAAAATATCAAACAGATCAGCTGGTTCATAAGTACAATACCAGGCAGAAGCAAAGCTGCTTGGGCAGTGAAACTGCAGGAGCAATTGCAGTTTTCAAAATGGGATACAAATAGAAATTAATTTAAAGGCATTTAAGGTACAGATTCTAGACCCAAACACTTCATTATGGACGTGACTTTTCTGATAATATATAGATCAGCAAAAAATCCCACCCTTCTCTTGCTAATAACATCCTTGTGATATTTCTGAATTGATTTTAAAATGGGCTTTTGGGTAGATATTTTTCTGCTGTGAAGTTGGAAGAAGAATCAGTTATCTATGCCAACACTATGGATTTAGTAATTGTTATACCTCCAGAATGAATTCACCAGTGCAATAAATATGCCCTACATTTTTGTTTTAGAACTATGTGAATTCACATCTAGCTGAATTTACAATCCTCAGCTTGTCTCCACGTAGCTGTTATACTACTGAAAATGTGTAAGAGTTCTTTTGTTATGCTATGCAGTGTCATTTATATATGTGCTCAGGAAGAACTGTACAGTACAGAAATAAAACTTCCTGCACAGTAACTGCACAAAGCTTTCACAAAAGTGAAACACACATTTACTCTTGCTTTCTAAAATACCAATCTCATTTGAGCAGGTACAGTGTCAGGATGAACAATGATGAAGATAGTGGTATTTTTAGGGAAGATTAGTAAGGCATCTAAGCTAAATATTGTATTTAGCTTAAATATTATAATTGCTTCTCACCACCAATGGTAACAATTCAAAAGAGAAAATAACTCATGGGTGTCATGGAGAACACCTGTCCTTCACCAAACTGCTCTCTAAACAACAGCGTGTTTTCAAAATTAATTGCTTTCAGCCCAGAATGTATATAGATGCATAATTTCAGATAAATTTAAAGATTTAGATCTCAAGTTCTTTCTAAACTTTAGATATCCTAGTGTTCCAAAAAGCAGTGATTAATTTGTCTTCATCTTGCTGAACCAAAGTAGCAAAAATTTAATTTGAATATATGGGTTATTTTTGTCAAGCATTATGCTTGCTTCTGTTTTGTGTGATTTACAGTCTGTAGGTATTTGGTGAGAAAGAATCAGCTATGTGGGCTGTATCATTCATGCCAGAGAAGAATTCAGGCCAGGAATACATTGCCAAAGTTTTCTTAATAAGATTACTCATAGGGATTATGCTGGCTTTCAAAAGGCATTTTTCACAAGAATAGTAAGCACAATAAAGAGATACTGAACTCTGAAGGCTTGGTGTTCTCCTCCTGTAAATCACACTGAACTCTTTTGCAAGTGTTGACAGATTTAACTAGCCACAAATCCAAACATTTCTCACATTTAAGAAATTATAATTATCCTCATGACACAAGTTAATGTCTGCTAGGCAATAATCTTTTTCTTTAGTGAAAAGCACTATTGCTATCAAAAACAACTATAAATTTTTTGAAGTTAAAAAGAAAAAAGGAACCCAGTAAAACAGAAATCTTCTTATCAATTCTCTCCTTTTCTCTGCTCTTGCAAGGAAAAAAAGTGATAACAAGACACTGCAGATATACCAGCTTCTACCAAACCTTCTTATTGTTCAGATTATAACTGGGTTTTTTCCAAGCTGGAATTGTTCATGTAGAGAGGAAAAATGTGTTAGCTATTCTAGGATGATTAAAAACATAAAAGATTTCTGGTCTAAACATTTCAAGCTAAGAAATAGAAAAAATAATATAATCTGCAAAAATGAAAAAAAATTGCCTTTTTATATTCTCAGCACAAATACCATGTAATCTATACACTTGAGTGCAATGGTATTAGTCCAAGTGTCCAAGATTAGTCTTGGGCTTGTGCTCTCCTGGCTGGCTGTTAATTCACATGTAATGGTTATTTTTTCCATCAACTACTACCACTTTTTATGGCTTCACCTCAGAGTTGCTGACAGACCAGGAGCTGTGGCTGCTGACTACTATGTACAGTGCAACCTTCTCAGCCTGCTTTTTTTTTGCAAAAGTAAGTGAGGCAGGAAGGGAAACACCATGTGGAAAAAGACAGAAGCATCATACAGGACTCAGGTACACTTGCTTCTAACCTCAGCCTCCCAACCATTTCATATCAGTGCTTGCTGTGCTCTTCAAAGCAAACACACATATCCAACATAACTGAGAGAGTTACATATGCAACAGCCAAGCCCCAGTGTATATTATACAGGTAATTACTATCCATCAGCTACTTAAGGCACTGGAAATTTAAAATATAGAAGTGGTATGAAGACAGAATACCTAAATACAACACAAAATATCTTTATCCCTACAGAATACTGTAGGCAGACTAGGCAGGAGTGCACTAGCTTGTCAAACTTTCCAAAGGTTTGTTTTTTTTCTTTTAATAGAATGCAAGACAAAGAGAGGTTGTGTTAGAAGCGAAAGAAAGCAAGGCAACAGGAATCAATAAGCTCTTGAGAGTTGAAGAGAATAAATATTTGTATGTATATGGGGAAGTAAAGTTGCTTCAACAAAAATGGTTTAAATTGTTTTTAAGGCAAAAGCAATAAAAAAAAATTAATATGCCTTTCAGTTAAAATAATTCTTTTGTGAATTCTTCTTCGGCCAAATGGCAATAACAAAATAAATAGGATTTTATCCCCCTGAAGCAGTATTTTACAGCAGTTGCTTCCAGTCAGTCACAGGGCCTGCTCCTGCCCTAGCTGCTCTGAAATTGCTCCACTCCTGTTCTAATAACCATCACAATTATTCCATCTTTCCCAAGATGTTTGGTTGGATGAGGTTTTTTGTGGGACATTTGTGTGTCTGTTTCAGCCAAGGGGACTCAAACACCTATACTTGATGTCTTCTAAAATGCTATATTGTGAAAACTCTACTGGGCACCCAAAATCAGACATGAACAATGGTGAGAAACAACTCAATCTTTGTGCTGCTGAATGCCATATTGCCACTCTACAATAAATAGCAGAAAAGAGTGCTGAAATTCATCATCAAAATCAGAAAGGATTTCACATTAGCATTGTCATTTTTCTCCTTGATTTTCTTCTTTTAAGCAGAAGGGCTATGATTAATTTGAAATAGCTTATCTCTAAGATGAAGTGATATTGCACTATACAGTAATTTGTAAAATCTAATTAATTTTTGTACCCAGGACTATATTTTGTCACTGAATGGAAAGAGAAAGTTGAACTTCAAGTCAGCCCATTCAAATCAAAAGTCACCTGCTGGCTTTCTAATCAATAGGAGACTGAAATTCTTTTATACCTTATAGTCTGAGGCTGTAACCATATAAACCGGTACAAATGAATTACTGCCAAATCTTTTAAAATTTTGCAAAACTTTTAAAATATATTTGCATTTTTAATACTCATTAACTTGTAGATTTAATAAACTCACTGGCTTGATAGAGTGGACTTGATGGCCTCTGTACTGAGATCAACTTTGAATATTATTTAGCATTTGAGTTTCTGCAACAAAAGCTGAGACACAAATGTCTAAGTCATCTAAGCTTAGGCTAGAATCTGGCATCCACCTTGTAGTTATTGTGGTGATTTCTCAGAGGAAAAATAAATGTCAGATTTTTCATATCTGACTAAGCTGATGGTACTTTTGTCACCATATCCAATCAACACATGAAGTAAGATTTGCTTAGAACACTACACCAGATATTGTTATGGACTGTTCTAGACTCTTGAAAGACCCTTGAAAGAGAAGTAAAATCCAACTAATAGAGTTGGATTCCATTTCTTTAATTATAAAATTCATGAATTTAAAAGCAAGTTGGTATCTTTAAGACATGAACTGAAAATGCCACAGAAGGTACAAGGGAAGCTTGACTTCTAAACCCCAGGTGTCTACCATTGCAGGTTGTCATTCTGGATATTTCAGAAAGGCCACAGAATGTGATAGGAATCACTGGCCATAAAAATGCTTTCCAAGACCCAAGTTCACTAACTTTAAGCTCCTGTAAAAAGGTCAAAAACATGCAGCCATTGTGTCATAGGAAAATATTGCTTGGATTCAGAGGCACGTTCCACTATGACCTGATGTCAGCAATAGCAAGGAATATTTTAAATAACATTTCCAGTATAAAGCATGTTCTACAGTAGAGATGAAGAATAATCCCAGTTTTTTCCTTCTATTTTCCACTTTAACACCTTTTGTTAGTATTTGGTGTAGTCATGACCATATGAATATAAATACCAGAAAGCTGAGGAAATATAGTGTGCATAGGACAATAAGTTTCCTCTAATTCCTGCCCTCAGCTATAGTCTGCTGTGATTGCCCAGGACAAAAAAGCACAACGAGGAGAGCTGAAGAGCAAAGTGACTTCCAGGGTCAGAAGGACCTTGCTGGTTCACAGAGATTCAGAAGTTCTGAAACATGAAACTCTTACAAACACAAAAAGACAATGAGCTATCTTCTTTCAGATCCCCTTGGAGATATCAACACATTAGATGCCTGTAGTTTCATGTCAGAAATTCAATTTACCAAACCAAATGTGCATATTTAGCTATATCTTTTAGTTACATGCTCTTTTCCATAAGTTTATGAGCTAAACAAAAAGAGGAAAAGGAGAAATTTTTCCTTCCACTGCTAGCTTTCCAAAATGTTGCTCTTTGGAAATTTAGGAGACATATTCAACCTTTCAATCAAATTAATTCTCAACTAATTTTTAAACACTTAGTCTTTCACAACATTAAGTTTCATTTCAGTTTCAGTTCAATAATTGTTTTGTTTCCCTCTATTTGCCTCAAATATAAAGAATTGTCATATAATATTAGCCTTATTTGGTCAAACTGGCCCAAATAAACCAACCTCTTCTAATATTTCTTCATAATACTGTTGTTTCAATGCTCTGATCACTTTACTAACCTCTTTCAGAATGTGTTCCAAATTACTGGTACATCAGAATGCAGCAAAATTTTGCCAATGTCTTGTAGAATGATCATTCCCACCTCTGACCCTAGAAGTATTTCAACTACTCTGTCATTGAATTTCATGAGATTTTTCAAAGCTGTTTCATATTGATGGTTCGTAGCTGTTATCTGATCAGTCAAAACGGATAGGCCTCTTTCTCCTTCTTTATTTCTAGCCATTTAATTGTTACTTCAGACTAGAAGAGTTTGGGCTATGAGATTTTTGCACTTTATGACATCAGTTTTCTAACTCTCCAGTCAGAAAGGACATTTGACCCTTCTTGTACAACATTTTGGTCATCTTGGCCGTGCCAAGGACTCCCAAATTAAAACTGTACAGACTTGTATTGTTCACATCCTAATGTTACTAATGGATGCATGAAATAGGAACAATCTCAGAAGCAGCTTCTGAGGGATGTTATTCCTCTTAATATGCCTTTGGCATAACCCACAATAGACTTCTTAGACAGTTTCTCATACAATTCCTAGTTCTTTTATCAATCCCTTTACTTTCCATCATAGACAGTAATATCATATTGAAAAACACAGCAAAAGATTTTTACTTAAATTCCGACAAATGAAGCTCACTGAATTAATTCCATCTAAGAAATTAATCATTTTAGCAGAAAAGACTCAACATTAATGAAACACCTTTCACCTTCAATGATCAACATTTCAATTTATTTCACTTTAACACTTCTCAATTAACTCCATCCTTGTTCAAAAATGTGTTCTCAGTATTGAGGTCAACTAAATAGACCCATTTTTGCTTATATCACTCTTTTTTTTTACCTTTTCACTACCATTTTTTCCTATTTTCCAGTCATCAAGTACAATCCTCCCAAAATATAAACAACTATAAAATTTTATATACTACCATACTTTGTACATTTAAAAGACAGAGTAGGAGGCAGAGTGCTAAGTACTTTCTAAGCTTGCATTTTGCTAACTTCTAAAAGGTATATTTACTTAACAGGGACTGCTTTGAAATCTGTATCAATATGTAAGGAGCTTTGCATAAGATCTATCTTGCATTTTGTTACTTGAAACATAACAACTAAAGCTAAATTTAGTTGTGATTAAGTCATTATCACCACTGTAATAAGCCTGGAAGCATATAAGACTAAGGCACCACTGGTGGATATCTTGCAATGTGCTGTAATCACTTCCTTTTAGGTCATATCTTTCTATGCTGAACTAAAAATATTTTTCTAAAGGCATTGTTCTTACTGACTAAAGTACCAGAATTAGAAAAGATTTCCATAAAAAAACTTGCATTTTCAAAAAGACATTGTAAGCTTTTTCACATCAATCAAAATTTGTACTTAAGAAAGGTTGGTGTTTGCATTTTTTAAAGAAAAGAAAATAGATACAATAAATAATAATAATTTTGTTTAGGTTTGTTGATTTTGTTTTAATTAAAGTCTGTGTTACTTGTTGATTAGCCAATAACTGTATAATGGTTTGAGGAAAAATACCCAGTAAAACAATTGAAGAAAATTTGTAATGAAGACTTTTTTACTTTCTGCATAGAAAAACCCTGAGCAGATCAATAAGTATTGCAGGAGAGTTTTGCTTCATTATATAATTGATTCTATATAAAGATATAAAGAAATAGTTTATTTAATCATTTTTTCTGTTCTTGCAGGCACATTAGAATTAATCTTCTACTCCCCATGTCTGTTGTAGCAAAACAGAATATTTCAAGGAGACAGCTTCAGTACTTTATTCCTCTTTATTATTAGTTATTACTCACAGCAAACAATGGAAGTCACAAAATACTGGCTAGTTGTCCCTTAGTGGAAACACATAGCTAACTTCATCAACGAAAATATTAATTTCATATTAAATGACCATTTATATTTCATTAAAATATTTGTCAGCTTCCATGTCTGAGAACAGGCAATGAAGAAATCACACATATTGAATTTAAAAGGAGACTGCAGTATTTTGCTAAGTGTGATGCCAACCAATAGCATGCCATAGGCTAAAAGCTCTCTATGGCTTTATTTCCATCTGGGAGTAATGGCACAGCACAAACTCTTAATCTACATGACTAAATTACCTCTTTCCAGGCAGCCTGTTATATCACAGCTGTCTCCTAATCTGGGGTCCTGTCTTACAGGGGACACAAGTAGTGACTATTTTAAATATGAATCAAAACTGTGATAAAGCCCTGAATTTACATCTCTTCCACCTTACATTATAAAACTCTCTCATTTTTGCAAGAACAGCATCAGTTTTTCAGTCCATTGTCTCCAAAAAGTTTATGAGTGTTTGTTGGGGTATATTGTTTGTTTGGGGGTTTTTAAATCTGAAATCTGTTCCTGGCACATACCTATAGAAGGCATAATAGTCAATGCTCTCTTTTGTACTGCAGTTATCCAAAGTTGTTTCATTGCCATCAGTAATAAAATGCAATACATACACAAATATTACATCACACACTGTAAATTATGATCTGTATATGAATATCTAACTTGTTTGAAAATAAGTAACTATCACCTTGAACCCCAGGTGATATGAACCCCAGATTTACTGCATGCCTACTATGAACTCTAGTTGATTTAGGAACTTGAAATTAGCATTATTTTGAGGGATCCAAAATACTGCTTAATGATCATCAATACTGTTTAACATTTGTGACACAGGGAGACATTTTCTGTATGAATCTTTCCCCTCTCTCACTCTTCAGTACAAGATATGATTTCACGAGCTGCAGCTACCTCACTCAGGTGTCACAGACAACTTTATTCATGTGATGCCCCTACCCATTTTCATCTGTGTTTACCTCTGAAGAAGACAAAAAGGACTTTGCCAAAGACCTGTCACAGCACAGGTGATACCAGAGGCAGCCTGGTTTATACACAGTGAAATATCAACTCACAGGCCTGTTAATCACAGATTTTCATTCAGAGTAATATAAAAACAAATAACAAATGCAGAATGCTAACAGGAAACACTGTTGTCCCTTTTTAGCGCAGATATCTCACAAGGACATGACACTGTCTTAACTGTACTCTTCTGACAGTAAGTGATCATTCAAAGGATCAAAACTATGAGGATATAAAAATCTTTTTCACCCCAGTTATAATACAGAATTCCACACTAATTTAATCTAGATGCTTACTGAAATTCTGTACTAATTTGTTAAATCGCTTGCTGACTTGGATAATCTCTTGCCTTCAGAAATCTTTTTCAATAGATATAATTTAAACAATGTACTTTATCTTGTTGGAGGACATTCAAGAATTCTTTTTTCAAGCCACAGGGATATGATGTTTTTCAAACTGTAATCATAACATTTGATATGGTATAGCATAAAATCAATAAAGTAATATAAAATAAGATAAATGAGTTATCTTTTTGGGAATATTTTGGTTAAACACATTACAAGCTTTGTGCAAAAAGTGACTGGCTGATGAAAATATCTCTTGAGCATGAGCAAATTGGATTATCAATTAGCTGTGTGTCTTCAAAAATCTCCTTTTCTCAAGCCTTCTTCAGTTACACCCTCATTTGTCAAGTGCCAGCGAGAAATGTTTGTTTTCTTACACAGAAAGCCTTGCTTGCAGACTGCCATTTTCTTCTTAAAAGCCAAAGCTCGGTAAGCTTCACTAAACCTGTCTAGTAAAATCCCTTACAGCAAAAACAAAGCATGAAGAATTTCTTAAAATTAATTATTTCAGTGATTTAAAATAATATTAAAGTCAAGCTGAAAAATTTTCAGCCACTCTAAGGTCCCAGGGCAAATCCTCAAGCTTAGGCAATAACAAACCAGGACCACAGAACATATTCATGGAGCTGAGGCCTACAGGTCTGGGGTTGTTAAGGGTTTGGATTTCAACTTCTATTAATGCCCAGAAGCAAGCTATCCTCTAGTCATCTCGCAGTGCACTGAGACTGTTTCTTCGTTTTTTCCTGAGTCTTTCTGTATGTATATTAGAAAAACTGGTATGCCTCAACAGCAAGAAATATAGTAGCTTTTGTATGGGAAAAATTTAATTTTGTATGTCAGAGTTAATAGAAAAGCTTTGACTTAACGATTCTCCTGAATCTGGGCATTACCATACTCCCTGGGAATTCAGATTGATTTGTTTTTTCCTCACTGATATTTTTAAGGTATAAAAGCACTGAAAACCATGGTGTTTGCAGTACATAATGCTAATCTGCTTTCTTTAAATTTTCTACTGCCAGCAAATGTTTCATCAAAATAAGACCACGTCCATATGCTAGCTAGGAAAGAAGGCAGAATTAGAAAAAGATTAATATTGTTATTAACCAAATCCTTTGACTCCCTCACAAGGAACAATTTTAATTCCCTGTTTATTTATTGACATGAAATTTCTCTGCTCTTTCCCAGCTTGCTTTTCATAGTGAATTTAATGGCACACCAAGGCCTGTAAAGCAAAGGCAGCCTACTGGAGAAACAGCCATAAAGCTGTTATAACTTCATCACACTTCAATGGCATGCTATTTTTAATTTTAAACTTCATGGCTCCTTGTGCCTCCTGGATAACCGTATCTCCAAGATTACAGTTACCTCTTCATCTCATAAACAATTGGAATAACAGCTGATCTTAGCTCTGCATATGCTGTTTTATTTTAAACACAGTTTAGGATCCATAAAATATGTCAGGCTAACAGGACTAGAAATAGAAGCATTTTGATTGCTCTGAAACAGCAATATCATAGGGGGTGATGACAAAGTCATACTTATGGGGTCACAGCATCAAAAAATCATAGAATCTCCTGTGTTGGAAGGGACCAACAAGGATCATCCAAGTTCAGCTCCTGACCCTGCAAAGGGACACCTGCAAGAGTCACTCCACATGGCCAAAAGAATTGTCCAAGTGCTTCTTGAACTTTGTCAAGGTTGGTGCTGTGACTATTTCTCCAGGGAGGCTGTCCCAATCCCCCTCTGGGCAAAGAACCTTTTCCTGATATTTAAGGTAAATTTCCCCTGACTTCATTCCCTGGGTCCTGTCACTAGCCACCAGAGTGAAATCAGTGTCTGCCTGTCTTCTTCCCTTCACGAGACAGCTGTAGCTGTGATGAGGTCTCCCTTCAGCTTCCTCTCCCCCAGGCTGAACAGAGCAAGTGATCCCAGCCACTCTTCATACAGCTTCCCCTCCAGACCCTTCACCTCCTTTGGACAATCTCTAATATTTTCATATCTTTCTTGTATTTTGGCACCCAAAACTTCACAGACTACTCAACGTGAGTCCACACCAGTGCAGAGTAGAGCAGGACAACCACCTCCTTTGATCAGCTTTCTTCTCTGTGTTGCTCTGTCTGGACCACAAGTACAAGAATTGAAAAGTTTGTAAAACTCATGCTTTGTCTTGTCATGGTGAAGAATTATGTTCTATACCTTTCATAAATTACTTAAGAACTAATGAAATCTTTTACTACTCCTCCTTCTGAAATATTGTTCCACAACCTCAGTGCTGTGAAGACAAGAGTATTTCCAGTGTGACTTTATCTCACTCCAGTGCTCAGGAGCTCTTTTACCCATATAACATGTTCATTTTTCCTCACATTGCAGTTTAGTGCAGAAAGATAATCAGAGACAGTGGTCATAGTCTTTCTCAGCCTCTCTTTTGCTCTTCTGAATAAACAAAGCACTTCAATTCAGCTGTTAAGCTAGAGGCTTTCCAGTTCTCTTAATAGCCTGTCCCAATTTTAAGATGGAGACTGAGTGCAGTTACTTTTATATTACTGTTAGAAAAGCACCATTAAATCATGTTTGGAAGTGAGAGGCATGCCTGGAATGAGTTGAGCCTCAGATTTCTGTGCCTCTGTCCACTTTTTTAAACACAAAAGTGCCCTTATTCTCCAACATTAGTATTAAGACTGACTAAGGGGCACTCCTACTCAGTCCCATGTCTGTTCAGGCTTTGGTACTTCCACTGCTGTTTAAAAGTTTACCTTCATAGTAATAGTATCTTGAAAATATTGTTTGCCAAGAGATGTCTTGAGACTGTCATCCTAGCAGTCTGCAAGACAATACACCTCTGCTAACCTCCAGCCTTCCTAAAGGGGTCTTGTTGTGGCCTGTGCTCTATTGGTAACATCTATCTTAATGCTTTACAAAAGCCTTTACCTGATACATGGTAATCAGCATGACAGCAAGGCTAAAATCACCAAAGGCACAAATGAAAAAATTCTGAGCTTGGTAGGGCTTGCTCAGAATACAAACATGGGATCTTGTAAAGGATCAAATCATGGGTCATTTCCTTAAAGATTAGAGAAAAAAGCTGAAATGCATTTATCTATACCCATGGATACAACTATCTATAGATACATAAATAAATCTCTGCATCTCAAAAATGGCAGGTAAATCTGAATTAGAGATGAATTTCCTGGCATGGTTGTCACTAGTATATTCTTACTGTTTTATTGCATAGTTCAGAGAGGGACATTAAAAACCCCAACAAAACAGTAACAACAGAAACCATGAAGGCCATTTTCCTCTAGGAATTACAGCATGAACAATGTTTCAAGTTCAGTTTATACCATATTTGTTCATGAGAATATCTGAAAGTGATTTCAACTATAATTATTATCAGTCACTGTGCAGTGACAAGACCAATGTGTCAGCACCACGGATGGGAGAGCAGGATATTTTTTTTTCCCAAGAGACATACATCAATGTCTCCAAGAGAGGAGAAAAGAGAGAGTGAAATATTTCTCAGACTGGTTTTATTTGATCTATTTCAGACTTTGATATACAGAAGAAATGAGTCAGTGTTTGGCTTCATGGAACTATCACAAGAAAAAACCTTTCACTCTTATCTCAGATAATGTTCAAATTGCAGCCAGACAGCAATGGAATGGAAAATCAACAAATGAGAAAGAATGGTTTGGGAGTGAAGATATGAAGAGGAAAACTCTTAGAAATGCAGGGCTTAATTATGCCTAGTTTCTCTCTGCATCAACTTATTGTCCATTAAAGTTAAACTTGGGTAGACTTCACTGCTCAGGTTAGAAAAAAATCAGTGGAAGAATTAAACATCTTGAGAATAGGGAACCCTGGTTTGAGACATATTTACAGATAAATTTGCAGATTATGTGACTGGAATAAATTGAGAAGATTTTATTTTCTCCAGAACAATTGCATGTTTTCTGTAGAAAATCTGACTTTATGGAAGACAATTATTTATAAATTCCTGCTAGACAACTATTAAACAAATAGTTATGCAACCAGAATTTACAAAATTGTGAGACTGAATCTACATTTCTGTGATTGAAAGGCTATTTTTCCCTCCTAATTATCCAAAAGAGCCCTCCTATATTCAGATCTAGCAAGAGTAAGAATGGGAGTATCTTAAGGAATTATGAACATCCAGATGATCCAAGATGCAAATGTAATATAATTTATTTGTCCATCATATAAAAAGTGAATTAGAAACCATATAAACATTTTATTATGTAAAATGGTAAAATGTGTAAAATGCTTTTGTGCTGTCTTGACTTGTTTGGCATTTATGTATTAACACTTTGCTGGAATGACCACAACAGGAGATGGTTTCTATAAGAGAGTTGGGGTTGTTCAGCCAGGAGAAGAGAAGTCTCCAGCCTTCCAATATCTGAAGGGAGCCTACCAGAGGGATGGAAAGAAACTTTTTACAAGGGCATGTAGAGACAGGACAAAGTGAAATGGCTTCAAACTGAAAAAGAGTAGGTTTCAATTAGATATTAGGAAGAAGCTTTTTACTGTGAGGGTGGTAAGGCACAGGAACAGGTTTCCCAGAGAAGTGGTGGATGTCCCACCTCTGGAAATATTCAAGGCCAGGTTGGATGTGGCTCTGAGCAACTTGGTGGAAGTTGCCCATGCCCATGGCAGGGGGATTGTAACTAGAGGATTTTAATGTCCTGTCCAACCCAAACCATTCTATACTCTATGATTCTGGTCTGTGGGATTACAAAACTGCTGACTTCAGTGCAGTGCTCTTTGTACACACGTGCACAGGGACCTGACAAGGATAGCACAGGTCGTTCTGATGTCTCGTACCATAAATAAAAGAGAATGGTCATTTTTCCTTCTTCATCTCTCATGAGGGGAATGGGAGCATTTTACAAAGTCTTATGGCAGCAAGAAAATCTAGAAGGCATTATGTCCCACTGTTCTGTCTCCCAAATGCTAGCAAGCAGTCATAAAAACAGCCTCTTCTTATTGTGAAACATCTCACAGGGGAGAAGGTTGGTGGAAGGTAGCGATCATGGTTACTATTTTGTTTTAGTCTCTCAGCTGCCTGAGGCTTTCTGTCAAAAAATGAAACAAAGCCTAGCCTAGAATACAGTTGTTTTCCCAAAGTAAACAATTTCTTAATGTTCTAGCTACATGTACTTAGCATTTTCCTTCACAGTCTAATTCACAGTGCTCATTATGATTATGCCAGGATATATGGCACATAATAAGTAGGCTTAATTTTTTCCATACTAACAAATTAGCATCTCGGAAGGCTCCATTAGACTTCTGTAGCATTTTCTGGATGTATGAATGATTTTTCAGCAGTGAAAAAATTGCTTCTGGGTTGCAAATTCACACAGTCTCATCTCTTCTTCAAACTAGGTTTTCACACTGTTGTAATGCAGACTGTAAACTTTTTAATACATGAAAAGCAATCTATCAGAAATGCATATCAGGAACATAGCTTCCAAGAAAAATTTCACATTTCCAGTCAAAAGATAAGTAGTCACAACTACATTTTTAATGACCTTTGAATAAAATTTATTTTGAGCTTGTGTGTTTGCCACTTTCCTGGGCTACTATAAGCATATTTGGTTGCTCTTAAATCTCATTGATTTAATTCCTAATTAAATTCCATAAAATTTACTGAAAAGAAACTAAGAATTTCAGGAAGTAAAGAGATAAATTATTATGAAATATAAGGGTATTGCTGTTCTTTTGAAAGCAGTTAATAAAAATATGCAGCCTCTGTATTATAAGTACGCTGGTATTATCTGAATAGAGTATTTATGATGATGTATTCCCTCAGGTATTAATTGAATGACTGTTTTTTAGAAAGCATTTAAATGTAAATTAGAAATATTAGCTTGCTCTATTTAAATTTTTTTATTGGTAAAACGTAACCTACACAATGAATACAATTATGATGTTAATCACTGCTACACTAGTTTTTTTCACAGTACAGACTTCCTTGTTTCTTATTTCTGAGGATTATTTTTTATACCAGTGCTCCTTACTTTTATATATCAATGATATGGAGTTATCTATTTCACGTTATATGAATTCTATTTGTATCTGTCACTTTTTGTTTTATGAAAAGGCTAAAAATTCATAAATATGTTAAAAAAAAGTAGAAAGATTGATTTCCTTTTCCCAGAAGGTCTGTCAGGTCTACATTAAATCAGAAAATAGCTAAAGAAGTGCTGTCTCTCCCTAGCATTTGATTTTCCACAAAGCACTTTCAAAAACAAAACAAGCAAGAGTTCTCTTAGCTGTGTGCAGACCATTTTGTATTTAGCAAGCAGGAAGCACAGTGTCGTTTGTTTCTGTCATATTATTCCACTGAGTGACAAGAACAAATGCCGATGAAGCACTAAAGAAAATGCACTTAAGATATGTACCTCAGCTTGCATCAAGGAGCACTGGCTTGTTTTTGTGAGCTGCAATAAAGTGGGGCCTGTGTACGATAGAAAGAAAAAAGGACTGCCAAAGTGATCTGCAAAATTGGAAAAAGGCAAAGTTTGGCAGACTCTCTATACCCAGGATGCAGTGAATAGTTATTATCAATTTGGCTTCACTTTCTTAATATTTTCTTCCTTCTGACTGAGCAAGGCATTGAATAGACAAATGGATTCTTAAGGAAAAACTGTGAGGATAATGGAAATAACCAATATAAAATCAATGCACAAACTCAAAAAAAAAAATTATATATTTATATTTTAATATTTACAGACAAATCCTAAATCCCCAGGATCAATGATACTGTTACATACTCGGCCTTTATCCTCATTAAAGGAATCAATCCTCAGTCAGTTAAATGTTACCAACCATTTCCTTTTTTTTTTTGTAGGGACCCTAACACCTAGGTAGCCTTAAACTCTCTTCTGATTTCTTGCTCATTCACTGCAAAAAGGTGGCAAATACAATTTTTGGAAAGCTAAATTACACATCTTACAGCCTGCAATTGTAACATTGATTTTTGTGACCACCCTCAAAGGACTGAAATAGAACTTTTATTCTGCCAAATCTAGACATGACATACATTCTTTTAAAAATTGGAATTCATGAGATCAATTAAAATATGAATTTGCATTCTGAGCAGGAATGCTCAGAATGCAAATTTTGCATTCTGAGCAGGAAAGCCTGCGGGAATACACGAATGCTGCAATGGTTCTCTTGGGAAGTAAACTCTAGCATTCAAAAAATCTGTCATTTCCCACATGATTAACAGAAGCCATACTCCAAGAACACACATACACCCTGTCACCCTTTCTCAGATTTAGAACTTTTGCTGTTCAGAATCAAAAATCCTTCCCCAAAATTGCTCTGCCTAAGCAGTATTGTTAGTATTACCAATCTCACTGAATACATCTTATTACAATGCCACTTACTACGAATGGCCCCGAGATGATGAATCAGAATTCTTTGACTCCATATATCAGAAGGCTTAGATATTATTTATTAAGATGACTCCATTATTCAGAAGGCTTGGGCTATATCGTGCCCATGTACAGAGCTCAGATGCTTTCCTCTTGCTGCTCTGTCCGTGTGATACTACAAAGTGAGAACTGATAACTAAGACTAGCTTCTTCCCATGGACAGGCCAGAAGAGCAATGTCCTTGGACTGAACACAGCTCAGAGATTGTTTACAGAAACTCTGTGCTAAGAATGTGCTTCTCCCTGGGAAGAAAAGCCCTCACAGGTGTTTGACCCAGGAACTCACAAAATGTCGGCAACATCATCTCCCTGAACAGAACACATTTCAAGGTTTCTCAGATGTTGCTGACAGTAAAGCTGGACAGACCTGCAGTGATATTGGCAAGTCACTTCATAACCCATGAAGAAAATCACAGCCCCAAAATCTGATCATGATTGTCCTGGTAGCACAAGACTTCCCTAGAGGTGAGGGGAAGAGGCAGGTGAGTGCGGGACCCATTAGATGCTGCTTTGTACAGGGGCAGAAAAGTGTGCAGAGCCTGGTTCAAGTGACTAAAATCTATAAAATATCTTTCTGTGTTCCCTTAATAGAAGAAGAGCTGCCTTCTCCTTATGCTTAAAAAAACCTAGTTTGCACATTCTTTTCAATGCTAAAGGGCATACATTGTCAGACTGTGATAGATTTTGAAGTAGTTTTGGCTCTGTCACAGGAGGACACAGTTTGACATTGGTAAAATATACTTTAAATTATATTCAAATAAGATTTCTTCTTTTTGTATCCACAAGAACATGGTTGTGTAGCCACAAAGGATGTGCAAAAAAGCAGGCTATCAAACATCATTGCATCAAGAAAAAAAAGACGTATTTCCCCTTGTTTGCCCATAAGAATTTTCAAAAAAATAAGATGCACATCTTATTTTCGTTAGATGGCTATAAAGTATATTGTCTTTATATTGATAAAGTATTGTCACAAGAAAAATAAGAATATATTTTATGTCACAGATGGCCACCCTTTGCTTCTTTTGTTACAAAGAATTGCTAAGATGCCTCAATAAGTTAATATTCGTTGTCAAAAATTGTAATATGACAGTGCCAGAGAACCTGGGAGATACTGCAAGTCCATAGTACTAGGCATGAAGAAGGCATCTACTGACTTCTCCAAGCTCAGGAATTTACTGTCTTAAAATAAATCAGAGAGAAAGGTGACATGGAAATTCAGGGACACAAAGCAACTCTGTCTTGGCTCAGCAACAGGCTGATGAGGGAAGGGGTAATGTATAATGCATCAATTTGAACATGTCAATGAAACTTAAATTCCTGAAATCAGCCTCAATATGAGGAAGCCATGCTCACTGCTGTATCTGTCTGAAAAGATGCCTTGACTATTTTAACTCTTCTCCAGAAATCCAATGATATTTTTTTTTTTGCTAGATATGTTAGCAAGATGTGTTTTAATGAATATCTTTATTTTATTATAGAATTATGAATC
Organism: Leptocoma aspasia; assembly: GCA_013399835.1. NCBI lineage: Eukaryota > Metazoa > Chordata > Aves > Passeriformes > Nectariniidae > Leptocoma > Leptocoma aspasia. Next base: position 731,562 of record VXAX01001324.1, on the reverse strand, counting down.
AGTATTTTATGTCATGCAATGGCTGACATTACTGTATATAACAGAACTCCCAAGGGTATGTGCTTGTGAGATCAAGCACTTGAACTTCTAGCCTGACATGGGTGGATCAGGCCTATTTTTCTCCCACTCTTATTCTACTTTTTATGTTTAGGTCTTTTCTTGTATTTTCTTGTATAAATCTCTCTTCAAAACTTACATACAAAAGACATGTAAGTGTGAATAATCCTTTCTCTTTGCAATTCCCCATGTCTTAGAGTGGAAATTACTTAAATTCTGATTATGATGTGTAATTACCCTCTGTGCATCTAATGTCTCTGCCAAAAATCTTCCTTAACAGATTGAGGTGAAAGAATTACATTTTATTTCATCAGGAGCAATGTCATTAACAGTACCAGCACACACCTTACATGTAGTTGTGCAATTTCCTAATGCCTTTTCCATCTACGTAAGTTTTGTGCATACCTACATCCCTGAGCCTGGTTTCCTGACTGAGAGATTTTCTCAGGGAGGATCCTTTACAGCTGGCAATTTGCAGAAAGCCTGTAAAAGTTCAAAAGGCCAAATTCTAATCTGAATAGCAGGAAGTTTACATGGTTTTGATACACTGTGAGTACATTAAGCTAAAAGGTGTAAGTAGACTGTTTTCCACCCATTTTCATCTCTCCCAGAAAGGACCCTGAAAGCAAAACTTTATGTTAAAAACATTATGTTCTCAAAAGAAAGCAATAAATGCTGTATTTCAAGCCCAGTACCAGGAATGTAATTCTGAGATAGAATCTGATAAGTAACTTCAAATTTGGAAAACATAAAGTGTATATTACACTTCTCTCTTTTAAAAAACACAAAACCACACAATATTTTTGTCACTCAGGCGTTTAATTAGAATTTCAAAAATAGATTAATTGTAATTGAAAATGTAACAAACTATAGTTTGGGATTTTTTTCCTAGGGAAATCCAAATTAGCATAGTTAATGAAATTACTTTACTTTTTTGCTTTGTCAGTAAACTAAATCACTTCCACAGCTTTCTGTTCGGAAAAAAAACCCAACCAAACAGATAATCTGCTAAAGCAAATGGTCTGCTTTTTCACCCAGGGATTACAAAAGCTATTAAGGCAAATTCCTGTGAACTCCATCAACAGTACTTTAAAATGAACTTTTAACACCTTACAAATGTTATTTTATTGGAAAAAAATGACACCAATTTCTCTAAATGCTAGAGGGATTTAAACAGTGGTAAGATGAAGTCAGTGGTTTTATGAAGTGTATTATCTTCTGGATACTGGTTTGTTGAAGATTTTAAAACCGTTATCTCACTAAGCTCTCACGTAATGCTAAGAATGCCTATGAGCTCATTTGAAGCTGAACCACAGTGTAATAAAGAAAAACAATATATTTTCTTCCAACTGTCAAGCCAGCATGAATGAACTAAGCCACTCTGGACATCTTTAAGGAATGTGGGAAAAAAAGCCTGCAAAGATCAAGCGGGAGTTTCCCAGTGCTTGGAAAATACATATGAGTGGGTTTGGGTATGATTTTCCATTCGATGCCAATAGCTAAGCAAAGACTCTTCCTCTGGATGAGTTGCTCAACACAGTGAAAGCAAAGTTGTGCTTTGCTGTGGCTGAACTGCAACAAAACCTTGTTCCAGGGAGTTTATGTGTGTGGGACCATGCACTGTGCTGAGAGATTCTCGTTTCTTGATTCCTCAAATGCTCAACAAAACATAACTTCAAAGCATAGATCAGGGTGTAGACAGCAAAAAGATACTTGAATATTTGGGAAGGCACACAGTGTACAGCTAGATAATAAAAAGCTCAATTCTATTCCGTCTTCTAAATTATATTTATTTCATTTTCAAAACTACATAAATATGTATTGCTTAAAAAAAAAAGCATGCTATGATTGGTTTTGGAACAAAGCATTTCCTTTCAACATAATCAAAGCATGACACAGTGCTGAGCTTCAGAATAATTTCTACACTAAAATTAAAACATTTCATACCCCTAATGTAAGAAAGGGTGAATATTTTGAGTCTCTTTTTTTTTGTTCTAAGTGAATCCTTTGAAAAAATAAGCACAATTCTAGAAAGCATATGTATTTTCACATAAATGAGAAAATGTCATGAAATAATTTCTGACTGAATTAAGAGATATAATTGAAAACGTTTTTTTTTAAATGTGAAAATAACATTAATTTGCTATGCATGCTTTTTTTTTTTTTTCTGGCTAGTTTAGCAATCAGTTTTACTCAAATTTCTATCCTTTTCTACTTTTAATAGAGCTTTTGGTTAATGATGATATTTATCTTCCTTATGATACAGTATTAATCTTTGCACATTGTTTCAGGGTAGCCTGAGTTCCAGGAAAAATCCCCAGGTGTATGTAACGTATTTTGTATATCTTTGATGTATGGAAGAAAGGTAAACATACTATAAAATTCTTTCTCTTTTAATACTTTTACTGATTTAGTAGTCACCATAAGACACTTCTCATCACTTTTTAAAATGGAAGTGTATAGTCTTATTGGTTGATGCATTTGCATTTAAATTATTTGCTAATATAGACAATACATTACTGTGAAAACTTGTGGTTTTAAACTAAGTCATCATTAAATCTGACATTTTTATGGTAGGTCTGTCAATCAAATGACAAATAGTTGACGTCAAAAATGTGTGCTGCTATTCAAATTGTAATCATTTACTCTTAATCTTACTTTATTAAAAAACAAACAAAAAAACATTAGGTTAGGTGTTGCACATGAAGAATCTGTTTCAAATCAAACTGCTGGGAATCCTATTTGAATATTTCCAGCAGAGAACATAATTCTCCAAATTAGCAAAAAAGCTTTTATTTAATGTATTTAGAACAAACTAAAATCAAACCAACCAAATTCCAGTTGTATTTATCATCAGAAACACAGCTCTGTGACTGAGTATCTGTGGGGTAGATAACAGGACATTCCTAAATGAAACATTAGGAAACATCGCTTTATTTGAGGTTTCAAGTAAGCTTTTAAAAGAGATTAATTTATTTACTTTGAATATTTTAAGCTTTGTATTACTACCATTTTGACAACGTGATCATTTCAGAACTTGAAGCGTCGGAAATCTTTAGTTTAAAGGCTCAGTTCTAGTTTTATTTTTTATTTCATAATTCAAATTTCTTTTATTAAGATGAGCAGTAATATTGTTATTTTACGTGAATATTGGAAAAACGTCTAGAAGTGTCAAAGATAAGATATACCTAGAGATTAAACATGTGGTTTTGGTTACAGGACTACTGATAACAGATTTATAAGAAAAATGTGGGCACTATATCTATTTTCTGTGACATATAAATTATTTATAAATAAAAATATTATTTGCAGTGAAATAGACAAGATCTTATTATTGTCTCTTATTTATCTACTTTTATGTCTTCCAGTATTGTAAAATCTGTTAATTTTCAAGTCATTGTGACTTTAATATCACAACAGAAAAGGAAATATAGGAAGCATTAATATTATAAAATGTAAAATATTAATATATAGGAGACTTCAGCAAAACATTTAGGCTTTAATTTTAAAGCATAAAAAAGCTGCCTGCATAATTTTAAAAATCTGCCTATAAGTGCCAGTCTTAAATTACACAGACCAAACAAATGTACGTACCAAAAAAATAAAATTAACCTAGATATTAACCTAACTTTAAAAAGTCGATACTATTTACCTTTTACTTTCATATGGTCTTAAAATAAGGTCTTTGAAAAAACATAAATCTGAGAATTTAGTAAAGTTTGGAGAAACCATAGAAAAGAAATGAATAAAGAACCTGTGTGTATCCTATCTTGTGGAAAGAAAGCTGTATCCTTTAGATGGTGATTAGTCCATTATTTGTACTCAAACTGCAGCCTTAACTGCTCCCTCAGTAAAGGCTCAGAAGTATGATCAGGAAACCTTTTTAACTGGTTGAGTTGACTTTATGGATACCTGAATTTCTGCAGTGTCTTGAACATGCATTTCTTCATCTCTGCCATCCTACGTATCTTTATTGTGCCCGGGTGATGAACATGAAGAGGTGAATAACCTGCTTTTTTGATAGACTCTGCCAATTTTAATAAAGGCTAGGATAGTGCTTTTGAAAAGTTACCTAAAGAGTGATATTAAAATCAAACTTTAATTGAGGTACCCAGCTTATTCTCATCCTGATCTCATCAGTTTTCATTCACACGTGACACGTTGCCAGCTTGTAATAAGAACTTATAATAAAAGGTGGCCCAATGGGAAGATAAAAGCCAGGATGGAAATAGCTTATTGCTTGAAATGAATTAAACATGGGAGTGATGGCTTTTAGCAAGATAAGTAGTCAAGACCGCTCAATGACAGCTATCTCTTATTTATTTGCACTAAAATCCTATTTATCTGAAGTTCTTGGTTCACAACATAAATTAGCAGGTAACCAGAATGGCTTGTCACACAGATCAGACCATCAGGATTGCTCTGTGTATTTCAAAGTGCACACTTAAATTCATCTTTCCTGCACAATTGGTAAAGAAGAGCACACGAACTCCCACAAATCTCAGCCTGGTAGGTCCCAAAAGCTGCTCCTGCCCAAGGCTAGAGTCAGTACTCAAAATAGTCAGTTCTCAAATAATGAAGTGTGCAGATAAATCCTGTCACAGGGATGCCAACTAATAGCACTATGTAACAAACCTAGAAAGGATGAATAAAAGGATATTTAATTCAAATGAAATTGCAAGGAAAACCTTATCTGTGCTTCATTTCAATGCATCAAGTGCTATTACAACCATGCCCTGTAAATCTTTCTTCTGCTTTATTTCCCCTCTTAGTAGCCAGGTTTCTCAGCTCACACTTCCCCCTCTGTTGTGACATCATTTGTGTTTGTCCCTGTGATTCAAGACAACTTTACTACCATTTGGGTATCTAAATGCAGTGCTACAATTAAGATTGCATCTTTAATATTTCTATTCAAATACTGCATTCAAGATTTTCTGTGGCTCAGGTATCTATTCATATATGTCTGAATGTAAAACAAGCATTACATAGTCCTGTTAACGTCTAGGGCTGACTTCAAGCTGACAAACTGAAAACAGTGATATTTATAATTCAAAATCTGCATGGAAGAGCTGTCTTCAGAAATATGGTTTTGCCAGCTGCCAGGATTAAGTAGCATTCTGGCTGTGGAAAATATTCTGTATAAACCTGGATTGCACCTTCAATGGAGTGACGTTTGAGAAGATGGCTGCAGTAGGCTGATGCTTTCAGTGGTCTGGCCTGTCACAGTGGAAAGTCTGAAAACAACACCCTGGAAACAAGCTAAAGGTTGTTGAGAGAAGCCACAACTGCAGCAGACTTTTGACTTGAGACAAGGTAACTATTTGTACCAGGTTTTTGGTTTTTTTGTTTTTGTGGTTTTTTTTTTTTTTTACCTTACATGAACACAGTGTTCCCTATTCTTTTAAAACATGCAAGAAAGGTTGCTGCCTAAGGGTCTTTCCTTTCCCACACTCTTTCACTGTTCCTGTCTGTGGTGAGTTTGCTACAGCTACAAGGATATCACAATCCAAGATGGTGATCATTCTGTGAACAACCAGGGTGGCTGAAAATATTGTTCAAGGCAGTACTGAAAGCCTGACATCCTTAATTTCTTGCAGGGATTGAGCATAATTGCAAGTTACAAACTCTTTTTAATAAACTAATTAGCAATGACCAAATCAGATCTTGGCTTTGTACAGCTTCTGCAAACAAACTTCTGCCAAATGTGAAATGTCTTTTGAAGCAAAACCTTGGCAATTTCAGTTTCTTCCTCAAGACTTCTGTAAAAGAACTTTGCCTTAAAAGGTAACAATATCGTCTCTATGAAGAGGAAAAACAGTCTTCAAAATTCACCCCTAAAACAGAGCTCAAAATCTCCATCTCACTTTCTGTCATGATTTAAAAATATGAATAGAGTCACAATTTGTGCTAAAACAAGCAGGGTTATAATTCTTCCTCATTTTTGGGGCTATGCAGATGGAGGATGCCAGCCAAGTAGTACTGAGGGGTCCAGAGCCTTCAGGATCAAGTTCACTTACAGGGCTGGGATGTAAGGTGCTCTTTTTACAGCATTTTTATATTGGGCCAGTACACAATATCAACAGATAAAGAGTTTTTATCTACTCCGTATCCTCAATACTTGGCATTTTAGGTGTAAAGAAAATGGAAACTAAGATATATACTAAAAGTATAGAACAGATAGAAATTAGACATATCAAAATTTAAGACAGAGGAGAATTATAAGAAACATCAGATATTCTGAAAACTCATTCCAGTCTTTTAGTTGTAAAAAGAAGGGCAGAGATGTTCATCTGTTACTCCCTAGTTTGGAAGGATGTTGCCATATGATACTGAGATGTCTGATAGTATTTAGAAACGTTTTCGCTTCTGCCTTTAATGAAAAATCACCACATTAAAGTGAAGCAAGCAAAAGGCTATTGCAAAAGTAAAGAAACATATCATAGTAGGCATGATAGGTAGTAATGGATACTAACTGCACCAGGAGGGGTTCGAGTTAAGAAGCAGAAAAAGCTTTCAAATAGCATCGATAATGAGTAACTGGAATAATTTGACTGGGGAAATTGTGGAGTCTTAATCTTTGAACCTTTATAAGGACAGCTCAGGCAATTTGTCAAGAGTAGTCCATGATCAGAATAGCATCTGTCACAATGTGACTCTGACCTGGGGCACAAGGAAAGTCCAGGTCATGCTCTTAAGGCTCCTTCAGTTCTTATTTTTCTATGACTTTTATTGTTTACTCTTATTCAGAAAACTAATAAACAAAACCATATCTACTGTCTTTTTGTTACATGCATACCTGCAATCTCCAGAATTCGTGATTGCCTTTGGGAAGCATTATATGGCTACTGCAGCTATGTCAATAATTTTTATATCACCTGTGGTACAAGTTAGAATTTGTAAACAAACATATTATCAGGCGAATTTAAATCAGTCTTTCCTTTGACTTCAAGAGGAGCTCAATTGCATCATGTAGATACAGACAACTAAGTTGGCAGCTGGTCTCCCAGGGCTCCCTTTGTAGTCAGCACATAGATGGGCACTTTCAGGAAGCAACTGAGAGCATGAGACTAATTTATGTCCTCTGAAGACTAGCCAAATAACCCAGCAAGTTATTAAAGTAAATTAAATTGGAAACCAGTAGTTGGACAGTGTTAACACTCTCCTGCCATACCTTCATAATGCCTAAATTACTAAGCGATAAATAACCAATATTTAAAGAGAAGATATGAAAATATATAGTGGAAAAAATAGCATTAAGTTAATCACACACAGATTTTAAAGATTTTCTGCAATCTCTCCTCCCATTTCTGTACCATAAATAATACCAGGGCAAACTAACTGTTTTCCCTTACAACTCAGTGTGGAAAATTTCTGAAAAAGGGCTATGTAAATATCTAGTGAAGAGTAAAGGAAAGCAAACCTACTCTATTTGGCTCCTAGTCAGAGTGGTAGTAAAAATAACATTGTGTTAAATAAATATGTTTTAGGACTACTTAGTTGTGTTTTATAGTATGAATAAAGTAAACACACTCGGCATAATTTCTTTAAAGACTTTTTAAGACATAGATTCTCACAGTTAAGTTACAGAACAAAGTAAAAGAACGCAGAAAATGTTTTTTCTATCCTTCAGCTTCCCGGTTTGCATCAATTAAAATTATCCTAGGATCAAGGGTGCTCCTGTTTCCATCCATAATAATCAATATTCTTTTCTTATCTAACAAGGTCTAGCTGAGTAACTCCTCAACACTGAGAGAATATTGATGAGTGAAAACATAATATTTTCTTCTTACTATCCACTTAAAAAAATTGTTCAGAAGATTGTCAGGTAGCCTTCTGCATATGGTGGAATTACGTAAAAAAAATGGATGAGGTTGTGACTGAAAAGCACAAGAAAGAACCCAGGACTGCCTTCTTAGTTAGGGATTTTTTCATTTGTTTTTACAGGATAGGTGTATCATAATTTCATCAAATTTTAAAATTATTATTTATTTTCCATCTCACTACTTCAACTGAATATCATATCATTTCATTGACACATTTATTCAGTACATTTATTCTCTCTAAGCCCCAGGATAAACAGTCTCCCACTGAACAGTGAAAATTGACAGTTTAATAGAAAAATAAAATGTTTGGTATGTACAAATAATGGAAAAATCCACATAATTTTCAGAAATTCTAGCTGGAACTGTGATGATAATTAGAACTATTAAGTACAGCCATGTGACAGTTTTGACCCACTTAATCAAAAGGATGTGTATCATATTAATACTGTCATTACTGTGTAAGTTAATCTATTACTGTGTAAGTTAATTTAAACATCCATATTTACATTTTCTTAAATACTCCTTTAAATACATTATTCATATTGATGGCAAAAAATATTTAGTGATTTAGCTTGCTAAATTTAGAATGCAATAGTAAAATTCCAAATTTTGTAAATTTTATTTTCTCATCAACCAGCTTTGAATCTTGACATAAGTATATTTGATGGCAGCTGCCTCCGGGGTCTCCTTTGTGCTGGGGGGCTCAGAGTCACTTCCACTTCCACTTCCACAGGCACCAGAGTGCCAGGTGCTGCATACTGAGGGGTTTATTGCACCCTGCTGCTGCTGCTGCTGCTGCTGCAAGGGAAAGGGTTGTTTCTCCCCAACATCTCTGATAAAAGTATATTGCTTCTGGACTGCTGGCAGGAATATTTAACACCCTCCATGTTTAACACTGCCCATGCAAGTGCCCTGCAGAGTTATGAAGGTTAACAACTTCCAAAGCTTAGATAATGCTGCAGGAATTGGTGCTGAATAAATAATTCATGTATACTTTCTTATGACTAAAAAAATATACACAAAACTTGTGTAGTTTGACTCAGATTTAAGCTACTGTTAAAGTATTGGTGTTAAAGTATTGGGTTTTATCACAGATGTCATTTTTGCCTTTTTATTTCTTTTGGCACAAGGGCCTTTTCCAAAGGCTTGATGGGAGTATAATAGAAACTTGATAAATGGATTAGTACATTGTTTTCATTCTTTCTAGATGTTTCCTGCATTATGAGAAAGCTGAAAAATGCAAATTTTAGTATCTCTTACAAGACAAGGAGTGTAGTTCAGAAAACAGTGTGAATCCTTATTTGGCCAGAAATATGATGTTTATTTTGGTTGGAATGGGACACACGTCAATAGACACACACAAAACAAAACAATAATGAAAAAAAGAAGTCTATGAAGGATTCCATTTATGGAAAATATTATATGCAGTTTTTATTGTAGATGGGACAGCTAGTACTGTCTGCTGACTATCTCTTCTGACACCCACCAGTGTCCAATAGATGCATTTGATTGGTGCTGCTTATTTTTGCATTGCTATCACCAGCTGTTTTAAAAACAGTAGACTAAACAGAAGCAATGCCAATACCCACTCTAAAAAATTTCCTTGTGTCTGAAGATAGAGGTTTGGGGTTTTGTTAATAGGGTCTAAATACAAAACTGTCAATGACATTCACAACTGAATGATGTAAAAAGGGATTACACAGGAACATTCAAATCTTTAGTAATTAATAGAAGAGCCTGGGACTTATCTGACACAAAAATTAATAAAAATGAAAGCATGAAGAAATTCTATTTCCTGGTGTTATGCTATGTAACCCATTTTCTGTTTAGAAATTAGGCCACAAAAAGTTACGGAATTGCGAAGTAGTTCAGCTGGCATTTGCATACAAATATAGAAACACTGGCCATGATATCCTACTTGTGTAAAGGTTACTTCAAAAGTCCTGTTGTCATCTTCTTGTATGGTTGTCATAATATTTTTTCATATAAATATGTGGGAGGAATTAATCCATTTTAAGAAGATTTTGAAAGAGTTTTTCCTTTCAAAATTTGCTTATCCTTAAATGCCCAGCTTTTAGGAGCACCTGTTTTCTCACATGAAATATTTATATAATTTGTTTATTACTTTTGTATTTTACTGAGGTATGCAGCTGTGGATTTTTGGTTTAACCTTTTAGAAACAAACAAGCAGCCTTATAGTTTTGTTACATTTAAAAATATAGAAGGCGTCATCCTAGATCGGGCAGCTTTTCTACTTCAAAGCTCATAATTTAGTTAAGTCCTCTAATAGAACTATATTTCATATATGCTTTATGCTTATGTTACTCCTCAGAGAACCTAAAGATGAAAATAAAGTCATTTACTGCATAAGGAATAGTGACTGTATTGGCCATTAACCTCAATATGTTGCATATTCTATAATGGGGCATATAAAACACTCACAGTAGTGAGATTTGACAGAACAAGACATTTATTCAAGCCAAAGTATTGCTTATAGAAAGGAACTCACAGATATCTGTGCTCACACCACTCTGTGCTGCCATCTTCTCCAGTCAGATAATTTGTTTTCTGCTTCATAAAATATTTGAACTTCATGCCTCAGGCACCTTATTTTCTTACAACAATTTCCTCTTCTCCTACAATAATAGTAGTGAAAAAAGTGTTATGCTATATTAACTTATAAATGAATTTTTGTCCATTAGCATTCTGCTTACAACTTTAAATGTAAGTATAATAAAATTATCACTGGGATATACATTATGCTGCTTATATGAAGAACACCTTGCTAAAAAATTAAACCCTTTTCACATTTATTTTGCATGTAAGGGCATACACAAATTTTTATTTCTTAAAACTGTTGAAAACTGTATTAGCTCTTCAAAACAAGAAAAAGGAGAATGCTTCCATGACTGACTTCCTCCAAGCCTCTGGTTGAATGCAAATATCAGTTTATCTGTTTCTAAAATTTTATGTAAATGCATGCAACTCCAAAATGTTTTGGAAAAGTGATTTATCTGCTGCAGCCCAGTGATACAAATCCTCTTTGCTGCTAGGTACTCTTCCAAATCTGGCAGAATCGGGCTGTTTCTAGATAATACTTTAAAAAAAAAAAAGTGCTGAGTGAAAATATTGTGTAGATTATAAATTCAAACACTCAGAATCTGTCCATTTAGTTAAATTCAGTCCCTCTGGTTTTTTATACTTGAATGACAGCACAGGCATCTTTCCTGATAATACACAATTGCTTTCTGTGGGAGCCCTGCCTCCTCTTTTGAGTCAGTTTTACAGTGTTGTTTGAGTGTGGTGATATACAGTTCTTAAATCCATTATTGAACGTATCCACTCATCTACTGCTTGCTTAGTGCTGTCACAGTCTTGAATTAATTTCTTTGACAATTTTTATGATTTTTAAGATCCTAAACTTCTAAGACTTTTGGTAAGACCTTAGAGTTACCCACATCTCTTTGTGAAGGCTCCAGAATTCTTTAGTCTGCACAAAATTCACAAGCTTAGTTCTTAATGCACATATATAGATTGCTAGAATCATAGAATAATTTAGAGAAGATACCTTAAAGATCATGTAGTTCTTATCAGCCCAATGTGGGCAGGGAATCTTTTGCCATCCCAGGTTATACAGACCCCCATCCAACCTGATCTTGAGCACCTCTAGGGATGGGGAGTCCACAACCTCTCTGAGCAACCTGTCCCAGTGTGTCACCACCCTTATAGTAAAGAGTTTCTCTTAATACCTAGTCTAAATCTCCTTCAGTTTAAGGCCATTTCCCCTTGTCCAGTCCTTGTGAAGTCTCTCTCCAATCTTATATGCCTCTTTATGTACTGGACATAAAGTAGCTTGGTATCTATCAAGATGTTTTTCCACCTGCATTCTTCGTGGGACTCACTTCAGTGAGTTTTCTTAGAAAATAGTTACAGGATGGAGTCTTGTCCAAAATGTAATAATGGTCAAAGTTGACCATGAAATGCAAATCTTCTTTAGTGGTGTATGGCGTATGTAATAAAAGTCTCCTAACTAATTTATATTGTTTTTTGCAAAAGGAAACTACTCCAGGTAGGAAGGCACTAGCCACAAAGGACCACAGGTGGTGATTGATTTTGTATCCCTCATTTTTGGTGGCATTTCTGATTGCTGTATGTGTGCTTGGATGAAACTGTCCTCTCATTGCTCTGGTTTTCAGTGGAAACTGCTGGGATTACTCAGCTTTGTAATCACCAGCTACACATGGTTGATCAGGAGTGGTTTCAAACCTGGACTGAACAGAGGTTTTTGTATTTTTTCAAGACCTCCATCAGCTTCCTGCCCCAAATGGGAATCAAAGGGTTTCCTGCCCTCTCTCAACATTGCTCAAACTTGGGCCTCATTTTGAAGTACCTAACTTCACTCATTAGGCTTTGCAGTGGAGATTGAGGGTGACCATAGAGGATACAGGCTCAAAGCAAACTCACTTTGGGCATTCCTGGTAAGCAAGAAACATTTGGTAAGGGCTGCCCACGTATCATTAAATCCTACCTCCCAGATGTTGTTTTTCAAATGATTGAGAGTAGACAACTTAAGGACCCCAAAAGTTGGTAGTTATGCAGTCAGAGAAGGGATGTGGCAACTCCACTTGAAATTAACAATAAGCTTTGGAGTTTTCAGAAACGGAATAATTGTTAATTATTTTTCTCTTAAATGTTAATTTTTAAATTTCTCTTAAATTATAATTTTTTAGACCAAATTTTCAGCTATGTACAGACTGTGTTCCCTAGAAAAACGGGGAAGTCATTCCACAACTTACGAAGTGACAGGCAAGTAAAGGTGAAGCTGAGAATGGGGTGCTATAAAAGGTAGGTAGGAAATGTCACTCACTCATAAGAAGCAGTGCAGAAAGGATAGTTCATTACAAATCCCTCTGTGCATAGAATGAGCCTTAGGCGAGCCTGTTCCAGGGATGGAAAGGTGAGGATATAAAGCTTGTTACTGAGGCTTGCAGGATCCAGATACTGGGAAACAAGGATTTTGAAAGCTATGATCCCAGCCCAGCACTGCAAGAGTTTGAATACAGTTTGGATCAGGGCATGTGCCTTAAATACTGATCTGAGCACAGCTTAGAGTGTGAGGCATTTTGGAGATGAGGAAACAAAGTTCAAAACCTACCACCTAAGTGGAAGAAGCTGTTCAAACATGAAGCTGTGTCATACAGTAGGTGAATGATTGAAACCTAACGTGCAGCCCAAAGAATTAAAATGCATTTTGAACCGCTTTAAAAGCCTAAACCTGGACTCTTCTCTCTTATAGTCTTCCTGCTGTGGAGCAGAGCACTGCAGAGTTTCAGGACCAAACCCCTAGCTATCTAGTTTCCAGATTCCAAGCACTGGTTGTCACTGCCTGAATGGTCTCTCATATGAGAAAAGAATGGAATACGGGCTGTCTTTCTCAGGATTCTAAGATCCAGTGTATTTCAGACACTTTTTGTGAAAAACATTGGCTATAAGTAAAACAAAGCACTTTTGTTTCTCTTTACGCTTTTATTTCCTACAAGAAGAATAAAAAATGTGGTTTGTTTGGAATTTTAACTTTTTTTCCAGTCCCCAGAGAAGTCAGTTTTTCTATGAAGTGGGTATTTGAATGTGCTTTGGGTATTTGTGGGCAAGTGGATATTTGACCCTGTTTCTTCATTTTCCTTTATGTGTAATATATTTTTTCTTTATGACATATCTCTAAAGATACTAAAGATGGTACTATTCTTCTCATTTTATTAATTGGAAACTGGAATAAAGCAAATAGAGGCAAAAATGTAGTCTTTAATATAAGACTAAATTTTTACACTTTACATACAAGCAGAGCTCTTATTGACCTGATTTGCAAACCTTGACCTAAACTCCTCTGAGCATCAAACTTCACTTTTGGGTAACCAGAAACAAAGTAATTTCAATTAATCTAAGCTTTTCTTTATTTCTTTTAAAGGCAGAAGTACAATATGATTTTACAAAAGTACCAGGAAATCATCATAACCAAGAAAACCTTTTAGCCTAATTTTCTAAGACATGTTTTTGTTCCTGTCTGTGCACACAGAGTCACATTTGTTCATTTTTGAACTTACCGATCAATTTAAACTAAGACCTGGCAGGAAAGTATAGATTTCAGAAATAACTGAGGTAGTTATTAACCTACAGTTACAGTTCATAGTCAAGTACAAGTTTTCAAAAATCACAATGCTAGGCAAGGGTGTGTGATGAAGGAACAGGGAAAACTCTGTGATACCATCTGATAAACCACCCAGCTCACAAATTGTTCAGCAGAAGAGACAGAGGTTCCATGAAAGCCTCTTCCAGTGCATGACCTTATTTATCAACACTTCATTTTGCACTGTAAACTGAATGAAGTCTGGGCAAAATGGAGGGGAAAAAAGAAAAAAGTGCTGTGCTTATGTACTAAAGATATGGGTACAGAAAACACACACATCAATGGATTCTGCTGGTAACTTTTCCTGTTAGCCCCCACTAAAATCTCAGTCTTGTTTTAGTCCTGCCTTAAATGCAGAGCACGCAAATGCCAGCACCAAGACAACACTTTAGCACACTGGGGTAGGAAGTGTCTGTCTGTCCTCAACAGGGCTCCTCATCAGCTAAAGGGCACTATGGCTTCAACTACCAATTGGAAAAGTATTGATTCCATGTTTTGATACTGCAGTTCTCCTTCTCCAGGTGTTACCAGGCATGGTGGAATATGATATTATCCCTGATAATATTATCGCTGAAAAAGTCAGTGGAAGCTGTAGGGTTGAGCTGATGGCACTGCTGCACCATCGGTGCTGTGGTCCCACACCTCTTTGTTAGTCAGAGGAGATCTGGAATACTTAGGAATGCTGGTCTCTGTTCCCTGCTATACAAAAGAATAGCTCCCATTAGTCAGATTCTACGACCTCCTACTCCTGCAGAGGGAAACTTCAAATAATGCCCTATTCTGTCTCTGCAGCCCTCAGATGGAGCATGTTCATTTGTTCCTGGAGATGCAGTCTTCTTGTCTGTGCAGGCTACAAAGAAAAGGGACAAGCTCTCTATCAAAGAAAACTGCAGAAAGCTGACTGCCAGGCTTACTATAGCTATGAAAAGATCATTTTAAGGGCTCATAATTTAACCAAATAGGAACCTTTTTTTCTTTTGTATGAAAAAAAATAAAAGAAACTCATGAGATGAAAGAAAGTTGTCTTCCAAAGTTCACGTTCCCATGTTCCTAGTTCTGAAGTACTGCGTCTTCTAAGGGCTGTAACTGACATAAGTGCCTTAAACGCTAGGTTACACTGAGACCTAACACTAAGAATACCTAATAAATATACTTTTGAAAATAAACAGAGTTCAGCAAAGGTACTGAGCATATCTGGTAGCTTTGCAAAGTCATAAGTCAGTGAACAAAATGCTTTATTATAGAGTTTTGGGCAACTTCTGTTAGACTAGGTTTTCCTTGCCAAACCTAGACAAAGATTACATCAAAGGCATGGAGGCACAGACACATAACCCAGACAGGCACGTAAGGAATGCAAATTTTGCTTGCATGTATGCATTTAGTCTATGACTTAGCAAGGATCACTCATGAGGAGAAGAGTAGCAGAATTTTAGTTTTATTCATTCCATATAACACATGGCTGATTAACTGAATGTGACAACACTACACAGTAGACTCAGAAAATTTTGACCAGTGTAAATCCAGAAACGAAAAAGGTGTGCCAGGAGATTATCTCCTGAGAGAATACTCAGAAGAAAGTCCAGCAAGTGTTACACTGTGTTCTGCTGCCCTCATCTCCTCTGTCTGTCCTTCCAAAAGAGCCTGGATCATTCCATCCGAGTACTCCAGTCACAGAGTCACACTCCAGTCACACTCCAGTCACACTCCAGTCACACTCCGCTCCATTCCACCCTGTCTCCATGGTTCCAGTAGGAGTGTGGCCCTGCAGGCGTGTGCACATCTCTAACTCTGGTTGTTTATTCCCCATGCAGTTTGTGTTTGTGTAGAGCCATTTAAGTTGTAACGCCTGATGAAGCCAACTCACTGGCTGGAGTGACTGGAATTCCTTCGTGCTGCTCTTCAGGTGCCCTGCTGACCTCTGATCCCTCTCCAGCTTCTGGGCATCTCCTGCTGGTACTAGCATAAAAGTCAAGAAAAAAATTAAGTTATTAATAATTCATGTTTTACATGTTCTGGAAAATATTTTGTATTTATAAATAGCAACATATAATGGACTGATATCACTGCAACATGTCACAAATTATCTGCTTGATACTGTTATTAATAATGACATAACTTGTGTTTGTCCACCTGGATTCTGTTCCACACAAAGGTGTCTACCCATGATTTTTAAGAGAGTAACTTGCCATTTACCACTTGAAATACCATACTTTGAATTTGTAACAAACATATAAATCTAATTCAGAGAGCTTGTCCTTCTAAAATCAGATGAGGCATTCATTTAAGGTATTTCTCAGGAAACATATGAAAAAAATTGCAGCAGCTTTGTTTTGAAAAGACTTTCCTCAAGCAAACTGGCCTCTATTCTGGAAGATATGCAAGATGAGTTCAGTTCATCTCATCCTAGCAACCTCAAATATCTCTCTCTTCACTTGCAATTTAGGGAATTGTCTGAGTTCTTTAAGCTTATGTCCTAACCAATTCATTGATGGTAGAGTGGTATAAGATCTGCAGCATCCAGAGAGTCTGGCATGTCTCTTGTGCTATAAGGTGACAACATAAGTGAAAAATTACTTAGAAACTTGTCATCTTTCAAACTGAAATATTCAATTTGAAATATTCAAGGAATGGCATTGTTGGAGATGGTCCTTATCTTTATGAAATTCTGATCTTAATTTTTGTAGAACCATTCACAAGAATGAGTAGCCTCTAACATAAAGCCTACATCACCTGACATCACATTAAAAATGTGGGCGTTTTTCATTTAAATATTTGTAGTAGTTCTGCTTACAAAATGAAGGGTAAAACTTCTAGGATGAAACTTACATTTGTGCAACTGTTTGCTAAATTGCAATTTTTCATACTATACATTATTGCAATAATTTAATGGCATTCAATTTACTGGAACTATATTACCTTACCAATTATGCTCTTTTCTAAGATAGTTAGGTGTGTAGAGGCCAGGAGACATTTGCTATGATATATCAAAATCATAATTAATATTAAACAAAAATGTCTCCAAAAACATAATACATAATTGGTGTAGTCCATTTATCAGAGAATGAGTCTGTGCAAATGAGACTTTCTTTATGTACTCATATACATAGCAAATTGTCTTAAAGTGTTAACACAGTCTTTAGGAACTCTCAAGTGTACATTTAACATTTGAGATTTGTTGTATCTGGCATTTGCACAACTGTTGTCTCTAAAAGCAAGTTATGTGAATCATCACAACAATGATTGCTTGGGGAACGCTTCTTTCTTCCATGATGGATTCTATTTTTCTGTGAAATTTTGAAAATTGAACTGTTCGTGGTAATTGGGTTTAAATTCCTCCACTCCTCCAAAGAGAATTTGTTTATGTACATGCAGTTGGAGCACATCTGCACCCAGTTAAGTGCTTTCAGTTAGCAAAATCAGCTGCTTTCAACAATTACATGCACCATCATAGCATATGTGAGCTCCTGAATCACATTCACTTTATAAAATATTACATCTATATGTAAACTTATACTTTTTTTTTAACAAGTGTAGTAGATTAAATTTCCCATATTCATGGTTTCTTAAATTAGCTTTCTCAGAATTTCTACACTTCTTAAGGAGATATGTAGCATATGTCATATTGATCCCAACAGATTTTAGGAGCAGGCTTGTGGCACTATATCCAGAAAAGGCCAATGCAAATACATACCAACTCAAGATGTGCTTCTGCAAGCAAAATACTTCACAACAAATACTTTGAAAAGGGAGGCACAGTACATGAGAAAGTGGTTTTAACTCACCTCTCCAAAGGTGCCAGATACGCTACCTACACATACAGATAAAAAAGAAAATTACTTAGGAAAAGCCCACAATCTTCTCCTTTATGCTTTTAATTCTTTTTCAGAGAAGAAAATTTCATATGAAATCAGACAGTTTTTCAGGCTTGGGGTTCTGCAACCATGTGGCAAATAAACAAATAATTGGAAAAAAAAAAACAAACAAAGCCAGGCAAATAAATTAAAAAAAATTTTTTTAATTGTTATTACTGTTCCGTCTGGCTTCTTTCGGTTTCATATTGCATGGTCACCAATCCAAATACCTTCCCATTGGGCATAAACCTTAGACTGTCCCAACTGCCACAACAGTATCGGAAAAAAAACCCCACCAAAATACCTACTTTTTCTAGTTCTGGATAGCTTAAAACACTCCAAAAAATAGTCAGGACCAACAAACTCATAACTAGCTGATCAGTAAAATTTAATCCGTTACATTGTGAAAATTGAATTTAAAATAAAATCTTGCACTTTTTAAATATATCAGCTTGGTTTTTTAAAACAATGTGATAAACCAAATATGATAGAGAATAAAACAATATGTCTTGTAAAGTAGAAAACAATTAGATACCAATAGAATCCTTGATTTCAGAGAAAGAAAATGATTTCATTTATGTCTCTGGATTTAAAAAAATGGAGATCATAAATGTATCAAAATGATAAGCATAAATATGGTGCTATACTCGCATTTAAAGATTTGAGTTTTCTGCTATAAACAATATACCAAGAACAGTAATGGAATACCATCAAACACACACATTTTTAAATGGCTTCACAAAGGTACAGCTCCTAAAATTATTATTTTAATTTTGAAGACTTTTTTTTCCATCAAATCCAACTTTAATGTATTGTTCTCCCAGAAAACAGTGGTTTTAAACTTGTGTTTGAATAAAGAATTACAAAAAAATGTAGGATTGTCTATAGAACGTGAAAAGAATCTCCACTGCATTTCATATTTGTTGAATGAGGAGCTGCCTAGTTGCCATAAAGGCTTCTCTCTGAGACACTTCTAAGTATGGATCATGGCAAGTTGGAGGGTTTGCACACATTTGGATCATGGCAAGTTGGAGGGTTTGCACATGAATAGACCTGGAGATCAGAAGTGATTGATGTGATCATCTTGCTTGACCACAAGTGGCAGGCCCCCTCAGAAACACTGTTAGTGCCAGAACTCAAAACATGTTTCATCTTATTTTGAAGACTGCGTTGTAATCTCCCTTGAGAAGTCTGTTTCAATATGTAGTTGCACTTCCTGCTTGAACTTTTTTCTGATTTAATGAAGTCATTGGATCTATTTGTACCTTTGCCTGTCATACAGAAAAACCTCCTTTATCCACCTTTTCCATGTGTAAATACCAGAGTAGCATGTAAGTCCTTGATCTTCTTTATAATAAATTGAAAAGAGAAGCTGATATCAGAAGAGCAGGCCAATGTGCTGTGATTTAAGACCAAAAAAGAAATGACATCATTATATAAAAGACTAATTTCTATACTATGTAGAAATATTGCTGAGCAATTGAAATAGGCACCAGTGCTATGACACGAGGAAAAATCCACAGATAGCTGAAGATTTTCTAGAACAGAAAAGGAACAGGGAAACCATATGGAGGTTCTTCACAGAAATTTCTCTCCAAACAATGTGAAAGACAAGCATATTGAAGTTAAATCTTTGGTTAGATTAACAGTGTTCCAAGGACATTTTTTTTCATAGTCATAGAAATCTGATACAACACAAAACTTTTAGATAATCCTCTTTCAAATACACATTTAAAAAAATCCAAAGGTAGAGAGGCAAAAAATTCTAAAGTTTCCTTGACCCAAAAGTGTTTTCCTGTTTTGAACAGTTTTTTCATCTCAAATGCTTTCATCCTCTTTTTCCCCTTAAAAGAGAGAGGGCATGAACTCAACTTACAGTGGAAAAAATTTCTTGGAACATGAAGAGTCAATCATATAATCACTGGCATCAAACAGAGGTAGTCCGGGCCTTTAAACACGGAGACACCATGTCACCCTCATAACCTAATTTTAAATACTTCTGGATGAAAGTTATTATTATTATTATTATTATTATTATTATTATTATTATTATTATTATTATTATTATTATTGAATTTTATTCTTTTAGAGCATGTCCTCTAGGGTGTAGTCCTAATTGACTTTTCTATAACTGCAACAGCATTTTTATGCATTATAAGTCATATTAATAATAAGCATTATAATTATAATGCTTCCAGCTGGGAATACTTTAGTTAAAGGTCATTTTTTGTTCAAAAGGTATGTAGTTTAAATGTTGTCAAGTTTAGTATTAAGAATATAAAATGCAATTAAGCTAGCTTTTATCCCAAATGTTCTCCTTGAAACTATTCCAGGATGAGTATAATAAAAAACATAAGCAAACTCACCTTCTGCAGTTAGGTTTCATGTGTTGTGTGTCAAAGTTTTGTGAAGCACTATTCTTTATACACTAAACATGACATTATAGACAGAAAGAGAAAATAAATTGAAGAAGTAATTCAACCCTTATATTACTAAAACCATATTTTAAAATTATTTAAATTATTTAAAACTTTACTCTTGAACAGAAAAAATATTCAGGAGTGATATTCAGTGCAAATTGCATGAGCACACCTAATTCACAAGCTTCTTGCTCTTTCCCATCTTGATTAAATTTTAATTACGTAACTACCTCAAGCTAACTTTAAGGTTTTCAGAGAATACATTTTGTTTTCAAGGCATTGACACATCAGCAGTTGCCATTGTGTCTGAAATCTGAACACGGGAATGTACAATACCAAAAGAATCTTTCAAACCTTTTGTTCCAGTATGGTGTTATTCTCATATTCTAGTGTCAGTTTAGAAAGTTAAGTCACTAGATAAATCACTAAACTGGGAAACAAAAGTTGAAACAATTTTCACTGCTAAATTCAAATCCACAAATTATTACGGTCACTGAAGTAAATTTAAATTATTTTCTAGAAGAGATTTAAAATTAAAAACAAACAAACAAACAAACAAAACAACAAGAACAAAAACAAAAACCAGAAAGAGCAAGATGAGTTTATCAGTTTTTAGGGTATTGACTGGGTTGTATAAAGGGTTTATTCTGTGTATTTCCAATACTTATGTCCTGGGGTGACTTTATGATGCTGAATTTTATCCCCANTTATTTTGAAGACTGCGTTGTAATCTCCCTTGAGAAGTCTGTTTCAATATGTAGTTGCACTTCCTGCTTGAACTTTTTTCTGATTTAATGAAGTCATTGGATCTATTTGTACCTTTGCCTGTCATACAGAAAAACCTCCTTTATCCACCTTTTCCATGTGTAAATACCAGAGTAGCATGTAAGTCCTTGATCTTCTTTATAATAAATTGAAAAGAGAAGCTGATATCAGAAGAGCAGGCCAATGTGCTGTGATTTAAGACCAAAAAAGAAATGACATCATTATATAAAAGACTAATTTCTATACTATGTAGAAATATTGCTGAGCAATTGAAATAGGCACCAGTGCTATGACACGAGGAAAAATCCACAGATAGCTGAAGATTTTCTAGAACAGAAAAGGAACAGGGAAACCATATGGAGGTTCTTCACAGAAATTTCTCTCCAAACAATGTGAAAGACAAGCATATTGAAGTTAAATCTTTGGTTAGATTAACAGTGTTCCAAGGACATTTTTTTCATAGTCATAGAAATCTGATACAACACAAAACTTTTAGATAATCCTCTTTCAAATACACATTTAAAAAAATCCAAAGGTAGAGAGGCAAAAAATTCTAAAGTTTCCTTGACCCAAAAGTGTTTTCCTGTTTTGAACAGTTTTTTCATCTCAAATGCTTTCATCCTCTTTTTCCCCTTAAAAGAGAGAGGGCATGAACTCAACTTACAGTGGAAAAAATTTCTTGGAACATGAAGAGTCAATCATATAATCACTGGCATCAAACAGAGGTAGTCCGGGCCTTTAAACACGGAGACACCATGTCACCCTCATAACTTAATTTTAAATACTTCTGGATGAAAGTTATTATTATTATTATTATTATTATTATTATTANACCTCAAGCTAACTTTAAGGTTTTCAGAGAATACATTTTGTTTTCAAGGCATTGACACATCAGCAGTTGCCATTGTGTCTGAAATCTGAACACGGGAATGTACAATACCAAAAGAATCTTTCAAACCTTTTGTTCCAGTATGGTGTTATTCTCATATTCTAGTGTCAGTTTAGAAAGTTAAGTCACTAGATAAATCACTAAACTGGGAAACAAAAGTTGAAACAATTTTCACTGCTAAATTCAAATCCACAAATTATTACGGTCACTGAAGTAAATTTAAATTATTTTCTAGAAGAGATTTAAAATTAAAAACAAACAAACAAACAAACAAAACAACAAGAACAAAAACAAAAACCAGAAAGAGCAAGATGAGTTTATCAGTTTTTAGGGTATTGACTGGGTTGTATAAAGGGTTTATTCTGTGTATTTCCAATACTTATGTCCTGGGGTGACTTTATGATGCTGAATTTTATCCCCATTTGTCTGTTTAGCCCAGAAATAAGTTTTGCACCTTTAAGAGTGGTTCCAAGAGCCTGCGGGAGGAGAAGAAGTGCAGTGCAGTTTGTTATCAGAAACTGCACTTGCTCCCCCACATCCTTCTCCTGGGCTGTGTTGTCTGCAGCATGGACAGACGGCAGGAGAGAGCTCTCCTTTGCTGTTAGTTAGTTTTAGCTAGCCAAGGCAGAGAAGTTCTTTGGACTGCAGTTCTTTCTTTTTCTTGGACCTGTTTAAACCTGCTCTGGACTGAACACCCAGAAGAGAACCGGGAGCTAACACACTCCTGTTGCCCACTGGGCCAGGCCTGGGCCACGGCATTTCCATTGCCAGAGGAACTGATAACAGCCTGGGTGAGCTGAGCTACAGCCCACCAAGGGGATTTTCTGAGTTTGTCATCTCTTCAGAGCGGCGAGAGGTTTTGTCGTTTAATGTTTTTCATTTTTTGTGCTGGTGAATGCTTTGTCTGTTAAATAAACAGGGGGTTTTTTCCACTTTTCTACAAGGAAATCTTTTCCTGAACCAGCTGGGGGAGGGGTGACTTGAATCTGCTTTCTAGAGGAGCCCCTTTGGAAGTTTTCTCCCAAATTTGTCGTAAACCAGAACAACTTACTTCATCATTTAGGGCAAATGTCCTGAGGTGGAGGTGACACAGCAAAAATTCTGAAAACATTATAACCTGGATATGTATTACAGGAGAGCTGCCAGAGAGGACAGCGACAATAGAGCAGAGCAGAGCCTGTGCCAGATGTCAGCTTTATGAATACGGATCAAGTTGAGGGAAGGAGTTCTAGAGATTCTGACCAAAAAGCTTGTGAAAAATACTGTATTTCCATTTAAAACATGTATTTCAGCAGAAGCTACAGTCTGAGAATGAAACATATGAGTTCTGAGAATATGAATGGAAAATTCAACTAAAATTAAAGGCAAGCTGGATATGCTGTTAGAACACAGAATCTGCTAAAGTGCATGGCAAATGGTTTTTCTTTCCTATTTATAATTGATGTGTTGAATATAATTGCGCTGTGCATTTGGCTAATCATAGAGCAATCTGCTTCATATTGGTTTGTTCACCATCATCATGGCTGTAACTTCTATATATTGTTTAATAAAACTGCTGATTTTCACTCTTTTGAGAACCTCTTGGTGTCAGAGTATTTTAAATTTACTGTGGTTACTACTCCAGTAATAAGGCATAACTGTGTATAATTATCAAAATATGAGACAATGGGATTCAATAATTGGCTGCTGCCTCTAATGTTGCTGTGATTTTACACACTAAGCTGTATATTTTATTTACATGAATTTTAAGTTTGATTTTAAGCTCATGATCCCTATTCTCTGGCCAGGAGAGGATTCTCTCTCTCCTCTTAAATCCCCTTCAAATTCATGCAAAAGTCAAGAAAATCTTAACAAATCTATGATCCTTTCCTTCAAAATGAGCAATTTTTCTATAGCGCCATTAAAAATGGTGGAGGGGGTTACAAATCCCCACACAAAATAGTGAGGAATTGCATATACTATACACTAAGAGCCACACCATGGAACCTAGAGATCAAACGCTTTCATATTTATTATAAAATCCTGAAGAACCTGTTTTGGAGACTGCTTTTAACAATCAACCTCTCCATAATAGTTGCATAAGAGCAACACAAACCATTAAAGAAGTCCATAACATACCTTTGAGAACGCTTGAACAAGCATATGGTGTGCCTTTTATGCATCCAACCAGAAGCATTAAAATGAAAATAAAAGGGTTACTTTTACTGTGATCCCCTTAATTGCAATACCTTCCAGCAATGTTGTGTTGGAAACAAGGTCATCTAATGGCCTAATTAGCTCATCTTCCCTTTGGGAAAAGTGCATGTTATTCATATGGGTGTAAATGAAGCTGCAACTAGAGGAGATACAAGTGCTTGGAGACACTGGGCTAGGTACAAAAAAACCTAACTTCAAAGCACACGGTCAATTTTACACTATTTATTTTGCTATAAGTATGCCTTATTTAAAAGAAGAAAATATAGCATCAGTTTGGGCAGGCTTATCAAATTTAAGTTCCCATAAAGGATCCTCTCTTTTCCTGATTTTGTGAGGAGAAACAACCTCTAGGATGTCAAAATGAAAAGTGGTCCTAGCGACAGGCTGCTGGCATCCTTGTTGCATTCTGTTAGCGACTTTCCCTTCAGAAGTAAACCTGCAAGGCTAAGCACTTTGGGTCACAGCACATAACTGAAAAAAATGAATTGATAGATAGTTATGCTTGAGCACTAGCAAAAGGTAAGAGTGATGGTAAGTGTAATAAGTTTGAAACACCAGGAACATACAATTGTTCTGAAATCCCATTATGAAGATGTATTATTATTAGGTTCTGCTGTTGCCTCAGTAAGAGAAAGAATATAAAACACAAATCAGTGGGCACAATGGTTGGGATGAAATCTTAAGATGTCCGTTTTCTAAACAAACTCACAAATCACTTCGTTCTCTTGGAAAGGCAGATGCACCATTTTGAAGAGCCCCAAGAAAGAGGATGTAGAACACATGTCTTGCTGTTTTAGACTTCACAATCTAACTGGAGAAACTTGCATTGTGCCAATAGGCATTGCAAACAGCTCACTCAACTTCTCTGCCAATATGGCAATTTGCATAGCATTACCCATAATGCTTCAAACTGTGCCTTTGCTTTGAAAACAGATTTAATTGAGCCTTGCTGAGCTGCATTAATGTGTCTGTTTAAATTGAGCAAATCTAATTAGCTCACATGAAAGTTATGCCACCTCTGGTGCAGCAAAGCTAATGCAATTAAAGTCAGCCAGATGTATTGAGTATTGTAAACATGAAGTCTGACTGGTGGACAATAGCTCAGTATTCATCAGAGACTGGACAGCTTTGTAACACATTAACAACAGCTGCACTCTCTACAGTGTACAAGTATATATTGTGCTGTATATATGACTACTTTAAAATTCCAAGGTTTCTGCATCTTCAGCAATACTTGTTATAAGATTAGAACAATCTCATCTATGTGTGCCAGCCCAAGCCCATTTTTTTTTCCAATTAGACCACTACTTGTTTATGCAACATTGCTACAAAATCAATATTTACTAAACATTGCACAGAAAAATACTATTTATATTGGAAATAATTTCTAAACTCCTTCACTATTTACATGCCTTTATGAACTAGATTTCTAAAAAAACTGTATGTAAATGCATAACTGGGAAAATGCCAAGATACATTTCAAAAATAGTCAGAAAATGCTTAATAGGAAAAAAATATATGTTTTTAAGATGATTAATTATTTTCACTACACACTCCTATCAGACAACACGTCCTAGTTTACTGCTACCTATAGATAGGTTAGCATTTGAGATTATGTCTTATTCCTATACTGTTTGGTTTTTTTTTTAATACTGATCTCAGTATCTGGTTTTGTAGATGTCATGCAAAAAAGAAATAAATATAATTCTTGAAGGAAATACTTCAAATCATACTTCTTTGAAAATCTCACTTAGGATAGCTACAGAGTTGTCTGTGTGTCTTCTTTGCAGTCTTTTTTTTGTTTCTGCTTTGTATTCCCTTTCCAGAATGCCAAAATTACTGAAAAAAATTTGGGTTCTTCCCTGGTAATTGATAATCTTCTTCTTCCTCATTTATTAAATTAAGCTGTAATTGCTTTCAATCTTAATCAAGTCCAGTGTTTCACACTGTGAAAAGGATATTCAGTGGAAAATAAGGTAGGCTGTGTTCTCTTTGTTCTTCTTAAATCTTGAACATACCATTTTCTAACTTCTCAATTTTCCTGTCTGTAAAATGGACATAGCATTACCTAAGGAAATTATGAATTTTGTTTTCTTGTCATTCCCTGCCCAAGAAAGCCAGAGATACAAACACTATTGAATGAAAGTAACTCATAAAATTAATTTTTTAAAGTACTAGTAGGTTAAATATAGATTAGAGAATTATGTATTCAGAAAACACCTTAGGTATATGTTTTAAAAATTAGCAGCTTTTAAGGGTGGAAATAACACCTGTAAAAATAGGGAAATTTAATTAGGAATTAAAATTTTAAACACTAACAACCTTTACACATAAGGAACAAAATCATCTTAAACGTGTTCAAGAGAGCATGGTTCAAGAGAACAAGGTTTTCTGTATTTAGTTTAACTGCATACCTCAAGTTCTAACTCTATTTTGTGAGGGTTTCTAAAGTTAACAAGGTAGCAAAAATAAATTTAATATTTCTTTACTGGATATTTAGATTTTTCAATGGAGTTTTCACTACAGAGAAGGAAAAGATTTGATGAATGGATGGTGTAATGCATCGTTTCTTTCCCTGTCATTTTTCCTGTCTGATGTCCCGAGACCCTGAAATAAGTGACAATAGTTCAGAAGCTGCCCCAAACGCTTTGTCCAATGATCTATTATTTTTGTTATCCCATGCTGAGATGCCTCTCCTCAACATACAGCCACCTTAAGGAGAGGCTGGGGTACCAGTACAGTCTTTTCTGTCCTGAGAGTGTTGTACAGTTACTTCCCTCACATGCCTCCTCTCCCAGGCCAGGTAATAGCAGAGACTGGTATAAGGGTAGCAAGTGGGTTCTTTTAATCAAATTGCATTGTACTTTATTTTGGGTTCCGTTGTTTATGGTTTATTTCAGGTGCTGGACACAATACAGAGTCCCTTGATATTCTTCATCTTAATTTTATAAAAGTAAATTTCTGCTGGGCATTAACAAATTTTCATTACCAAAAACTATTAGTTTGGCCAACTAGT
Source organism: Leptocoma aspasia (assembly GCA_013399835.1). Taxonomy (NCBI): domain Eukaryota; kingdom Metazoa; phylum Chordata; class Aves; order Passeriformes; family Nectariniidae; genus Leptocoma; species Leptocoma aspasia. The sequence continues at coordinate 704,361 of VXAX01001324.1, read as the reverse complement.
TTGGCCATGTCTTAAAAGTCACCATTTTAAGAAATGTCAAAATGCTTGACACTTCATAGAATCATAGAACAATTGAGTTCTATGATTGAGTTGGAAAGGATGTTTAAATGTCATCTAGTCCAACTTCTCTGGCATGGCCAGGACATCTTCATCTAGAGGGTTGCCAACAGCCTGACAGGCATAATACGGCAGAGAATGCTGTAGCACTGGAAGATTTCATGAACAGGGGCACTTCAGACTGGACTGAGAAGCTGTAATCAATCAATGTGATCTGGAATTTAGTAACTCTAACATATGAATGAGAATGAAGATCCTAAACACATGGCTTACAAAACAACAGAGGAATAGCATTTCTAGGCATTTTTAGAGTTGAAAGGAAAGTTCCATGTAACAATAAAAAATAATGTTGTAAGAGGAATATAGAGAGACACAAAGGTGAAATTCAGACTCTGAAAATTGACTGAGAGAATAAAGAAAGTCTATCTTCAAGCTTTAGTCTATCTGCTGTTTTTGCCAGGTTAATTGAATCCTCAAATTAATGCTTGTATCTTTTTGTCTCACCTCTGTTTTGCTGTATTTCTAACGTATCCAAAGACACGTGTAACTATATTAATACCAGCATATTAATATTTGCATAATTGCAAGTTGATTTCCAGATTTAGCTTTTGGAAAACACCTGCTTTCACCTCAAACACCATGCCTGCTGGCCAATTTCGTCTTTGGATGAAAGTGTTTGGTACTCCAATACAACACAGATCACAGAGGCCTAGAGCCACATTACGTGAAAGTTTCTTCATCAGGGAAAGTCATTGCAAATAACTAAGAAAGTGTAATCTAACAATAAATTTTATCTACTTCCCCCAGCAGCAAGGAATCCCTCTTGCATATCCTGCACAAGAACTGATAAGACTGAGTTTGGTCCAGACCTCCAACCATAACAAAACCTTGTCTCATACAAAAAAATAATTAAATATCATCCTTATTTGCTAATATATCCGTAGAGGTCACACTCAGTTTACATATTTTGGCACTGCAAATTGTTTTTGAACCATTTTGCTATGTGATTCTAATTAGAAGACGGCAAGTTTATAAACAAATCAGGGTGCCAAGTCAGCCTGTCACACTGATTATAAGTGAAGTACAGAAGAGAAATTGATTAAGCATTAGTTATAAAAACAGAACAAAGTACCACATCAGGCATCAGAATACAACACAAAATGCAGGTGGAAAGGAAAAGAGCAGTGATATTGGTTAGCAGAAACTGGAGAAATAAGTGAAAAAACACATCATAAATTGAGGGAAAAACATGGATAACATGCAACAAACTCAGATCTCTTTTATTGGCAGTAAGTACATAATATCTGAAAATAAAATTATAAGTTTTTTACTTTTGCTTTACTAAAATCGGTTTGCAAACCAGCCTTTGGGAATTGTTCTCATAGCATTAGAGAAGATTCATTTTTCCAAAATATATCACATCCTGGCAATCACATTAGTTATTAAGACAACACATTAAGTTATTTACACAACACTTTCTCTGAATAGGTAACAGACAATAAAAATAAAATTATGTTTTCCTAGAAGATGCAAAATTTTGAACATTATATCTAGTCCAAGGCAGTAATCCAAGTAGGACAAGTTAAGATTCCCGTTGCCTCCATTGCAGAGCTAGGAGCAATATCAGCTTAAGTTGTATAAGCCTGCAAGTAATTGTAATTGGGTTGGTCATTTGGAAATGTCTTGCTGGGCATATTTGGACAGAAGGTTTTATTTGTATAATAAAAAAATAAATAAAATAAAACAAAGTACCCACTGACTAACTTGAACTGAAATGTTACAGGGAAAGATAAGATATTGGACTTAATTTCTTAAAATGTTTGCAAAAGTTTTTGGTGTTGTTATCAAAAAAAATCACATCTTTAAAAACCTGTTTTTTTTAAATATTAATGGGGTTAAAAAATTAAGAAAGACATTTGGAAACTAAAATACTGCTTTAAATGATCCAAGATACATTTGCTTTAATCTCTCAAGATTTTTGTTCATCTTTGGGAGTGAAGAAAAAGAGCTCCAAACATGTATCCCAGGACAGCTTTTACAGCAGTTCTCATTTAAATATAAACTCAAGTAGGTCAATGGGCTTATCACAATTTTAAATAAGCTCCATCTAGATTTTGATATCCCTTATACTGTTTATAGAAGTTATTCAGTGTATTTTTAACTCTGCAAGGAAGCTCTCTGGAGACTATTCTCCCTCTCTAGTACTTGTATTCATGGTTTTGTTAAAAGGAACACTCCCAGAGAAACTATGAGCACCATGACTACAGAGATGTAATTTCTGAGCTTTTTCTGCCCTGCTTCTGATCATCACAAGCCACACAATATCTAGAAAAATAATTGCTCACCAGACTGAACAAATACTTTTCAAAAATACCTTAGGTCTTCAGAATATTAAAAAGACTTTTAAAGTAAACAGCTTCATTCTACATGCCTTTCTTTACACACAACATGACCATTAAGAGGTCTAACTACTCCTTAGCCAGTAGTTACCTAAATCAGCATTTTCCTCATTTGAGCTTCTAAATATCCCTACCTGCATGTTTAAGACACTAAATAAAGTCCCTACTCTCATTTTCATAGTCCCATTCTAATCAGAGGGACTGTTTGGTGGTTCCCATGTGCATCCTAGAAGAGAAACAGCATATAACAGCTTTGAATTTAATGGAAGGGTTTTTTTTCATAAGTATGCCAAATATCTGTTTTAAAGCAAGAGACAAGAAAACATTTTTTTTTCTATGTTACCAGTACTTCTGACTTCTCCAGTTGTGAAATGCTGTTCTTGAACCTCTAACATTTCCCTAAAAGTACTTTAAAGAGATATACGGGTCTCACCTGCATCTCTTTTTTTCTTTATGGGGAAGTCATAAATACTTGAAAGATCTCTTAACAGGATAATTATTGCTTGCTGTAATTTGCTGGCTATTGTAATGCTCTGAGTGACAATAGAAACAGAAAGAATGCACAGCAGCTGAGACCAGGCAGTATATGCCTTTAAACAAGACCAAGTGGATTATCTGTGGTCAAAGAAAGAAAATAAATGTACAAGTTCCATACAAGATTTGGCAAACAAAGATATGAAGTTAAGGCTTGTTTTTGCTTTATTTTACATTTTACGTGCTATTTCCCTGATGATACATTTTATTGCAGAAGTATCCCAGCTGTGACCCGACCAGTTTTTTTTCATTTTCCAACATAACTTTCAAGAGAAAGAGTGCAGGAAATTTTTAATGAGAAAGCTGAGACTGACTCTTGTTTTTGAATGTCCCCCAATAACCAATGCCTGTGCTATACTAATTTCACTGGCTCTACACAAACCCAGCTAAAGAGAGTGGAGACTTTCAAAAAAGGTGTCTGTGAATGTCGGGGAGCAGATGCTCTCTGTGAAGTATCTAGTGGGTTGTGAAAGAAATCTCTGAAGGGGAAGCACGAGGCAAAAACTTCCATTGTCAGAAAAATCAGCCTCTGCTTTAGACTTTAGAAAAGGTGAGACCTACCACAGGGTACAAGTCAAGGCTGCATCATTTCAAAGACTTATGGGCACATAGAGCTTTTAAAACCAACAGCAACTGTAATTCAGAAACCTTTTTCTAAGCCTTTCCTCCTGTTGTTCTGCCAGACTGGGTCAATTAGGAAGCTCAAAACAGCTGTGGTGGGATTCCTGAAGGGATGTATGGGGAAGTAGAATCTCAGTAAACGGAAGCATCAGATCCAAGGTTTCCGATGATTATTGAGACTTGTACCCTCAGAAAGGAGAAAAGGTGCCAGGATTAAAGCCTAAAATGTGTCTGAAATGCTCAGAAATTGATATTGATCCTAATTTCTGGCTAGAATGTAGGCTTTGTGGTTGGCTGTGCTCCTTCTGTAAAGTGGTACAAAAGTGCCTGAGAGAGAAGATGTATTGGTCCCACATGTAAAGCCCACCTGGCCCTCCACTTGCTGAGAATAGTTATAAATTTGGATTATGAGGCCTAAGTAGGGAGAGAATAAACTCAAGCTTATCAGCAGGGCTTTTTCTCTCATAAACCTGACACTGCCCACTACATCTGGAATTATTTGACCCTTGCCAGATTAGGTGTCTTTTTACTTCCTGGGATTTCCAGTCCTGCAGTTAAGGCTGGGATATGAAAGAAGCCATGTCTATAGGAGTAATATTGGTGGACCTGAGAGGCTGAAAGGAGTTGCATCCATAAGGTTCTGGCCTAAGATTCATCAGCACCAAAAAACTGCTTGACATTGCTCAGAACTGCATATGTTACCAAATGATGGTGCCAGAATGCTGTGCCCTGATAAGGGATGATGCACTAGCCAGAGATGTGCCATGTTGTGGGAAGAGCACAGTTATTTATGTGAGCTAACACACAGAGCCGCAATCACTTTTGAAATCAGTTCAAAATCCTTCTTTCCACTGAGCTCTATTTTGGAATCTAGTGTGTTCATTAAACATAAAAATTGTGCAGCCCTCATATCTGGGCCTGGTGCTATAAGTTTTCATATGAAATGACCTCTACCTCAGAGAAGGGCTGCAATTTCACCTCCTACAAATTAATCCTACACAAACCCAGCGTGACACATGAATCATGTAAAATATTTCTGCAGTATTTTTAAAGCCTAGGGGGATACCTGTTCAGAGGATGAAAAAAATAACCTGATATTTGCAGTGGGATTTATTGAGTACAAGTTTTAAAGAGGCTGCATTTATCAAACACTTTTGAATGGATACTTCTGGAGTTTTCCAAAGAATTTCTAGTTGCATATAGGTTTGTGATCCAGATCTGGAGAAACACCAGGGAGAAAGATAGAGAATTGATATTTTAAAGACTTATTCTCCAAAGAATCCTTGGAGCAAAAGTTCAAAAGAGTGCTTCACAATAATATATTCAGAAAGTGCATGCATAACCAGGGCAAATAATGGTAGCCGTATTCCCTGGTATTCCTTTGGGTGTAACAGAGGGTACCAATGCAGAAATTTGGTGTGCTGTTTTACACAAGCTTTATATCATCCCCATAAAAAGGACTTTTCAACAAGGGCAGGTGGCTGGCTTTGTGCTTTATCAGATTATTGATCAAATATGTAGGACAGTACACTCATAATGAGAGACTTTCAAGTCTTGGATATTCTTCAGATATGCTATAATCCTTCAGACACAGTGGAGTCCTGTCTGTAGGAATCACAGCAGTAGCTATGCATAAAAAATTTGGAAGTGCAGATATATTTTTGGAGGGGGAAAAATAATTCTGCTGCAGGTTCAGTGCTGCTGTATTTTAACTCTGGTTACTTCAGTTTCTATGTCATGTTAAGGATGAGAATTTTCTCCCAAGCCTCCAGCTGAGACACTTAGCATAGGACTATTGGGGACAGCTAAAGTTGTTGACTGATGAGTGATAACCAGTTTATAGACAATAATTGATGTCGATGAGTAATCTAATGATGACTAATGAATAAGAGATTTTCTTTCCGGCACTTTGGGTAAACTGTGCCTCTCTTTGAAAGAGTTTGATAACAAGGCAATAAAAGGATTTTCTGCAATAACTGTTTTGCAGCTTGTCCAGCTCTCAACCAGCCTTTGCAACACTTCACCTTTAGGGATCAGTTTTGGATAAAACAAAAGGTTATCAAAGGAAACTTCCATTATACATTACTCCTTTCATGTTTTTCTCTACTGATAAACTAAACAGGGCTAACTCATTAGGCTTGAACACTGTCTGAAGATTGTTCAAACTGTTAGTGGGATCCTAGGCACAGTTTTGAACTGTGTTGACTTGGACTTGCCCAGGCAAAACCCAGGCATTTTTTGAAGGTTAGTGTAGACCAATAAATAACCTTTGGAATTAAATTGATTAGGAACTAACGTCAGATTATGTAAAATGAGGACCTTATGTCAGAGAACAAGTGCTTGTAACTGCAGAGATGGAGCTGTGACATAACAGTGGACTTCAGGTCAGAACACAGTTCTTGATCCATTTCATATGAGCTTGAATACTACATAAATTAACATATGCAGCAGTAACCTGCAAAATTCCTTGAGATGCCTATCTTTCTTTCCAGTGCAGAAATAGAGCTTGTACTAACAGAAAGCTGAAGGTCACTTGGACAAACTTAAATTTCCTTAAAGCTGTAAGAAGGTTTGTGAAAAAGGGACAGTCATAGGTCAGGAACTTCGTCACAATCCTTGTACACAGCTGAGTGTTCCAGCCCTCCAGAAGTATAACCTGTTAGGTCTCCTCCTAACTCAGAGATCTGGAGGCATGCTTTTCTTTCATTACAAAAGAGACACTTGGGGAGTTGTAAAGGGAATCTGCAGTCGGGAAAAATAATACTTCAGCCATACTATGCTATCTGAGACACTTCATTAATTTTTCCCAGGCTGCTTTCTGAAGGAGAAAGATCATAGATTCACACCTCCACAAGAAAAGCTGCGATTCTCCTTTGCCAATTCCTTCCTTTCGGTGACTAAACCATGAGCTTCAAAAACTGATTTTGACCATAGAAAATATGAACACTTCTAAGACTAATCAAGTTCTCTTCAGTCTGATTCAGACATAATCAACTGTTGTCAAATTTCTTCTTTGAATAGCACAGAATATAATTAGAACGGGAATAACTATGTCCTTGCTACCTGTTAGCAAATCCTCACTTCATAGTGAGTTTTATACTGAGATTCTATACAGATCTTGCTGTTTCCAATATGTCAAATACATCTCTTTTTGTATTTAAAGAAACAACCTATTTCACATTTATGATAAACTGCTTCACAGCAAGTCACATCAAACAGTTGCAGGATGTAATTTTATTAAATAAGATTAGCATACTTGATATTCAGACCCTTGACTTGTTCGAAGGGATCCCTATACCAATACAGAAATACAACGTTTTCTGCCATGTTTCTTTGTTAAATTGAAAGAAGAAAAGCATAGGCATGGGAGTGGTCCTCAAAGAGTTTCACTTGCTGAAATCTCTCAGATTTCTTTAATACATCTCCTAGAATGAAAGTTTTTTATTTTTCTACAAGCTTAAACACTTTTTCTTAATGTGAGGTCAAGAATATTGACAAAATTCACGAAAATTGTGATGCAGTCCTTTTACAAACTATTTTTTTATATGTGACAAGAGGGAAAATATATTTCGTTGTCAACAGTAAGATCCAAATGAGAATAAAAATGCATTACCTTTAATGATTTGAAGTTAAATAATTTTATTTGTACAAGAAGAGTTGTATCCTTTGCAAGTATATTTGGGCTAAAGTATAGCTTCATTTTACAAATCTGGAATCATTGCTTCATTACCCATTAAGTCTAGCATCATTTTAGCACATAATATGATGAAATAATCTGAGGGTGCAGTTTCAGAGAAAACAGTGCTAAATTATTTTCTGTGTTCTGACTTTGACTCTGTTTTAGAGGAGAAGTATTATACCTATTAATAATCTAAGATAGCATTAAATTAGACCTTTTTTTTTTTACTTTTATCACCATTCTGTCCTCTGAGAAATAATCCTTAATATTTAGGTATCCCTTGCTCAGGGGACAAATTTTCATGAGATTAAGGTACGATTGCATGCAAAAAATCCATGTAATTAAACAAAAATTCTTTAGTTTGAAGAGTCTGACTGAATTATTGTGTGACTGATAATGCTGTTTGATAACCTGCTGAAATTATGACAGGTAGTTCATGCTTTCTTCTCATTGACTTTGGTATCTTTTTCAAATGTTGCAAATTACAGAATGTACTAAAGAAATGGGAATGGCAGAAGGAATCGGTCAAATGTTTAGGAGATTGAACTCATTGCCCAAATCTGACCATTTTCAAGGGTCATAGCAGCAACAAATGCTAACAGAAACACATATTTTTGTACATAAAAAGGATGAATCATGCAATATGACCTCACAAGGACACATACACATGTCAACATGTGCATTGGGGAGATGGAGAAAATAATTAAGGTTTTGACTGATGATGATTTAAAATCAAAATTTGCTTAACTTTTTTCACATGATAAATCTCTTGAACATCTTAATGATACATACACCAGAAATTGCTGTACATTCTCTTATTTGATAACAACTAAACCAACACCCATTTTTAAGGTAAGAATTTAATAGCAATGTACCTGATTGCTAATTTTTTCTGTTTTCAACACATAGTGATAAAAAGCTTCCAGAAAATCTTGAAAGAGTAGGTCAGGTGTAGTAGAGGATTAAGTCTAGAGAATACCCAAACCAGATAAACTCAATATATGATTATAGTATATAAAAGAAATGGTCAGAAAATCAGATTTCAGTCCTCTGAATATTATCTATATTCAAGTAATTTCATCCAACTCAAATCACATTAAAACATCCTAAACAGGTCCATATTCATATTCCATATTCATAGTGCTGAAAATACATTTTGTTTTAGAAATATGCCTGTCTTTTTGCTGTGCTAATATTTTTAGCTGACTGCTTTGGCAACACAAACTCTGGCTCCCCAACATTTTCCATTTCAAAGCCACCAAACTGTGAAGTACAGCAGCGAAATCCACCAGGTGTTGGAGGACAATCTCATTGCAAAGATAGAAATGAGAAAATTTTAGCCAGTAGATTTCCTCCTAGCCCCAAAATACTAAGCTCAAAGACCTGTTCCTGTCCCCTGAGATCAAGGTAGAGTAATTTTGTGCCAAATATGTTGTCTGCTACCATCTGGAAATAGAATATGTACAGAAAAATAATTTAACCACTTGTCAGGATTTCTGGATAGCTCAGGGAAGTGACAACTGTGCATGAATAGTCAAGGTGTGCTGGACACATGGCCAAGGCACAGACTGACTCAGGTGCATGCTGACAGCGAGACAGATGCTTGCAGAGATGACCAGAGGACTGGGCATGTCTTCCCTGTCAGAACTGAGATGCACAGCAGCAATTTTATCACCTGGGCACATCAAACTTCACGTTCATATGTTACAGGGCACAAGCACCCACATTCCCAGCCAAGATTTCCCAGGAAGGAAAAGAGGAAAAGGGATAAAGGAACCTGATTGGGCTCACTTTCAAATCAAGAAGACGTGATCCAGAGGGGCAAGCTTTATGGGGATATAGCAAGATTTCTGGCATATCTCCAGTGCTAGCCTGGTTTAGCCACACTTCAGTGTATGTTCTTTCAAAGGCTGGTTAAAAGGGAGCTTTCTCCCTTTTAAAAAAGAAAGTTTCTTTTCTGGAACTTTTACAGGAAAAATACCTTCTGTCCAAGTGAAAGTGAAAACGCCATCTCCGATTGCTTGCTATGTGTTCCTTGGTCAGCTGGTGTTACAATTTGCCTGTTATGGAATACTTCTTAGAAGATACTAAGGGACAAGAAAGCAGGCATGAGAACAAACACAGATTTGCCACATTTAAGTGTTCATTCTGATATACACAGGATGATGTACCCTGTTTTGCCTCACGGCCCGATTTCACTTCTAACCACCTTTGTAGGTCTCGTATCTCGAGCACTTGCTCTGCACTGACTTCTTTCCTCTACAGCTCTGCACCAGATGGATGCAGAAGTGGACAGGGCATGAAACTGTATTTCCCACCCTCAGGCTGCTGTCAGGGCAAGCAGTCCATGTTTAAAAGGGCAAAGGCTAGACATTCCTTGTTGCATCTGATCTCTGACCCTGTACTATTGTTGCACAAGGACTGAGAATCTTGTAAATGCGGGTTTCCAGACTTCTGAGTTCTTCAACTTTGAAAAAGTAATTTTCAAAATTGTTTCATGTCTTGATGTATGCTACAATGATTTGTCAATATTTAGTATGAATAGTAGCATGATAGAAGCCTGAATAAATAATAGAAATTCTATTATCTTTTATCAATCCTTGAATCTGATCAAAATAGATATCAAATTAATGAAATCAAATTAGCCTGCCATAAGGTCATATTGATTAATACTGTTTCTTTTGCTAGACCAAATTTAATATGATGCTTTATTTTTTATTGTTCTCAAATTTTTTATTGTTCTTAAATGGCAATTTTGTTTCAAATTTATTCACACTTTCAAAAGATTAAGTATGCACTATATATGTACAGAAATCACTCTCGCACATGAGTATTTTGTTCATCTGGGCAAAATACTGAGGAAAACTTTTCTTGAAAATCATAAAAGTGTGTTTAGAAATACCACTTCTACAGCCATTAAGCTTGTCTTAAATAGGACTATTTGCAATCTTCTTTCAAAGATTGTCTGCTGACACTTCTAGCCCATAAAAAAGACACACACAAAAGTATTTTTGTTTGAATATGCAACTTCATAGTGCATTACTCCTCAAGTGGCTCAGAGCTTCGCCCACATAGCCAAATAATCAAGGAGACTATGAGCAAACCTCTTAAATGTATGGCAGATTCAATCAGGCCTTGGATGTGGTGTAAAACAGACTGCTGTGACAGAAGTTATAAAAGCTCACATCTTCCTTAGGCACCCAAATTTAGCCATTTTGTTCTTATGAATCCACCTTTCACCAAGGAAAATAACAATACAGAAGTAAGGACTATTCCTACTGCTTTATTATAGTAATATGTGATGGTGTTGCATCCACAGTATTCTTTCCAGATGTACTCATGAGCATGTTTATAAATGTTACTTTATGAGTAACTTTTCAAATATTTAAGCAGATGGAGCATCTGCTTCCATGAAGTCTATAAAGAGGGTGAGGTGTTAATAAAGTCTTCATTATTGGCAGAACAAATGTGAGAAAGATTACTGTCACTTGTAAAAGCAGTAAACACTCTTGAGAGCTGCAGTCTGCAAGTGGATGGCAAAACCTTTCTGAAGATCTCTTCCTCTCTCATCACTAGACTGTATTAGCAGCCTAGCAAAACAGGAGCTCTCTATTAAAGAGACAGGAGCAAGGCAGGGTAAAATGCTGGAAGTAAAGCCACATGGCAGTAGTCATGGTGAATAACTCTAGCTGTAAAATTTCATTAAATGAAATTAACTTTATAGTCACAATAAAACTGGAAATAGGAAAGGTTATGTTCTTTCTGGAGAGAAAAGCCTAGCTGTTTCGAGTTTAGAGGGAATCACGTAGGCATTTAGAATTGTCTGCAAATATACTATTAAGCCCTGAAGTTCAGCTAAAATGAACCATGAAAGAGGAGTAGAAATCTGCATGTAAGTGTAATGTAAGGTATAATCCTATTAAAATCCCACAAAATCTATGAATCTACAGTGGGTGTGCATTGCACAGCAGCAAGTCCCAGGAGAAGAATGTCAGTCTTTATTGCTATGGAATGTGACATTTAATAATTTAGTATTCCTCTTATATTGTTAACTTACTATTCACTTTGCCACTGATACCTTCTCTCACATCAAATGTAATGATTGCAGTGAGAATATTGCAAAGACCTCTTTTGCCTCCTTGCAGCCTCAAAAATTGCAATCTCCTTTGTGAACTGCTGTTTAATTGAAGCATTTCCCCTCCTCTCAGGGTGTTCAGCATATTTTATTCCTAATAAAAGATTATAAGCCTCAAAGACTTGGACATCTAATCTGGGACAGCAGTGGTTTCTGGATTCCACCCCCAGCTCTGTTGTGCTGTTTGGAAACATAGCATGAGCCATTTTCTTTTAAATATTTAAGACACAGCATGATCATTTAGGTGTTTATTTGAATTCACCAAAGTGTTCTTGATATTAGTATGATTTGCATAACAATAAAAATTAGTATTGAGTGAATCCTTTCCTTAGAATAAAGTCTTCTGTTTACATATGAAATAAGGGGAAAGGAGGTTTGGATCATGATGGGGTGAAGGACAGGAAGCATTTGCTCTCCAGAGTTCTTATTTATAAGCACTCTGATTTCTACCTATAAAATAAAGAGTATACTGATCAAGATCATATCACCATTTAAGCTACCTGCTTAGTCTTGTTGGCATTCCCTACAGGGCAGTTCCCCAAATCAAAGGACTGAGTCTCTTCAGGAGCCTCCCATTAATTTTTTGGGGAAGGGCAGGAAGGATGAGAGAGAGAGAGATGGGGAGAGAGAGAGAGAGATGTATGCATATATATATTTATTTGATATCCTTACATGTCAAACCTGACAAAACTAAACCAATATTTTGCATGGTGATGATGATATGTTTGGGAGTGGTTATTCTGTTATTGAATTTAACCTTGTTCACCTGCAACTTAACTCTTGTATTTCCAAACACTGCTACACATACACAAATTTACATATAGTTTAGATTTGTTCTTCAGCATTCCAGAATCTAACAACATACCTCTGTAATCAATAGAATATCTGTACTTTGTCTGTAGACCAGCAATGTTTTCAGAAGCAAACTATAGTTTGGTGTACATCAGTATTTAACCTGGGTGCATGATATTGTCAGCAAATATCAATTACTCCTGCAACAAGGAAGGTAATAGAATCATAGAATGGTTGGGTTTGGGAGGGACCTTAAAGATTTTCCAGCTCCAACCCCCTGCCATAGGCAGGGACACATTCCTGTGTTCCAGATTGCTTAATGCTCCATCCAGGCAGGCCTTGAACACTGCCAGGGATGGGGCACACACAGCTGCTATGGGCAACCTGATCAATTCCAGTGTCTCACTATGCTTGCAGTAAATTTCTTCCTGCTATCTAATTTAAAGCTTTTCTCTTTCAATCTAGAACTGTTCCCCCTTGTGTTATTGCTACAGCTCCTGGTTCCAGACCCTTGGCTTTCCAGTACACCCCCTTCAGACACTGGACTGTTGCTGTGAAGTCTCTATGCAACCTTCTCTTCTCCAGACTGAGAGACTGACTCCTGACTTTATTAGCCTGTCTTCACAGGGGAGGTGCTTCAGACCTTTTATCCACTTCTTGCTTCTCTCTGCACTTGCTGCAACAGTTCCATGTCCTTCATAAGCTGGGGGCACTTGAGCAGTACACAGCACTGCAGGTGGGGTCTCCCCAGAGCAGAGCAGAGGGGGACAATCCCCTGCCTTGGCCTGCTGGCCAAGCTCCTTGTGGTGCAGCCCAGAGTTGGCTTTCAGGGCTGTGAGCACACACTGATGTCTCATGTTGAGTTTTTCATCAACCATTACCTCCAAGTTCTTCTCCACAGGGTTGCTCTCAATCAATTCTTTAGCCAGCCTGTATACTCTCTTTCCAAAAGGGCAGTCTTCAGGACTTAACTAGAAAAAAATGTTGATGTCCAATATCAGAACAGAACAGCAGAACAAGAAAAGTTCATGGTAGAAAAGATTTAATTCAGACTTCATCTAAATGTTTACACCAGAGAATGGTATTTTATTAACTCTTATGTTTCAGATAGTATTTTAAATATTTGAAACTTTGTAATTTTATCAACATGTATATATTTTATTAATGTTCACAGTGGCATTTTTCTTAAACCAGTCGTCTAGCTTGAAAAGCTTGTAGAAGAACACATCACAGATTGTCAGAATAAGTGATGCCTCTGAAAGAGTAGTTGTCTTTTAAAGTACAAGGATCATCAGAAGCTCCAAATATTACAGAATTTAATTAACATCTTGTTAAAAAGAAGCACTTCATAGCACTTTTAAAATTTTTTTGTATGTGGATCATAAAACAGAATATAGAGATGTGTAAAATCTATGACAACCCCTGGGAGATGAAGCCATGCAGTGATCCAAATTATTACTAAGGCAAACCAGACAATATAAAGCAATGGTGAAGAAGATGGGAGAGAATTATATACCTTATATAGCAATTCTGTAATTCAGACATCTTAGAAGCCAGGAAAGGTGGTAGGCTGCCTCAGCTGCCTGAAGCTCCATCTTCTCAATAGCATCCCATGCAGATTCATTTGGACAACAATGGGCAGTTTACCCAAGAAAATTTTGGAGAACCCTCCTAACACACTGGCCTCCAAGAGTACCCTACAAAATCTTTGGTTGTCCTTACTTACAATCACCACAGCAATGAGGATAATTAGGAAACTTCACAATTGTGAGAATTCAATCACCACATAACTTTTTTCAGACAATCATGCATCTCTTTCATGCATAAAAATAGAACAATATGGTAGAATATGTTCAAAATAGGTGGAAAAGAAGGGATAACACACCAAAGTGAATAAAAAGTCACAACAGAAGCACTTGGAAAATACTATAGAAAATTTAAAGCAAAAGTTACCATCACAAATCCACTCACCTGGTTGCTGAGCAATATGTTCATTTGAAACAATCACTGAGCTTTATAAAACATGGTTTGTCTCTTTGCTGGAGGTGATATATAGATTTCTCAGTCTGTAATCTAGAGATGCCCAAACTTTGAAAAATACACAATAAACCAGCAGGCTTCAACTGAAATCCAATTTATTTTATGGTCTCCAGCAATAATTTCTATAACCAAGTGCTAAATGTTTGGTCAATATTACTTTCCTTACTTCATGCTTTGCAATTAAATTATGCTGCTATATAGGGAAATGATAATTATAGCACTTGAGAAGCACTTTGTACTTCCAAAGCTCTATTCAAAAGTTAATTACTAAAAAGTGATATAGCTTGACCCCTCTGGCTGTATACCCTGGCAGGGCTACACACAAGGGACATTTCTGTGAGGTTAGCAGCTTTCACAGTCTCTCCTGAACTGTGCCACAGATTTCCTGAATGAGTCTTGTGAGATAACTTAGGTGCAAATTTTGCTGATCCTGGTTACAGTCAGTCTAAACAAATAACTTACAATTACTTCATTAGGGTTTCATTAGCCCAGCTGACTAACACTGTACTCTGTGAACAGCCTTAATGAGGGATCCTCATGGCAAATAGAGTAAAAGAGCAACAATAAATCTAAAAAATGAAAGAAAATAATTGTTCTTGGACTTCAATATTTTTTTACTTCAAAAGAGTAATGAACATAGTAAAAAATTCTTTTTCAAGACTTTTCAACCTGCAAGTATCTCCTTAAAACCTTGAAATATTCACAGATCTACTTCCATAGTCATTAATTGTGGAAGACCAGCTGCACAGATGCTATTTTCTTAAAGAACAAAACCAGAAGATTAATAATAATTAGGGTACCAATAGAAAAGATTTCATGTTGGCTGCATGATCTGCCCTTTGGTTAATATTTACACATGGTACAGTACAAGTTTTAGCACTTATCCATACTTGTAAGTCAAGCAAATTAGTAACTTTTCTTTGTCTTCACTACTGGACAGAAAACACAGTATCTAAATGTAGTCTCAAAATCACTTAGATTATCAGCAAAAGTATTTTCTCTTTCCATATGTTGAGTGTCCTAGAGTATTTCCAATACTGTCTGAGGATAGTCTACAAAACTGTGACACCCCTTTTACTCACATTAAATATTGGGAAAAGATTCTTTTTAAGAGAAACAATGTGTTGTCAGTTACTCTTATGAAAATAGCAAAGCTCTTTTATAGATGGGATACAAGAGTAAAATTTCTAACAGCACTGGCCAGTCTATCATGTCTGATAATTTTTAATATATTAATATGTAAGATTTTTTTAATTTTGAAAAGTTTAGGATACACTTGATCTACTTGATGTTTTTTATCTATGCTAAGATACTTTCCAGAGCATGGTCATTTTTGCATTTTCAGTTGTCTTTTTAGAAACTGTGTAAAAAATATGAGAGTTATTAGTGTGACTGTTACATGATCTGATTCTGCTATTTGTTATGAAAAAATAATAGGCTGACACAGAATTGGATGATTTTGTATTTCTGCAAAAATTCAGAACATGACTTTAGATAACACCCATTATCAAAATGTACAGGGATAATATAGCAGACCTGGCACATTGTACCTCTGAATATGTCTTTATACCCATAGGAAAGGGTGTGAAGTAAAAGTCAAAAAGAGATGACTTCTAAAAACTGCAGATCCTCCAAATATTGGGAAATAATTACACATGGAAAAAAGCATACATTGTTCAATTGTATCTTGAAACCTTCAGTGATGGGGACTCAGCACTCTTCTTACACTCTAGTGATTGGTTGTTCACACCGTAAATATCAGGGTGAAACCTATATCCCATTCAATTTGTACCTTTTGCTCCTTGTCTTCTCCATGTGGCTCCTTGTGAAGAGTTCCTCCATCCTCCTTGTAGCTACCCTTTAAAAACTGGAATATTGTGAGAAGTTCCCTGGAACCTTCTCTTCTCCAGGGGTTAAAGACCAAACTCCTTCAGTCTTTCTCCATGGGGGAAAGTTTCTTTGAGAAAAGGGGTTTTTTTGGGTTTCTTAGGGGAACCCCATAGGGAAGGTTCTTTGATCATCTTCTTGGCTCTTTTTTGGACTCTTTCTGTTCTGTCCATGTCATTCTTGAATTGTGGGGACTGTAACTGGACACAGAACTCCAGGTGCAACCTGACAAGCACTGAGCAGAGTGGGATGATTGCATTTCTGTCTCAGCTAGTAATGCCCTGTAGATGCAGCCCAGGCTGTGATTTACCTTCATTGCTGCAGCAGCACACTGCTGACCCATGTTCAGCTTGTTGTTCACCAGGACCCCCAGGACCCTTGCACCAAGGCTGCTCCTCTGTAATTAGCTATTTGCTAATTAAGCTATTTGCTTATTTTGTTTCAGATGTAGCACTTTGTACTTCTGTGTGTTAATCTTGCTACCCCACTCTTCCAGTCTGTCTAAGTTTCTCTCTAACATGGCTTTCCCTTCTGTTATTTCCAACTCATCACCCAATTTGGTGCAATCGCCAAACACGATGACAGTGCTGTCAATTCCATCCTCCAGGTTACTTATGAAGATGCTGAACATTGATCACCATGACCTGTCAGCCAGTTTCCTACCCATCTTTCAGACCACCTATCTAATTTGTATCTCACCTGTTTTTCTAGAAGTTTTATACTTTTAATAGAAGTATTGCAGTTTTACTCAGCTTTCTGGCATACTGGATACAGGGCAGTATATATTGACAAAGATAATAGTTGCACCCATAACTAAAGGGAACTTGAAAAAATAATTTCTATTTGAAGCCGTCACTGAGATTTGCCCCTACAGTTTTTAAAATGAGTTGGTGCCTTTGTTTTTTCTCCCTGGAATTTTTTTTTAGATGCAAGAAAGGCACATACATATCTCAAATTGCCATATGCTTTAATGTTCCCTAAAATGAGTTTGGAACAAAAAGTGGCTAGAAAACACAATTCCTACATTGTCTGCAGAGTAATATTACTACTTGTAATGAAGAAAATCTAATCTTTCCAATCAGTTTACACTCTGCTGCTTGGTATGACACGTATGGTAAACTGATGTAGCCTTAAATAACTACTAGTAGTAATAATAATAACAGGGAAAGATCCGTAGGAGAAGAGAACCATTACAGGATGGTTCTGCCTTACTGGTAATTTGAGATTGAGATTCATAGAATAAGGAACTACTGGAAGTAAACCATGTGGCCAGACAGAGGAGGCAGATTTGGACATAATGGCAACTGAATATTAACAAGCCGAATTGAAATCCAAGGTCATATCCAGAGCCAAACTGAATTATAAACTCTTAACAAAAATCTCTTAAATAGTAATGTTGTTATGACCTAGTCCCTTAGAAAAATACATGCTTTTATAGATCTCTTAGTTCCTGGGTGGATGAAGCATGATCAGTTTGGGATCTTCATTTCTTCCATACTGTACTGCAGTTTAGATAAAATTAAACATGTGCTATGCAGAGATAGGTGCCATTGTGAGATGCCACTAGTACAATTTGGATTCAATAAAGTGTTCTTACACAACTTGCTATTTTCTTATTCTAAGATGTTCAATAAACTACATCTTAGACCACTTCAAAAATACAAGGTTATATTTGATGATACATTACTCAAAATACAATATTTTTCTATAACAAATAAATTTATAAAGACGCTTTAATGGCACAGGTCTATATAAAATATTTGGATTGTGGCTTCTAAATTTGCACTTGAGAAAAAAAATTGTTGGAGCCTTGTTTTCAGATAATTTGTAAGTGTGTATTAAAATAATCATCATTTAAATTGCTACCTTTGAGAGGTTTTCCCTACAAAACAAGTTAGACATACTAGAAGTATAATTAATAATGACCCAGAAAACTTGGAAGTAGTGCAAAGCAGTTAATTTAAATATCCATTCTCTGACAAATTAGGCATAAAAACTTTCAAAAAGAAAACTGTTCGGAGAAATTCACATTTAGAGAATTGTTCTGGTTTCCTTGAGTAGTTTTATGCAGTATCATCCATGTGTTACATTTGATTTCTAAATTCCATTGCTCGTCCTACTAATAAGGTGTCCAGTGACATTTCTAAACACAGGTAAAAACCACAATGGTGTTCAAGTTCATGGGAAATTTTGGACAAAGGACATGTTCTCCTGACATATAGTAAAATTTTAATTACATTCCCTCCACCCAGTTTTCACACAATAGCTGTAAAGTGCAGCTTTTGAGCAGTTAAAACATAGAGGGAAATAGCCACAAGACACCAAATGTAAAACATATGGGAACCCAAATATATTAAACACACCTAATGCTTACCTCAAAATTTTTTTTCCTGTTGACCTAGAAATATAAATACAAGATCCTTTGGATTCAGATTAGGTTATACAACAAGAAATAATTATTTGCTGATAAATTCTAAAGAGCATGGATACACTGATACTTTTGGATAACAACAAATACATATGAACTACCATGAAACTACATATTAAGCTAGAAAAATCTTAATTTAAACATGTTATTCAAATTTATTGACCTTGTTACAAATTGTAAGGGTTTCCAAAATTATGTGATGGCAAAGCATAACTACACACAGAAGCTGTCCTGAGGGAAACCTTGGAGCTTTTTCTAGGTTAAGGAAGCTGAAAAATTTAACCACAAGAAATGGCTACATCTCTTGTATGTCTTTGAGCAAGCAGGGCTGTTCCTTAGAAAAGTTGTTCAGCAGCAAAGTGGCTAGTGTAATTTAAACTATTGTTCTGTTTTGTGGGAATATACTACTGAATGAAAATACAGCTGTTCAGGCTGCTTCAGGACAAATATTTCAAGCTAATACTAGATCCTAAAAACAATTGTGCTGAAATTTTAACTTGTCAGCCAAGGGATCAGCTGTGACTAGATAGGTAATTTTTAGATGGGTAACATCACATGGGATAAATCCTACCTAATAAGTTATTACTCCCCACAGTGATACTTTATCTATATTAAGCATTAAATACTATGAATAATATCTCAAACTCTTTTATGTTGTTTCCAGTCTTTGTGCTCAATGAAATGAATAATATTTCAACTATCATTTTTATTGAAATGATAGTTATTTATTGAAAACCAACTAGAAGCTGTTATGTTTTGCACCTGGGGACAAATTCTAAAATCCTCATCATTCCTCTCTTTCAGCCCAGGATACATCTGTTACTGGGTAGCCAGAGTGAGTCTTTCTAATATTCTTAAGCCACCATCTGAGATAAGGCGGCCATGTGTCTAGGTTTTCCATGACACTTGGTCTTTTCCAGATGGAAGTTTTATCATTCAGGATTTTGAGCACTTCTATTATTTGTCCAGGAATCCTTGGCATATAGCTGCTCAGTCACAGCTAACTATTTCCTTCTGAAAAATCATAGTCTGAGATATGGCAGCCCTAATGACAGGAAAACCATCTGTCGTTGCTGTAGAGCTTAGAGTTGAGCATAGATAGATATATTTATCTGGACAGCTGCAACTTTGCAATTGCTCCACTAATCAATAGCTTTTGGCTGCAATTTTTGCAGCAGCAGCAGTTACATTTACATTTTCTTTTCCAGCTGCAGCTGCACCAAGAGAATGAAAAGAGAGGAACAGCAAGGAAACAGCACTAGCAGAGGTGCTGATTCAGAAGGGATTTTCTTTAGAATCTCTTTCCTTCACATTTTAGTGTGAGAAGCCGATAAACAGCTACTGACTTCAAGATGACAACAGGAATTGCAAACTGCACCACTGTGCAAGGCTCTTCTGACTGACGGAGCCAGCTCACGGCTGTGAGAATTCATTGTCTGTTCACTGCAATGTGACCATTGCCACTCTGGCACTTGCTGCCCAATCTGGCAAAGGCAGATCAGCTGTTGTTGGTACAGTGAAAAATGAATAAACTTGGTAAAAATATTCTGTTCCTGCAAACTGCAAAACTCAAAAGTCTGGTCGTGTTTTGGCACACAAGAGTGAAGTT
Organism: Leptocoma aspasia; assembly: GCA_013399835.1. Taxonomy (NCBI): domain Eukaryota; kingdom Metazoa; phylum Chordata; class Aves; order Passeriformes; family Nectariniidae; genus Leptocoma; species Leptocoma aspasia. The sequence goes on along the minus strand of VXAX01001324.1, from coordinate 684,180 downwards.
ATCTAATTGCATTGACAAAACTATGGGGACCTACATTTCTGTCATTTTTCAGTGCAAGACTTGAACTGGAAGCTGCCTCGCAAAAAGAAAACCCTTTCTATCACACACTGGGAAAGTAAATGGCAAAGATATTTTATAGGAGAACTAATTTGGTTTTGTTTTTGTAGAAAGACTGATTTATCACAACAAACAATGTAGATATTGATGATGCAGCTTCTACTTTTATTCAGAAAAATTTGCTAACCTACCTTCCCTGCCTTCATGTTTTATGAAGCCTGTTAGTAGGTTGCAGGATAGAACAGGTGCCTAAATATTTGTAAAATTACAGTAAAATTTCCACTTTTCTTCTGATCTTTTTATTTATACCTGCTGTGTTTGAGGACTTGTCAAGCTATGGGAGCTTCTCTTTAACCGTTTCCTGGTTATAGGTCATCCATTCCAACAAAAGGAGGTAGCCAGGAAATGTGGAGATCCTAGAGACTATTAGAATCCTTTCTTTCCCTTATCTTGTGATAAGTCCAGGTGAAGCAATTCCAGGGAGCAGCCTCTAACTCCTTGAAACTTCAGGGAAGAGGCTGAGTTGTTGCGATCTTCTGCATGATGTCCTTCAGTCTTTCTATATCTATGACCGCTTAATCTTTCTCTCCCATCTCCCATTCCAGCTCCTTTTTATTTTTTCTTTTTTTTTTTTTTGTTAATTCATCATTTGCCATAATCATTTGGATATTCCTCCTTTTTCTACTGCTCCCAGGAATGGCATGATGCCTGTTTTTAGGGGGAAAATCAACAAGGACACAGATGGAATCAGGAGCATAAAGGAATCGTTAAAAGAAGACATGTACAAGTAATTGTCTATCCACAGCAAAACACACTTCCAGTGTTCAGCTTTGTTCAGTACAGAGAACTTTCTGTGCTGAATGTGCATATTTGGTAACCTTTTTGCAGATCAATGCCCAGTGTCCTCATGAGCCAATATGAACATTTGACACCCCAGAAACTAATGTCATCAAGGAATGACAAAGGTTTAATTCTTTATTTCTGTTTGTTTGGAATCTGGGTACTTCTCACATAATTTAATGGTTCCTATTTCTGTACTGTCAGAGAGGAGGACAAAGAAATCCCTGTTCATGCTGTTTCACTCATAGTCTTGTAGATTCCTACTACATGCCTTTTCTGTATTGTAGAGGCCCAGGCATAAGCACATTTTGTCTCAACACTCTTACTGATGCAACAGGAAAATTGTGATTAGAAGAGAAATTTCTGCAGAGTTGGAGTAGTACTGTCCACCATCATCACACAAAATCTAGTTTACCTACAAGGTGTGCACTGGGTTAATTATAAAAGGAAGTGGATCAGGGTACCAACCCCCCCC